>OU612046.1:113405130-113985130 GCA_914767935.1 Coremacera marginata | reverse complement strand
TCTAGATTAAAGTCCACGGGATTGCAGCTAAAGTCTTAGATATATATAAAAACTTGCACAGATTTTTATTTCTTACCAATTACACTATGCGACAAATTTCAGTTCAATATCTCAGGATGGAATGAGTTAAGCACCCAGCTAAAGTAGGCGTATGTTGGTACTCAAACCGACGAAAGGTTTAGTGAAGTAACCTTAACATTATTTTTATAAGCATTTGAATTTTTGAGGTTCAAGTAAGATTTTTAAAATTTTTTTGAAGTTCTATTATTTTTGTACTGGTTGTTACTGGTTCAAACTTCCTTGGGCAAAGTAGTTCTAATTGACTTGCTCTACAACTTTGTTGAGCATACTCTGCAAATAAGGCTTTTATTAAACTTATTTAGAATTTTTATATAATTTGTGTTAAAATATAATTAAAAACTTAAAAAATTTTGACCAATTGTTTGCTTTTTACAGAATAAAGTTTTTTTAAAGATTAGTTAATTAAATATATTAGAGAATATTTCTTCATTGCACAGTTCTAAGGCTTTAAAAACTGTTTTTTTCTATCGTTAGTTTTATTACTAACTTTATACCAAACATTCAGCTTCATTTTTAAATAATCAAAATCCAAATCTTCTTAATAAAGTCCAATTAGTTTTTCAAAAGCTCTTAACCCTCCGATGAGTGACAGTTCTGAACTTCACGGCCGTGTGAAAAGGTCCCTACGGACCTTTTTTGTAAATCATGTTTTTTTGATATAAAAAATTTTTTTTTTAATTTTTTTTGTTTTTATTGTTTATAACTAAATTCTACATACAAAAATAATTTTTTTAATTATTTTAATTTTTTTTTTTTGCTTGAATTTTCTAGGACTATTATAAAAAAGTTTAAAAATTATTGTTGTTGAGCGTGTACTTCTTGTCCCCCGCCCTGTGTGCAAGTGTTGCAGCGGTGTAAAAGTGTGCTATGTTCTCCGCAAACAGCGTTGCCGCAGCCGAAGCAGTGTGCCCGCGTTTTCCGCTGCCGCCCGTACTTAGAACGGCAAAGGCGACATGACGGTCTACTTGACCTAGCCGCAAACGACGGTGCATTACCTTCCATCGGTCTTGGTAATACCTGAAATGAAAAGAAAAATAAAAAACAAATAAATATATATTCTATTCTTAAATTTGAAGATGTTTTTCTTACCCTGACATCGAATGCTTCCATCGCATTGCGTATCCTTGGATATGAGGTTATATGGTTGTTCAGGGCACGTTCTTCGATATTTGGTGTGGCCAATTGTTTCGTTAGCAGTAACAAGAACGACCGACGTCTGTCACTCCTTTTTAAAGGCTTCATTTCGTTGTAAGTCGTAAAAGCAGCAAATGCAGCGACGTCCAGCATATTATAAAACATGGCCAACGGCCATCGTTGTGTTGCTCTTTTGCAGCTGTAAGTGCCTAGCATTTGATCCATGGTATCAACGCCGCATTTGTTGGCGTTGTAATCTAATATGGCATAGGGCTTCCGCTTCTCGGTTTGCTCGTCAACGAGGCAGGTGTAGTGCATTGTGGAGAGCACGTTCACCACTTTATTTTTTTTCGGCACGTATGAGCATAACGCTATATCCCCGTATCGTGTATATTTCCTGTTGGTCCTGGTTTCTTTCTTGTGAAGTCGACCACGTTATGATTACGAGTGCGTGATGTTGGTGGTGCTTTTTTACTCCATTGGGTGCCATCTTTACCAATATAGTAACTTTCATTCGTTTCCTGTCCATCATTTTCTTCCTCTTCATCATCGTCGTCATCAGTATCTTCATTTAGCTCGACGTATCCTTCAGTTTCGGCATCTGACTCTTCACCAGGTTGGTATGTGCGATCTTCATCATCCTCAACTTCATTATTTTCAATTGCAGCAATATCAATTTCTTCATCCATGTCTTCGTCCATAAAATCAGCAAATCTACTATCAGCTGCACGCCTTTCATCCACAGTCATTTGCTGGTAACGTGTACTACGGCGTACAACAATTTCAGCAACGTCCAAATTACTTGCATCTGCCATATTTATATTTTTGTTTCTATCACACACGATTTTACTCTTCGCTGTCTAAATTTTGACTGATTTGGTTTACGAAACTACAACTTCTTTTATACTCTTTCGTACGTCTACCTAAACTCAAAGACATTAAGGATGATGATAAAAACAAAAAATTCTAAGAAAAAATTCTAAGAACAAAAATACTAAGAACAAAAAATACTAAGAACAAAATACTAAGAACAAAAAATTCTAAGAACTGGTTTATTGCTAGTAGTATAAAATTAGAATATTGTGCCTTTCCTTGAAAGCAATAAAGTTCATGTCTTCGAATTTTTCTTAGAATTTTTTGTTTTTACCATCATCCCTAATGTCTTTGAGTTTAGGTCTTTGTATTCAGAACAAGTAAATTATGTGTTGAAACAATAAAAAAATTATAATGATGCCCAAAAACATGCATTTATTAGTGAAATTCAGTACAAGGTCCATACGGACCTATTCACACGTTCGCGTACTATTCTCACTAAAACCTCAATAACTCCTAAAGTAATGATCCGATCGGCTTAATTTTTTTTCCAAAGGATGCGCAACAAAATACTCTTGGAATACTGAGTAACTTTGGGGGGCGGTTGTAGTAGCCGAAGTAGGAGTAATTTCAGTTTGAAAAGGCAAAAAGGTCCCTAGGGACCTTCTCACTCATCGGAGGGTTAAAGCGCCATATCCAGCGGTTTTGTAGCGTTAGGAAATAGTGTTGAAATAAATAATGGAAATAGATGTTTTAAAAATTTAACTCTTAGGTTTGAGATAAATCAAGCGCTTGTCAAAAAGTTTTGACATTAGTATCAAATCAATTTTTATTTTGTTGGCTTTATTCTTCGAGTATAATTAATAAATTCTATACAATATTGTGAAGTAACAAATTAAATGGGTGGAAATTTAATAATAAAGCATTCGTATTTCAACCACAGCTCTATCTAGAGAACTAAACGCTCTTTTATCCTAGTTGGTCATTCAATGGGTGGCGCCATTGCAGTGTTGTTTTCCATAGTTTATGCACTTTTATATTAAATACTCGTAAAATGTTAAACATTATAAAAAAACACAAATTTCACAAACTTCGTTTTGCTAAGGGGTTTGATTAAAATTAACCATCACCTGCTTTTGACAGATCTAGTGCCATTTGGTGAGAAAGATACGCTACCAAATAAAATGAGAAAATACGCCACCACCTTGTTTCTCACACCATTCTCAAATCGAAGAACTGTCAAGAATACCACAAGTGGTTAGAATTACAAATAAAGAAATTTACACACATGTATTCTGAACGAATAAAACATGGGTGGAAGATTACGATTCAACGACAATAGATTTGAAATATATATTTTGTGTTTTCATTCTTTTAATAAAAACTTGTGATTACTTTTCGTGTCAGTCACTTTAATAGTGTTCTATTTCTCATATCGCTACGATAATTTGGGGAGCGAGGGGGTTCAAACCAAAAACCGCCCCTTTGGTTGCGCTACTGGTCACATATATGTTACACTGTCAATTGAAAACCGCTAAGCCGATTTACTTACTTACTTACTTAGGTGGTCGTAACAACCCGTGTCCGGGTTTCAGCCGACCTCATCAGCTCTCGCCAGGCGCCTCTGCTTTGCGCGAGGTATAGGTTCAATAAAAAAACCGTAGTTCTTTATTTTAATGTCTTTATTGCATGAATTGAATCTTAAGACTAACTTTTGATTTTACATTTTATTTCGCTTTTTGCGTTCTTTGCAGGCAATGTTTACGTTAGCTCTTTTAAGAATCAATAAGTATCAAATTTCACTTGGTCGTTGACTAGCGGAATCAACAACATAGTTGCACAATATTATAAGCATTGCTGTTCAATATTTTGAGTCAGCGTAATTTAATAATCAGCTAACTAAACATTGCCGCTTTATATTTAATTTTTATATTTTTTAATAATGTCGTTGACCGACATAATTACAGGGTTGGAGTGAGGGTAAGTAACTTGGTACGTAACTCCTCCCCCTCTTGATAAAGGATTCTCCTGAATTCTTTCTATTTTACTTAAATTTTTCTTTTTAATACATAATATAATAATTATTATTGTTACTAATATAATTAATGTTACTATTGTTGAATTTGATATTAAATTATTTATCTTAATTTTTTGAATTTGTTTAATGTTTTCGAATTGACCAATTACAATATCTTTAAATGTGAGTTTATTTGTAAAGTAAAACATTTTCTGAGGTTTTACTTCGAAAAATTTTTGGATGTAGATATCTTTTTTGTTATTGAATATTTCGTTATTAATAAAGATAGTACAATTATTAAATTCTATCAACATATTACCAGTTATAATATTAATTTTTTCTTCATTATTACAATTTTGTTTAACACTAGATTCTTTAGCATTTTGCACTAAAATAGTACTATCGTCAATTGATTCTACTTTATATTTCTCATCATGGATGAGTTTACAATTATTTTTAAATATACAATTTTCACTTAATTTTAATTCTGTCACTGTCTTTTCTGTTTCGTAAGTATATGAATTATTTTTTATTTGTATGATAAGTTCGTTGTTTTCGTCAATTCTGTAGTTTTTACTGTTTGTGATTGGTGTAAGGAGAATGATATGTGTTTTTATAAAATTAGTTGGAATTTTTATAGCAAATATAAGTGTGTTATTGTGAAACATGACCCCCATTCGTATTAGTTTGATTTTGTAGAAATCTATGTTATATTTGTTTATTTCTTCGCTTGTTAGTAAAGATGGATGAAATATATTATATCTAGCAGATGCTATTGTGTCTTGAATTTCTTCAATTTTACTTTGTAAAAATTTTAGTTTAATAATTTGGTCATGGTATAAAATGTTGCTTCTTATGTCATTATTCTGTGTTTTGATGGTATTGAATTCGCGTGAAATTATTTCTCTGTCATCAAGAATTGTTGCTTTTAGTGTGTTAATTGAACTGTTAATGTTATCATTAATGAGTACTTGCTTATTAAGTGTTTGTATTAATTGATGATTGTTTTCATGGTTGTTTTGTATATGTTTTAAAATGTCATCCCTGTCCTTGTCATCCATTAGGCCAAACAGCCAGTTTTGTACCCTACCTACGACGTTCAAAAGTCCTCGTTTTTGTCTGTTCTGTGGTATTATCGATCTAATTTTTGATCTCAAAGTTTCTATTTCCATGTCTAGTTGATGTCTGTTCTGTCCTTTTAACATTTTTATATTTTGCTCCATTTCGTTTATTAATTGAATTAATTCTAATGGGTTAATCATATGAATTATTATATTAGTTTGATTAATAATTTCTACTGTAGTTGTTGTTATTGTTGTAAATCCTTGTTCAGACTCTATTGGTGTTATCGTCACTTGTGCCTTGGTCATGGTTAGGCAGAGGATGATGGTCAACAGAATTACCTGAAAATTTATTTGGTCTTTTAATATTTGAATCGTGAATACCTATTAAATTTTTCTTAACGAATTTTGGTTCTTCTTCATGCCGTAGGCTTTTGTAATTTTTAATGAAACCCTCTCTTCGTTGTTCGATATACTCTTCCCTTTTTTCGTTAATCTTTTTTAATCTTTTTTCCTTAGTCTCTTTCAAGATTTTGTATATAGATTTGTGGTTAAGTGTATTGTTCTGTGCTTCAAATGGTGTGCATTTGATAGTGCAATGCTATGTATTAATGTAAAAAAAAATTGCTTTATTCATTTGTTCTAATATGGGGATTTTTTCTTCAATATTTAAAGTTCTAATTTTCTCTGTGAGGGTATTGTTTAGTCGCTCAATGTCAGAGTTACCTGTATGGCTATTAGGTTTTGTTATGTGGAACTGGATGTTTTCTTTTGATAAAAATTCCTTTACATTTATATTATTAAATTCGTTGTCAAAAACAAATTTATTTACTTTTCCTCTAAGTGCTAAAAACTCTTGAATTTTGGAAACTAATGTCCTACTATTCCTGTCCATAAGAGGGAAGCATGTTGCTTGTTTGGAAAACTTATCAATAAAAATTATAAATGGTTGTTTACTATTTACGTAAGTGTCCACGTGAATTATTTCGTTTATAGAATTTGGAGATTCTGTCTGTAAGTATTTATTTTTAATGGGTTTTCGGTCATATTTTCCGCCTGAACATATTTCGCAATTGTTTATGATTTTGTGAATTAAGTCCTTTATGAAGGGGTTGTAAATTCTATGTTTTAATTTTTCAAACGTTGCGGTTATACCGCAATGGCCGCTTTCATTTTTATGAAATAGGGCAATCTGTTTCTTTAATTCCTCTTCATTATATATATCTTTTGCGAAATAAGAGCATTTTAATAATTTTACGAGTGAATTTTCGGCAAATTCTTCTTCTAAAATTTTTTGAACTTTATAGTATATATGATCGCTAAGGGCAGAGTAAATTGCAATTTTTCCTTTAACGATTTCTCTTCTGATAATGTTAAGGACATTATTATTAGAGATATCATTTTTGTCGATATATATTCGCTTATTCCCGAATATATATGTAACGTCAGATGATTTTTCTTCAAGAATAATGATTTGTTGTCGAAACCTATTGACAACTGTGTCTAAAATCGGAATTGAATTTCCTAATTCCTCCTCCTGAGAGTGGACCGTTTGTACATCTAATGATTCGTTTTCATTATTGTTGCTTCCTACTAAAATTTCTTCATCACTTTCAACATCATTTAGGAATATATCGCTTATCTCTATTTTGTTAATTTCCTCATTTCTTATTTGACTTAAAAAATCCGCAATGTTATTGTCTTTTCCTTTAATATATTCAAGGGTGAAGTTGTATTCTCCTAGATTTATTAGCCATCTTTGTAATCTTGGGCTAATATCTTTACCTGAATATTTGGTCATAAGCCACTTAAGAGGTTTATTTATTTTATTTATTTATTTATTTATTAATCATAGGACTTTAGTGCTAACAAGATTTAAATCTTATGGCAAGCACTATTAACATGGTTAAATAGATAAATGACAATATAAATGGATAAAAAACTTAGCCTAGTTGAATTACTCTAATAAAATTAAAAAAATGTGAACTACACATAAAAAATTAAAGATGAATTGAGTTAAATAAAAATAATAATCAACAATTAGATCCGTTTTCAAACATTACATGAAGTATTAAAAAAGAATAATTTGAATGAGATAAAAGTGTACAAATGTGAACGAAGCATTTAAAATTGAAGTTTATGTTAAAATTTAAGTTAATATTATGGACACATGACAAAATAATTTATTATATTGCTTTTGAACTGCGTTGCACTTTTTATTTTCTGAATGTTATGGGGGAGTGAGTTCCAAAGACGAATGGAATGGACAAAAAATTGACGCTCAGAGGTTAGACACGTATAAAGTGGTTGAACAAGACTGTTTCCTCGATTTGATCGAAGAAAACGTAGTCTTTGAAACAAATATACAGGCTCTTTAGTAGTTATTATTTTATGCAACATTAACAGGACTCTGATGTTTATAAGCGATCCAAAGGAAACTTTGAAAATTTTTCTTGCATATTGCGAGACGTGATCGGACCGCTTCAAACTGAAAACATAGCGTGCAATATTGTTATAAAGAACGTTCAGTTTACGCCAGCTCGTAGAATCGCAAACTGCAAAGATTTCGCAGCCGTATAGTAATGCTGGCACCAAATAGGTCTTAGCTAGTAGCATTCTTATATTAAGAGGGGTGAAGTTTTGCGTGGCCCAAAGATTACGCAACATACCATAGGTTTTTCCAATAAGTTCATGTATGTGATTTGACCATGTCAGGGTACTATTAAAAGTAATGCCCAAATTCTTCGCTGATTTCACCATCTCAATTCTGGAGCCACTAATAAAGATTCCAGAATCAGGCAACACAATAGTTTTTCTAGATATAGGTAAGCATTTAGATTTTTTTGGATTCAAGTCCAGACCATTGGCCGACGCCCATTCACTAACGCGAAGTAAGTCTGCGTTAAGCATATTGAAACACTGTTGAATGTCATTTGGTTGACAACTTATATATAATTGCACATCATCTGCATACAAGTGTATCTTGCAATGTTGCAGGACTTGCGGAAGGTCGTTGATATAAAAAGAGAAAAGAAGAGGACCTAGAATGGAACCCTGCGGTACGCCTCTGGGAACTGGTAGAAGGTTTCAATAAGTATCGTTTATATTTACTGCCTGTGATCTATCTTCGAGGTATGACATAAGAAGTTTTGTAGCGACTGAAGAAAAATTAAAAAGTGTATCCAGTTTTGTACCTAACATTTTGTGATCAACAGTATCAAAAGCTTTGGAGTGATCTAGAAGTACTAGAAGAGTTACCTTGTCGGAGTCAATGTTAAATCTAATGGCTTCAGCTACTTCAAGTAAGGCTGTAACGCAGCCCCGTTTTTCCCTAAAACCAGACTGACATTCAGTCAGTAGAGAGTTTTGCCTTATGAAGATATTAATTTGTTTATTTACAATAAATTCGAAAACTTTCGAAAAATAGGGTAAAATTGCGATTGGTCGATAATCATTGCCCGATTTGGGAATTGGGACAATTTTAGCTTTTTTCCAGCTTAGGGGAAATTCTGATGTAGTTAATATAGAGTTGAAGATATGAGTTATGAATGGCAGAAGCTTAGGAAGCAGCAGCTTGATGAAAATTGGATGCATTTTATCCATGCCCATTGCATTCGACTTCATAGCTAAGAAGCTCTCTAAAACTTCAGAGTGATTTACACAAGAAAAACTAAAACTAGAGAATGAATCGAAGCTACGGCGGACATTATTGTAATAATTAAGGCTTGGAGTGGACATTGGCGTTTCAGAAAACTTTTTGTTGAGCTCATTAGCATCTACATTTCCTTTAGCACGCGCGACACTTTTTCCTAAGCCAATTTGACGCACCAATTGCCACTTCTGCTTGCTATTCACTGCTAAGGAAAACTTATATTCGTAGTGTTTCTGTTTGGCAGTTGCTACCGTCCGTACAACTTCCCTTCTTAAACATTTAAAGCGCTCATGTGATTCCGGCGTCCTAAAACGCTTCCACCTATTAAACGCCGCATTACGTTTCTCAATAATAGTTTTTATACTATTTGAAAACCAAATTGGCTATAAATGTTTGACTTTTTTTGTTTTAAGGGGAACATACTTATTGAAAAGATATTTAATATTATTTTCGAAAAACATCACTTGGTTATTTACTTGTGGCATGGAGAGTATAGCAGACCAGTTTACATTTTCGACTTCCGAAAACAAGGACAAAAAGTCTAAGTTCTTGAAGTCACGAAAGTTGAATATTTGCTCCTGTGAAACAAGATTGAAATCGTAAGTCAGGAAAATAAGATCATGTTTTGAAAACATGGAAGCGGATAGCTGATCATAAAGTCTGATTTTACTAGTGTCATTCACGAAGAAAAGGTCAAGCAAAGTATTCTTATTTTTTGAAAAGTGTGTCGGCATAGATATGTTGGATGAACAAAGTCCTATAGAATTCATATCATCGACGAGACGAGAATCTTCTAATATGTTGCTGTTGAAATCACCACAAACAATTATGTCGGAATATGGTAGTATTAGGGACTCAATTCTATCAAAAAAAACCGCAGTATCTATATTGCAATTAGGTCTGTAAACGCTACCAATGAGAAGTTTTCTTGACTCGTGTACCAGTTCAAGAAAAAGAAACTCTACTTTTTCATCCGGACTAGATTTACTAACCAAATTACATAATACACCCTCCCTTACAAACACTGCAACACCTCCAGCATGCCTTGCTCTGTCCGCTCGGAATATCTTGTAACCGCTAACTTTGAAAATACTATCATTTACGCTTGGATTAAACCAAGTTTCCGAAACGCATATAACATCCAAGCCTGAGTTCTCAAAAACATTTCTGAATTCGTCGATTTTATTATTCAAACTTTGAGCGTTTATGTGACACACCTTTAAACCAACCCTTTGCTTGCTTAGAATACGAACTAGCGTATTGGTATTGTCTTTGGAGATTCCCCGATGACTATTTGATGAATACATTATTAAATATTATTGAATTTAATAAATTTCCAGCAAAAGCAACACACGCATATTTATAATGTCCATTGAAATGAATAACAAAAATAAAGACATTTGTACGGATTTTTACAGTGTTTCTATTAAAAGTGGCTATATAATAAAACCTTTTAAAAATAAAAAAGATAATAAAAATAGTAAGCATAAGCAGGAAATAAAAAGAAACAACAAGTGCAACCAAACGAGAGCATCTCGGCATCAGAGAGCAAGAGATTTCATCGGCGGTGAGTTTATGATTGAAGAGTACTGTTGTTATTTTGCTCTTCAGAATAGCGAAACGCATTGACATTTTCACGATTATTGAAGAATACCTCAGGAAGATTTTTGATGCTGTTGTCATCACCGTTTTCTCGAAAGCTATTGGGTTGCTCTTCATTAACAGATCCAGCAGCGTCGCTGAGCTTTTTCATCGTGTCAATGGGCATGGCAACATCATTTGATTTGATTTTAATATGAACGATGCCTCGACGGGAAAAGACTGCTGAAAACTTTTGTTGTTTTTTGAAGCGAAGTGCTGCCAGTAAAATGTTGTTATTCAATTTTGTGAGACCTTCATTTACGTAGATGGCTTTGTTGGATTGAAAACCTGCGTGATGTAAGCGTAAGAGATCCTTGCTCTCACGTCTGAATTTTGATACCGAGCTTAGAACAAAGTTTCTACCTGAAGGCGTATGAAATTTTATGATGATCGTAGAGTCATTTACGGAATTTTGCGGCTTAGATGGTTTAACGCGGTATATACTATTAATTTGTGGTGGTTGAATTTTAACTGAGTTGCATATGTTGTCTAAGATTTCACGAAGATTCTCACCATCGTAGTATGGGACCCCGTTCAATCTCAGGTCGCAGGCAACAGCATTATTGTCATGCTTAGCCAGTTGCAGTTTTAAATTCTCAACCTCAAATTTAAGCAGTTCAACATCCTCATTAAACACCCCGATCCCTGCGGTGACATTTTCCAGCTTAGAAACTCTATCAGTTATACTCAGCAGACCGGAGCGTACTTCATTTACATTTTGACGCAACTCACTTAGAATTCTGTCCTCACTCTCTTTTATTGCTAAGGAGAGTTTTTTGTTTATTTCTGTGGTGATAAGCTCTGTTTGCTTTTTAAAACGCATATCCAACAGTGAATTTTGTGTCTCCAGCTTTTGTTCAGTAGCTTTAATTAGAGACGAAGAGGTGTTCTGTGGTGGTTGTGCTTTCGAAGACATAACATTATTGGCTTTACTCACATTGACATCGGAGTCTCTCGTGTTGACGACAGACACCGGTGGGTTGGCTTGATTGCTGACCGCAACAGAGCTGCTCGTTGACGATGGACTAGGTATGCAAGCAATCGGTGGGGAGCAGATCGAAGAGCGCCGAGCGGAGAGACAACTTTGACATTTGTATAGTTTATTGTTTTTTTGCATGTAATCTATGTCTGCTTTTTTAATATTCACGCAGTGGCAGTGAAAGAATTCATTGCAAGTTGTGCACTTGATTTTCTGATCTTCGGCTAAATTTCGCTCGACTCTGGAGGCACAGACACATGGCATTTTTTCTTTAGGTTTGAGTTCAACACGAATTTTTATTTTATTTTATCTCTTTAGCTGCACTGTAAACTCAGTCAGAAGATTTTTTTTTTTATTATTTTTTTTTTTTTTTTTTTTTTTTTGTTTACTGTTTAATAGAGTTTATTTGTTTTCTCTCTTCTTTGTTTTTATTGTTTCGCTGTCGTTTAGTTGCACTGTAAACTTAGTCCGAAGATTTTTTTTATTTATATATTGTTTACTGTTTATTGAAGTTTATTTGTTTTCTCTCTTCTTTTTTTTTTTTTTTTTTTTTTTTTTTTTTTATTGCGCTGTCGATATTTATTTTTCTCAATATGTGAGCGAAAATAAAATTGATTTTTAAAAATAATGTTTTAATTATTCACAATTTAAAAAACATTTGGAAAAATAGTGAAACCGATCGATCGTGACCTTATTAACGAAGTTCTAGCGAAAGTAGCAATTTAACTTTAAATTTGTTATGAAAATTTATGTAATAAGTGGGACCGGCACAAAGACACGTCCGTACGCTTGAATGCTTTTCTCTGATGATCACTTTCAAGGTCGAATTCCCTACCGAATACATACGGTCTAAAGTATTTCACTGCCCATACTACCGCAAGTAATTCTTTTTCAATAGTGGCATAATTTGTTTCATGTTTATTTAAAGTTCTAGACGCATAGGCAACCGGATGACCATCTTGTGTTAAGACAGCTCCAATTGCAAAGTTGCTTGCATCAGTAATGATTTTGAATTTTTTCTCGAAATTTTGATATCTAAGAACAGGTGAATTCGTGATCAAATCTTTGAGTTTTTCAAAAGCTGCTATAAAACATGGATCATTTTCGTTGACTTTTTGATTTTTCTTTAAATAACGAGTCATTGGATATGCTATTTTCGCATAATCTCTTTTGAACTTCCGATAGAAACCTGTCATCCCAAGGAATGATTTTATTTTTTTTTCATTTGTTGGAATTTTTAGGTTTTTTATAATATTTATTTTATCAGGGTTTGGTTTTATTCCTGAGGTTGTGAGAACATGTCCCAAAAATTGTGTTTCTTTCTTAAGAAAGTCACATTTGTCAATCTGTATTTTTAATTGGGCTGTCCGTAAAGCTTTAAATATTTTTTTTAAATGAGATATATGCTCTTCTAATGAAGTGCTAAAAACATGGTGCATGGATATCATCCATGTACACCACGCATATTTTATTTATGAAATCCTTGAGAACTGTATTCATCAACCTTTGAAAGGTTGAGGGTGCATTTTTGAGTCCGAACGGCATACGAATGAACTCGTAGTGCCCGGATGGAGTTGAAAATGCTGTTTTGGGCCTATCCTCTTCTCTGACTAGGATTTGATGAAACCCTTTGGCCAGGTCAAGGGTAGAAAAATATTGGGCTCTTCCCAACTTGTCAAGCAATGAATTTAAATTAGGTATAGGATATTTGTCTTCGACCGTAAACTGATTTAGTTTTCTATAATCTACGACTACTCTGTATTTTTTAATACCAGAGTTATCTATTTTCTTTTCAACAACCCATAGGGGGCTGTTATAAGGGGATTTACTCTCTTTTATGATGTTTTGTTTAAGCATTTCTTCTATTTGTTTAGTGATTTCTTCCTCATAGATTTGTGGGTATCTATAGATTCTAGAATATAAAGGTTTTTCTATTGTTGTTATTATTTCATGATAGACTTCATTTGTGGCTGACAGGGTGTCACCATCTTTGAAAAAAAGGTCGGCGAAGTCATTAAGGAGCTGTGATATTTTTTTTACTTCCTCTTTATTAAGATGTTCAAAATTAAACTGTTTACCTATTGGGTCAATGGGTAGTGGGTCAAGTGTATTCATATTCTCTAAAAATATTGGATAATTATATTCCTCAAAATATAATTTTTTTCCTAAGATTTCAACAAACTTTAGTTCGTTATTAATTTTTGCCCTTAATGGAATCAAAAAATTTTGGCCAATTATACCAGAGAAATAATCGCTTTTAAAATCGATTAATTTCCACTGAATTGTGCCAATTCCATTAAATTCCTTTGGAAACGGTGTTGTTACCGATTCCTTTATTTCGTTTATGCCATTTAGGGTTTTGTAATAGCATGATTTGCTAAGTGGTACTTTAGCATAATGCTCTAAAAGGGTATCTGGTTTTAAAATACTTGTTGTGGACCCTGTATCTATAAGACATTTAATTTTTTGTTTGCCAATAGTAATTGTCACTATGGGTAGTGAAGATTTTGAGGCAACCTTAAACAATTTATTTCCTCCTCAGAATTAGATTGTACCTGTTGTAGGGTACTTATTTCTATATTTGGTTGATTAGTGACTCTGGAGTTCTGAGTATATGAATTCCTAGTTTGGCCAGAGATATTTTCTGTATGATTTTGATAATTTGAATTATTTTGACGGTTATTGTTATTATTTTGATTGTTTGTCTGAAATTGTTGCCTATAAGTTTGTCTTTCATTTTGTGGTACTCTATTTTGTCTTATATCATTATTATTATGTTGGTGTGAGTTATTTGAATTATTATGGTTAGTGTTTTTTGAGTGTATGTTATATGAATTACTACGATTAGTGTTTTTTCTATGATTTCTGTGTATTGCCCTGAAGTCATCTAAGGCTTTTAATTGAGTATATCTACTTATTATTTGATTTAAAGTGTTACCTGGGTCTATGTGACCTCTTAATGGTATGTCAATCTTATCTATTAAAATATTTACAAGGTCTCTGTCTACATATATTGGCTTATAAATTTCAGGTTTTGTTTGGTCAAATAAATATATTTCGTTTATTTCAAATTTAGCTTTTTCAAAATAATTAAATAATTCTCTAAGAGTGCTTACTTGTACATTTCTACATTTATTAAAAATCTCGCCATATGTTGTCCTCGGCCGGTATTGTTCCAAAAGTTTCGCCTTTACCTGGTCCCATGTTGGATTGGTTCCAAGCTCCCGTATATAGTTCCCTGCATCTCCAGTGATTTTTTCCATCGTAATTATCGTCATCGCCAAATTATTTAATTGTGAATTTCCGTTGGGGCAAAGTGCCATTACTGCTTCGACAGAGTAAATGAAAGAAGTCACATTTTGATCTTTGTCCAAACATTTTAATTGTCTGAATTGTTGAAGAATTTCTTTGGGTGATAACAATGACTGTTGTACTGCTTGTTGTTCTGTTTGTTGTTCTGCTTGTTGTACAGGTCGCATTTGTTCAAGTTGTTGTGTTAATTGATTTATAGCTGCTTCCTGAATTTTAATGACTTCTGTTATTTGCTTTATTTGATCTTCCATCTTTAGTTTGTTTCTCAAATTTCTTTTGGGTCTACTCATAAAATTCTTAATTTTTCACTTTTAATGTTTTTTTTGTTCAACAATTATCTTTAGATAATTTCACTTTTGTTCACTTTTTTTTTCAACAATTATCTTTAGATATTTGTTGCCTCGACTGCGCCAGTTATAGGTTCAATAAAAAAACCGGAGTTCTTTATTTTAATGTCTTTATTGCATGAATTGAATCTTAAGACTAACTTTTGATTTTACATTTTATTTCGCTTTTTGCGTTCTTTGCAGGCAATGTTTACGTTAGCTCTTTTAAGAATCAATAAGTATCAAATTTCACTTGGTCGTTGACTAGCGGAATCAACAACATAGTTGCACAATATTATAAGCATTGCTGTTCAATATTTTGAGTCAGCGTAATTTAATAATCAGCTAACTAAACATTGCCGCTTTATATTTAATTTTTATATTTGTCAATAATGTCGTTGACCGACATAATTACAGGGTTGGAGTGAGGGTAAGTAACTTGGTACGTAACTCGCGCGCCTTCTCCAATCGGATACACCAAGTGCGGTTAGGGCTTCCTCAGCCTGGTCCATCCATCGGAGGCATGGTCTCCCTCGTCGTCGTTGACCAGCGACCCTCGCCTCGACCACCTTTTTCGCTGGAGCTTCGTCGTTCATACGATGGACATGACCCAGCCAGCGTAGTCGCTGCACAGTTATACGCCGAACTACGTCAATGTCATCGTAGAGCTCATACAACTCGTGGTTCATTCGGATGCGATAGTCATCGCCGACTCGAACAGGACCGAAGATATTACGAAGAACTTTTCTCTCGAACACCCCCAGAGCGGCTGCGTCAGTTTGCGAAACTACCCGTGCCTCAGCGCCATAAAGCAGCACAGGTAGAACGAGCGTCTTGTCGAGTGTTAGTTTTGTCGATCGAGAGAGGGCTCTGGAACTTAGTTGCTTACTGAGCCCGTAGTAGCACCTATTAGCAATTATTGTTCTTCGCTTTATCTCCAGGCTGATTTCGTTTTTGGTATTAATGGCGGTGCCAAGGTAAACGAACTCCTTGACTACTTCAAAGTTATAGCTGCCAGATGAAACGTGGGAGTCTAAACGCCGCGCTCCCTTGTTTGTAGACAGCATATACTTTGTTTTGCCCTCATTTATCGTCAAACCCACTTTTGCTGATTCCTTTTCGATAGCGGCGAAAGCAGCGGTAACATCTCTCTTGGTTCTGCCGACAATATCAATATCACCAGCGTACGCAAGGAGCTGGACGCCTTTGTAGAAAATGGTGCCATTACGATGCACACCGACCTTTCGTACGATCCCCTCCATGATGATGTTAAAGAGATCGCAAGACAGTGGATCGCCTTGCCTGAAAACTCTTTCGGTATTGAAGGTTTCGGAGAGGTCATTTCCTACCTTGATGGAACTGCGTGTGTTGCTCAACGTCATTCTGCAAAGTCTAATCAACTTTGCAGGTATACCGAACTCAGACATTGTTGCGTATAGGCAATCCCTTCTCGGGTTATCGAACGCATCTTTAAAATCGACAAAGAGATGGTGTGTGTCAATTTGATTTTCGTGGGTTTTCTCCAGGATTTGTCGTAGCGTGAAAATCTGGTCTATGGTGGACTTACCAGGTCGCCACACTGATAAGGTCCAATCAGTGTTTTTGTAATCGGCTTTAATCTTTCACACAGTACTCTTGAGAGAACCTTGTATGCGATAGAAATAAGACTGATACCTCTATAACTGGCGCAGATTGTTGGGTCTCCTTTCTTAAGTATAGGGCACAGTACGCTGAGGTTCCTATCGTCGGGCATGCTTTCTGCTAGCCATATTTTGCTGATGAGCTGATGCATGCGCCTTATCAATTCATCGCCGCCGGTTTTAAACAATTCAGCTGACAGGCCGTCAGCTCCCGCTGCTTTACTGTTTTTGAGTCGTTGGATAGCAACTCGAACCTCTTCATGGCTAAGTGGTGATACTTCCACTCCGTCATCGTTGATTGGTGGCTCTGAACTGCGCACTCCATGGGCGGCATTGGTGGAATCATCGTCAGTAAGTAAATTGGAGAAGTGTCGTCTCCACAATCTCAGCACACAGTGTATATCTGTATTCTGATCTCCATTTTCGTCTCTACAAGTGGATGCTCCGGGCTTGAAACCTTGGGTTAGACGCTTAACCTGTTGATAGAATTTTTGTGCATCCTCTTGCCCTAGTATACGTATAGTTCCTCACACTCACGCTTTTCCTGCTCTCTTTTCTTTCTCGCGGTAATTTTCTTGCTGGGCTCGCGTTGCAGCTGACTGCAGCGTTTTTCTATATGCGGCGTTTTTTACTGCTGTCGTGATGCGACACTCCTGATCATACCATTGGTTCTGAGGTTGCGGGCGCCGGAAACCAATGACTTCTTCAGCGGCAGCACGCATGGAGTGGGATATATGCGCCCAAAGTCCGCCGGCGTCGTCGGGTCCAGAGGTTGGTTGGTTGAGCTTAACCGAGAGTTGAGCGGAGTAGGCTTCGGCAGTCCGTTGTAATTGCAGCTTAGCGACATCTAGCTTTCGTTGCATTCTTGTGCGTATGTTCTTTGCATTGCATAGTCGCATTGGCTGCAACAAGATAATGGTCGGAGTCAATGTTGACCCCCCGAAATGTACGCACATCTAGAACACTAGAGGCATGCCTTCCGTCGATTACAACATGATCAATTTGGTTTCGCGTTTTTTAATCCGGGGACAGCCAGGTAGCCTTGTGGATGTCGAGGTGCTTAAATCTGGTGCTACTAAGTCGATCAGTCTTAGACCGTTGTTCGTGGAGGTCTCGTGAAGACTGAACTGACCGACAGTGGGGCCAAAGATGCCTTCCCTTCCGACTTTCGCATTAAAATCGCCGAGGAATATTTTCACGTCATGGACCGGAAGGTGGTCATATACGTCCTCAAGACTAGCGTAGAAAGCATCCTTGACGGCTTCGTCCTTTTCCTCAGTCGGGGCGTGCGCGCAAATAAGGCTGATGGAGAAAATTTTGCCTTGATGCGGATCGTGGCCAATCTTTCGTTGACAGGTGTGAACCGGGAAACAAGGTGGCGTAGTTTCCTGCTAACGACGAATCCACATTCGAATTCGCGCTTCTCCGCATGGCAGCTGTAGTAGATATCGCAGTGTGCCTGTTTAGAGCAGCCTTGCCCTTTCCATCGCATTTCCTGGATGGCGGTGATGTCAGATTTTATTGTTTTGAGGGCTTCCGCCAGTTGGATAATGGCACCTTCCCTATAAAGGGTCCAGGTGCATATCCGTAAATCATTGTCCGTTTTTCGTTTGCGGTGGTCGTCAACGTATTTGGGGTTCTTATCCGAGGCTTGGTTTGTTTTCATTGGGCAGTAATAATGTGGCGAGACCCAAACCCTGCGCACATTCCATGTTTAAGGTCTATGGATCGACCGGCCGCTCAAATTAGCCGTCAAACTGACGGATGCCAGTTTGCCGTTGCCCAGGGAACACCACTTGGAGGTTTGAGTCGACTTGAGACGATTTCGACATGGATAATGCTGGCCTCGCCAGGTTGAGGCGGTCAGACACGTTGCCATGTGAAGGTTCGCCCCCTGTTCCCCTAAGCCGATTTAGTTAGTTTTTTTTTGTATTTTTTAGTTACGAAAAAAAGTTTATACGTAAAAATATAGCTAGCTAGCACTGAAGTCAAGCTAGATAGAGCTCATATTCGAAAAATATTTTGGCAAGAGTAAGCCAGCTATGTTTGCAAACAATTGCCCCGTTAGGCGGTGCCAGTGTGGAAGTACACGGTGTGACAGTCTAAAAACTTCTGGGATGCGACATAGAGTAGGTTGTAGATATAGTTAAATGTAACATTGTGACAAACCACAAATTTTTTGCGAACATCAAAATTCTGAATAACGGTTAAAAACGCGTCTTTTCTAGGTAGATGGAGTTAAAAAATCATACGTCTTAAACTATGCATGTAGAATAGTTTGAAATACGTCGTGGGAAAGAGAAAAGTAACACCTCTCTAATGGTATTACTTTGCAATCTCAAATAAAAATTGAGAGAGCTACATTTAAAAACATATCGATTTTTTTCAGTTTTTTGTGATATGGTACTTTGAACGAAAATTAATAAGTCAAATATGTATAAAACTATTTACTTTTGGTATGCAGTTTTAAAACGCATTTAATTTTGCGTCTTCTGCATTTTAGTTTATTCAAGTGGAGTAATATTTGATTGAGTTATTTTAATTTTTAGGGAAAAAGCCATTTAGACTTAACCAGCACTCAGGGGATGCCCCCTTTAAATGCGAAAGCATTGTGTTGATTCGGAAGACGAATGGAGTAGTATCGATGAAGATTTGATTTAAATTTACACAGATTGAAACTGCCGGGAAACACGATCGCAGGGAGATTGTTCCACAATTTTAAAACTTCCCATGGTAGTACCTATACAGAAGGCTTAGGCAACCAACATTGCGACGATGCCCAAAAGAGTTGAGAGAAGATGAAATATTTCCATCACCTATCAAATATATCGCACGTCTTTGAATCCGGTCCAGAAGCTCCAAATATGATCTTGAAGCCCTTGCCCAAATGTGCGAATTGTACTCCATTTTCGGCCTAATATATGAGGTATAGATCAAACGAAGATCAGATGGAGTGAAGTATTTCTTACACCGTTTTAAAAAACCAAGGCATTTGGCTGCTTCTTTTGACACATCAAAAATGTGATCATTCCACCGAAGATCAGCTTGTATTGAAATGCCTAGAACGTCAAGAGCATCTGACACCGTAAAATCTACATCGTTCATATTGAGGGGAGCTAAGGGGCAATTGACTCGCTTGTGGGTTAACAGACAACACTGGGTCTTGCTAGTATTAAACTCTACTCTATTAGCAAAACCCCACTCGGAGATTTTTCCCAAGCCATTATTAATTGTGCCATTCATATGTTGCCTCTTCCTCTCAATATCCAAAGAGCTCGGGCGTTTTTTAAATTAATATGAATGGCAAATGCCGCTGTCATCCGCAAACGAATAAATTGGGTTGTGAGTCAACGAACGAAGGTCGTTGATAAAAACCAGGAACAAAGTTGGCGATAGAACTGAGCCCTGCGGTACTCCTGCGTTGATGGCGTGCTCTCTGGACGATATGCCATCGACTACAACATGGATCGTTCGATTCATCAGAAAGCGCGGGATCCACCGAGCAAAGTTACAACACCATATGCAATTAGCTTAGACACGAGCGCTTTATGCCACACTCGGTCAAATGCCTTAGAAATATCCAGAGCAACAACTCTGCTCTCACCGAATAAGTAAACGCATTGGTTCCATTTTTCAGTTAGGAACTGACCATAAGGTCACCAGTAGAGCGGGCCCTACGAAACCCATATTGACGGTCACTAAGCAATTCATTGCGCTCCAGATAGTTCATAAGGCTTAAGTTAATTACGCCATAACTTTGGCTAGCGAAAAGCATATCGATATGGGTCGGTAGTTTGCAGGGTTCGCGGCATCGCCCTTTTTTGGTACCGGCTGGACCCTTGCGACCTTCCAACAAGATGGAAATACTCCTGTCCTGTAGCAGACGTTAAACAGGTTACGCAAAGGCCGAGCCAGACTAGAAGCACACGATTTAAGCACAAGTGGTGGAATGCCATCCGGACCAGAGGCTTTATTTATGTTGAGGTTTGCAAGGACTTTTTTAACTGCTCTCGTACGAAAATATATCTCCTGCATTACAGAAGACGTTCTTTCAACGAAAAGTAGTGACTGATTGCTTAATGGGATTGTGGAGTTTTGTGCAAACACTCCGGCCAACAGGTTCGCTTTATCAGCCGAGTCCGTGAAGATTTGATCATCTTTTAAAAGAGTTGGAGTAGTCAATGACGTCTGATTCTTTACTCTTTTAACAAATGACCAAAAGTTTTTGCTCCCTTTGGGGCAGAGAAGAACCTGTTCTCTGATGCGAGTTTTGTAAAGAAACTTTTCGCGTTTTAAAATGGCATTACACCTATTCCTAGACTCAATGCGAAGTCTTTTCGTATCAGTATACTCTTCCTTTTTGGACCTGACTGCAATCCTGCAAGTCTCATTAAGCCATGAGTGGTCTTTTGGTTTGATGCTTCTCATCTTATTGGGGATGAAAGACCGCATACCCCATAAGATAATTTCTTGCACCATAACAGCCGCAGCATTCACATTTCTGTCAGTGAAACATAATTTCCAATTCAATTTGCGATAAAAATTATTTAGCGCAGTCCAATTTGCTCTTTCATAAAACCATGCAGTCCTTTTCGGGGCTTCAGTCGTAGAGGTGCGAAGGTTACAATATGGAAAAACAGCAGAGATGGTGCAATGTTCCGAATTACCAAGTGGTGCGTTGACACTCACATCATAGGTCATCGTCAGGCCCAGACCCTGCTGGCACTGATACGCTACATCCGAACGTATAAAAAGAGCGATCTTCGCCCCTATGCGAAGAAAACAATGGCAGTAAGTGATACCCAGGAATATGAAAATCCAGTGGATCTGCATCCTCGCTCACCTGGGTCTCACTTAATGCCATTATTTGAGGCCTATTAAGAGTACAATATGCATAGACCGAGAAGAAATTCGCACTCAGTCCACGTATATTGCAAAAAATCTATGCGGAAATGACTCGACATTCTCGCAACGTGCAAATATTAAATAAATAGGGCAAAAAGGTAATTAGTTACAACTGATAATTGAGATTAAACTCTGTGGACATAAATATGTGCAAAGAACAGTTTATGCCTTCACCTTAGCACAACTCTGCCGACAGTGCAACCTCACTCACAGCTGCAACTAATCGGAGAGGACGGAGGAGTTAACGGACACGAAAAAAACAACAATTACTTACACAGCGAAGAGCATAGAAAAGCCCTTCGCGTGGTCAGCTAAAAAAAAAACATAGACTGCAGCTTAATGCTGTTGTTGCTGCTGGCCGCACTCAGCAAAGCAAATTTCAGATGAGGATGTTGTTGTTGTTGATGATGCTGTTTTTATTGTTAATATTGTTTGATGTTGTTGTTGTTAAAACTGTTTGCAATTGTTGTTTAGTTTTATTTTTTCCACTTGCCTAGCTGTTAATTTTTTTTTCATGCATGTATTTTTTTTTTGTTTTTTTTTTTTTTTTTTTTAGAACACTAAGCACTCGACATAGGACAACCGACGGACATTAGATTATACAATTAAGGACTCGAATTATTTTATTTATTTTTATTTTATTAAATAAACAAGACAAGACAAGAACATGGAGACGGACGGACGGCACGTCTTTTTTTTTTTTTTTTTTTATTTAATAAAATCCGACGGATCAAAAAACAAGAACATGGGGACGGACGAGCGGCACGTCTCTACCCCGTCAATGCACGAAAACTACTTTTGAAACATTTGCCGATATTTTAGATTCGTGATGGGTATTAACATCCGCGTAAGTTCAATTTGGCAGTTTTGTTTGAATTTGTTACTTACAATTAAATAAACATTCTGTTAACAGAATACCGAACACGAGTAGAATGAGAACAGTTTCACCAAAAAATCGCTACTATAAAAATGCGCTTTGATGGTAAAAATAAAATCATAATGATGATATATTACTGCTGGTCACTTAAACGAGAAACCGACGATGATCAGTTAAAAAGAAAAAGATTGGTAAAATATTTTTGAGTAGAATTTCTAACAAAAAGTTCCTCGCCTGAGAAATTAAGTGTCGTATGTGGCTTTCGATAGTTTTGAGTAAATTGAATTCAAAGCTTGAGGGCTAATAACTTTGTTTATAGCTGACTGGTTTTCTTCAAATTTATACAGGATACGCATGTGTGTTTTGGCTGTATAATTTCGATTAAAATCGATCCTCGTTTCGGTAAGGACTTAATGTGATATATCTTTAGAATTGGTTTGTTGTATATTTTTATACCCCAACGCGTACTGCGTAAGGGGTATATTAACTTAGTTATTCCGTTTGTAACTCTAAGAAGAAGGTGTGGCAGGTATAGAAAAATATATATATATTTTTGATCAGCACCACCTGAGTCGATTTCCGTGTGTCCGTCAGTCCGTCTGTCGACACGATTACAGCCGCAGTTTAAAAATTATCGCGATGAAATTCAAAATGTAAGTTTTTTTTTAAAAAAGGAAGATCAATTTGGATGAAAACCACGCCTACCTCCCATACAATGTGGCTTTATTTTAAACGTTAAATCTCCTCAAAATCTGCAAAAATTAAAGAAATGTTTTAAAATTTTGCACATAATCTTTGATATTTAATATAAGCCATCTGTATGATATATGACAAAAACGAATGAAAATCACGCGCACTTCCCATACAAAGTGACTTTATTTTAAAAATAAAATCTCTTAAAAATCCACAAAAATTAGGGAAATGTCTTGAAATTTTCCACATTAACTTTGATATATAATGATATATAATATGAACCATCTTTATGGCATTTGGCAAAATTGGATCAAAACCACGCCTACCTCCCATACAAAATGACGTCAACAAAATAGGAAAACTTTCTTTAATATATAAAACTGAATGGCATCGTGTATGTCGTGGCTAAAGACTTCGAATACACTCCAATATGGCAGCGGGGGGAGGGGGGGGGGGATATTTTAGCTTCGGTGCCCTGCCGAAACTCCATCCTTACTAGTTTTTTTTCTTTTTTTTTTTTTTTTGAAAACCTATGAAGAAACTATTACATACGACATTTAATTTCCGAATTTGATAATAAGTTAAGTTTGAGAGAAAGGTGGTCGGTAATTACCAGGAATTTATATCCCTCCAGGTAACACCGCATTTTCCTGATGCCCCACACAATGGCCAAGCACTCCTTCTCGGTAGGAGTGTAGTTTTTCTCGGCCTGTATGAGGTGTCGGCTCGCGTAGGCTACAACGCGCTCTACTCCGTCAATTTCTTGGGTCAATACTGCTCCTAGGCCGTAGTCGCTGGCATCGGTCTGCAGCACAAATTTCTTAGTGAAGTCCGGACAGGCTAGTACGGGAGCTTCTGTTAGCTTTTCCTTCAGAGTTTCGAACGCCTGCTGTTGGTCTGGTGTCCATCGCCAGTGTTTTCCCTTTTTTAGTAAACTGGTCATAGGGTGTACTATGGTAGCGAAATCGGGGACGAAGCGTCGATACCACGAGGCTATCCCAAGGCAACGTCGTAGCTCTCGAATGTTTGTTGGTGGGGTTAGTGTTTTTATTGCTGCAATCTTATCCGGGTCGGTCTGGATGCCATTTTCGCTCACCACATGGCCAAGGTATTTTGTTTCTGATCGGAAAAATTCGCATTTATCCACATTCAGTTTTAAATTGGCCGCTCTCAACCGTCGGAAAACTTCTCTTAGATTTTCAAGATGTTCCCTTTTTGAATTTCCGGTGACAATGATATCGTCCAGGTACGCGAACGCGAATGGCTCTAATTCTGGGCCGATCACTTGGTCCAGGGCTCTTTGAAACGTTGCGGGTGCCGAGTGGAGGCCAAAAGGCATTACTCGCCACTGGAAGAGTCCTCGTCCTGGCACCGTGAACGCGGTATATTTCTTACTGGCTCCATCCATGGGTATTTGCCAATAGCCATTTTTCAGGTCCAAACTACTAATATATTTGGCGTTCCGTAGTCGGTCCAAAATGTAATGGATCCTGGGTAGCGGATAAGCGTCAGGTACCGATTTGGCGTTCAATTGGCGATAGTCAACACATAACCGCCAGGAGCCTCCCTTCTTCCGGACCAGTACTATCGGAGCACTGTGCGGGCTGTGCGATGGCTCTATGCAGCCCTTTTCGAGTAGTTCGTCGATTTCCCGGTTGATAATTTCCTGCATCGCTGGGTTCCTCGGGAAGTATCTCTGCTTCAGTGGCCGGTCGTCGAGCATGACGATCTTGTGTTTGGTGATATTGGTGGGGCCCTGTAAGGTGGTAAATTTTTCTAACTCCTTTTTCAGGAACTCGTCCACTTCTTCAGGTGATAGATCAGTCTCTTCACGTATGGTGGTGCAGGCGGGGATACTTGTTACTGTAGGACCGGCTGACTTCAACCGGACCGTGTGTCCTCCACAACTCAGGCTGGCACCGGCTAGGGTGAGAAAGTCCATCCCTAATAAAAGGTCGTCGGCCACATCTGGAAGGATCAGGAATGAGACTTCGCATTTGTACGAACCCATTTGTATTTCGATTTCCAGGATCTCGGTTACCCGTCGCAGTGACCCGTCGGCCATGCGGACGTTGATCCTCGTAACTCGATGGTTTCTTGCCGTTCGTAACTCCTTGGCGAGTGCTTGGCTCACGAAGCTCCTCGTGGCTCCCGTGTCGATGGTCGCTTTCATCTGTAGTCCACCAATGCTGATGGTTGCAAATATTCTTTGATTGTCATAGCTTAAGATTGTTGACGTTGCTGAGGTATAAGGGTATGGGTCCCGTCCTCCCCTCGTATCTGGGCGGGACCTCTTTCGTTTCCCGATTCTGATTTACAGCATTCATATGTTCTTTTCCCAAGTCGTCCGCACCTCCAACAAAAGATTATTCGATCGTTGACACAATTGTCTCTGTCATGGTCCCCTTGGCCACAGTTGCGGCATGCATTTTTCGGATAAGCCACGTATCCCTCTGATTGTGTTATCATTCGGTGTTGTATTGATTGGTTGGGTGTTGCTATTCGTGCTGGACTTTCGCTCTCTTCCCTGATGTTTTCAAAGTCTGCTGCCATGGTGAGAAGTTCGCTCAACGAGGTGAAATCTTTCCGCCGGATATATAATTGATAATCCAGGTGGCAATTTCGATACACCCGATCTAATTTTTGTTCTTCTGGGCAGTTTGCATGCCTCATTAAATCCAGTATGTCGAGACAGTAGTCTTTGAATGTCTCTTTCGGTTGTTGCATACGACTCCGGATTTGATCTTCGAGTAGTTCAAAGTACCTGGAGGGTAGAAAGAATGATAAGAAGTTTGCTTTGAAGGTTCGCCAATTACTCCATTGGTGCCGTTGGTTTCGCCACCCGATTAGACCGCGGTCTCTTAGTAGCTCTGGCATTACCTTTGGTAAACTGTCGCTGTCTATGTCGTACACCACGGCTAATTCCTCTATTCGTTCGATGAATTCTAAAGGCTCGCGGCCACCGTCGTATCGTACGGACCATTTCCGTACGCGGTCGATGATGTTGCTGTATTTTACATAGTCGTCGCGCTTGGGTACCACTTCAGGAATCTGGAGCCGATGATGTCCGCCATCGCTCCCAATGGGGTCCTGGTTCTGGGGTACCGGTAACATTCGTGGGGACACAGGCCTTTTCTCCGTATGTTTACTCTCGAGTTCTTGCAGGCGCTGTCCCCACTTTAATTCATTATCAATGTCGGTGGCGAAAACTGCAAACCGCTTGCGCAGCTCTTCCACCGTACCATTCTCGTCGTAGCCAAACTCTTGGGCATATGCGACGAGGTCATCTTTGCGCAGCGCATGGATCCATGAAGTCTTTACCATTTTTAACTGCAATTCGCCTTCCCTCACGGCAGGGTGTAGGGAACGTGTATTTAAATTAATAGCCAATCGGCTACACGCGAGAAGCTGATTAAGTCTCCGGTGTGGTGTGCACGCAGATCTGTTCATCCGCCACGCACACATAGGCCTTCAGTCGGGTACCGAAGTTCGCTATGGCCTCGTCTGGTGTGATGGCCTCTGAAAAAAAACTTAATATTACTCCCGCTAATCCACCGAATGCGTTCCCTTCGAAACGATATCCACGATCTAGTTATGCGGGATATTTTCCCTTTTATGTATTTTGTATTAAATTTCTTAAAAGAAGATTTTGATTATTATTTCCTTTAGATAGGTATTCTATACTTATATTTTCCTATAAATTTACCCACATCTCTAGGCTCAGCGCTAATCTGTGCATATGGGATATATATTACTCTATTACGTCAAGATTTTACTTTTAGGGCAACAATGGATAGATATATATATATATGAATTTTGTTCAGTTTATCGCCTTAGCCGACTAAGGTGATATAATCTAGGTATTTTCTGTATCTGTCTCACTAAGTCAATGATTTGCTTTGTTCGCTAATCATAAAACAGAACACGGTTAGGTTGGGTACTCGATGTGATGACAGGGATCTCTACAAATATAAAAATATAAATAAATTGGAGTAGCTTGATTTATTTTATTTAATTTTGCAGTACTATCTCTAATATTCTCATTCTAAAAAACAAAATTCTTTAAAAATTTACTATAAAGTGCTTAACAAATTTATATATTATATTATATGCAAGCAGTACCCAGTGGCCCTCTGCTTCGCCACGGAGGTTCCAGCAACCATACTCTTTTAATTCTGGGCGGTTAAAGGGGGTGTAGCAAACATTTTATTCCGCAAACCATTTCGTGCTCGAAACCAATCCACTGCCAACATTTCAGCGCAATCGGCATAGAAGTTTTGAAGTCTTAATGATTTTTTAAAAGTAGGCGTAATTATAGGGCCATTACTCCAATTTTTAGTACAGTTGCCGACATTAAGCACACAAACTAATTTACCAAATTCCAGTCTTATACGACCAAAACCGTCTAGAATATAGCATTTTCATTGATTTGTGGGCGGTACAAGGGCATAGTATTTTTTTGTACAATTGCCGAAATTAACCATACAAACTAAATTACGAAATTTTAGTCTCATACAGTCGAAACTGTAAGAAATATCGCATTTTTATGGATTTGTGGGCAGTAAAAGGGAGCGTGGTTAAAACTAAGTGTGCAAAAACCTGATCTAAGACACAAGTAATACGCAAGTAATACGTTTTGGGTTTCCGTTAAGCCGTTTAGATTTGTATAAAAGTAAACACACAAATTAACAAATACACAAAAAATTATTTTTATTAATAAAGATTATATCATCTGCGTCCACAGGGAAGAAAAGGGTGGATCAATTGCCCCCCTAGAGCTCAGCCAAAAAATTTATATAAGTATATTATATGTGTTAAATAATCATAAAAAATTTAGAATTTGGAATGAGTTCGGTAAAAAAATAGAATTACATATAACATAATTGAAGGCATGAATGACTGAAGGTGATATGACGCATTTTTGGATTTTTTGGGCTCTATGAAACTATAAAACTCATAAAAACTATTTTAATTCTTAAAACAACCATGTTTGTGGCTATTTTAAAAATAAACTACTTGACAAATTTTGAACTCGATTTTCTCGAAACTAAATAATTGCGACATATCACCTTCATTCATTCATGTCTTCAATTATAAAAAAGTATGAAGTACTTGGACTTTATTGGGATATAATAATGCATATTAGCTAAACTTATAAACCGGATTTTAAAATGGAAGTATGAGCAAAAGTATACGAAATTCTCTGTGAAAATCATCAATATTATTCTATTATTTTAAATATAATAATATTACAATCAAATAACAAATTTAAATTTAAGGGACATTCATAGGAAAACTATTTTATAGCTTTAAGACTTTGCTTAAAGATTATAAAAAAGAATAATTGGAATAAAATAATTTGCTTAGTTGAACAATTTTTATAAGTTGAATTGAACTTAACACATACATTTTTGTAGCACCTTTTACTTTCTTTTTCTTTCAATTTTCAACCCTTTTCAAACCTTCTTATTAATAATATTATATCCTAATTTTAAAATTTGCATCACCGAGCAACTGCCTATACTCAACGTATTGAGAATTTAAAATCATATATATAATGCATTGCACACAAGAGAAATCCTACCTACATGTGATATAATTAATTTAAATATTTTTAAACAACGTTGCCGTTTTGGTAAAATATTACCAACTTTGGTAAACATTTTTTGACTTGGTAAAATGGTAAGCTTCTTATAAAAACTCACTAAAAAACTAAAAAACCTCAAAATTTAGAAAAAATAATTGTTTTTAAATTGGAGTAGTCATTATTTTATTTCAGCATCACCTTTATCATTGTAAATACTCTTTAAACGATCTTTAAATGATTAAACACGTTTTAAAATTGTTATGCAAATAATTTGGATTTACTGCAATTTAAGATAATTAATACTGATTAATTATTAATTTTACTTTTCTAGTTCCTATTAATCTTCAATAAAAGAGCGTCAAGCTTTTTAAGCACAAAAAAAATGTAATTATAATATTATTATTACATTGCGTTTCACACATTCTATCCTATGAACCAAATATACCTTTTCGGAAAGTGGGGGAAAAATAAAAATACACGTATATCGTCGTTTTTAATGTACACCTCAGTATATTTTTTTTTTAAGTTGTAATTTCTGTGGTGCCTCAGGGTGAGATGACTCGCTAAATTTTTGGAAAAAACTAGTACACAGATAAAAATTTAGCACGGTTTTTTTAAACAAACGCATGTGTAACTTCGTTGTGTTTAATATTGAAATTTTTAAAGCAATTTTTGTTTGAATTAACTAATTTAAAACAAAAATTTGGTTGAGTTACGTTATCGGCATTAAACTGAAAGCCGATGAAGTGAACGCACACATGAAAAGTCGAAATAGATGCGCTTCGTGGGTTTTGTTCTTACTTGTGCTCTTTTATTGTTCAGTTTAATTTGATCGCTGCAGCAGAAAACACTATGGAGGAATTGCTCAAAGAGTGGAATTTATTGGAAATTTTACCTGCATTAGAAGGCAAGTATTTGTTAAATTTAAATAAACAATTTGGCAAAAATAAATTCTTCAAAATGAATTTTTAGAAGGAAAAGTGACATTTGAACGCCTAAAATATTTAAACGCCGACGACATCAAGCACCTGATTTCTTCTGCAGGACTTCGAGCGGAGTTCAGGGAAAAGCTATGGCTATGGAAGAAAGAAAATGGAAGTAAAAAAATGTATAACAAATCATGAAAACACGATGCATTTGCAACATTTATAGCAAAGCGCAAAATATGTACACTTGTGCAGAGGGAAACTAGCAAGCAACAATAACTGAAACAAAAAGAGCACGCGACAAATATCCCGTTACGTAAAATTACCGCGCAACGTTGTTGCTGTTTGCTTTTGCTGTTGTTTGTTTATTTGCTTCTGCACATACGTACGTATTTTGCGCTATGATGTTTTTCTTTTTTTTTGCGAAAGTTATCTTTCGTCATTTATTTGTTTTTGCATATTGAATCATGAAGTAGGCCATGGTATAATAATTTACAAGGTAGCCTTGACAACTGCCTATTTTCTCACGAGCGTCGCCTATAGATTGTCAAAGTCAAGAAAGAAAGAATAAAAAGAGGAAATTGATGTATAGGGCAGTTCACACTATCAAATTTTTCATCAAATCGTTGGTCAAACAGTTTGACCACACAAGTGTTCATATTATCACATTTTTCATCAAATTTCATTATTGTCTTGCACACCGAAATGAAAACATTGCGATGCCGAAACAAGTTGTTGCAGCAGTTGTTGCTGATATTTTAATCGAAGAGAAGCTGAAATTAAAAAAGAGGAAAGAAACGATTGTGGGTGAAATTAACCTTATTAAGTTTCCGATGATAAGCCGTTCTAATACTCGTATATGCTGGCACCCGTATTTGTTGCGAATTTTTTTTTATTAACAAACGTTTATAATTTGCACTTATCGCGGAAATAAATTTTACCCAGCGCATTTTATTAGGGGGATGTGGCAAAAATGGTTTCTGTCTTTGCTATTTGCATTTTGTTTGTGTAATAACCATATTTACCACAAATACAGAATACAAGACTAAATACTCCACATTGTGAATACCCGTATTGTAAATTTTAATAGCTTTTAGGAAAAAATTGTATGAATACTTCCAGTGGGACGAAAAAGTGTGTCATACCTATTTTAAAAACATAATAGAGGTAAAATTTTACTCTTATCACGTAATAACTTGTTTTATTTTATGATTTGTCTCTTTTCTTGCCATCTTTTTAAATATTTTGGTATGACAGCTTGAAACTTGAGGAAAACATCTCTCATACAAGTTTAAAGTATAGCCCCGACCCTCCCAGAGTATAGAAATAGAGCGTGTTGAACATATTTATTTTGGAGTAAATAGTTTTTTTTTTAAAATAGGTGTATCAAATGTTATGACAGCTTCCATTGTGACGAAAAAGTCTGTCATACCTATATTAAAAACATATAAGGTGTAAAATTTTACTCTTACCACGTAATAACTTGATTTATTTTTTAGTTTGTCTGTTGTTTTGTCTTCTTTTTAAATATTTTGGTATGACAGCTCGAAACTTTACGAAAACATCTGTCATACCAGTTTGAAGTATAGCTGTCATACCATTTGACAACTCTATTTAAAAAAAAGCATTTACTCCAAAATATATACGTGCAACGCGTTCCATTTCTATAATCTGGGAGGGTCGGAGCTATACTTCAAACTGGTATGACAGATCTTTTCTTGAAGTTTCGAGCTGTCATACCAAAATATTTAAAAAGATGGAAAGAAAACAGACAAATTAAAAAATTAAACAAATTATTACGTGATAAGAGTAAAATTTTACCTCAATTATGTTTTTAAAATAAGTATGACTAGATTAATTTCCGCGAAAAGTGCAAATTATAAATGTTTGTTAATAACAAAAAAATTCGCAAAAATACTGGTGCCATGATAGACCTCGTCATACCAGGTCTATTTATACCAATTACTATTTACTATCTCTTAATATGAAAAATTTTGAAATCCGTGCAATTGCAGTTTTAGGATTGCTGGCTCCCCGCCTATAAGACAACTTTTTTACTGTTGCCTTGGGCAATTAAACAACTGAAAATTCACAAGATTTTGTTTTTCATCAAACGATTTGACCAACAAAGTCAACAAGTTAAATTGTCGTCAAATCCCATATATATTTCTCTTTGTCAAATTTTTTGATGACTTATTGGATGAAAAATTTTAAATTTTCAACAAATTTTCTACTATTACAATTTTTTGTTTTTTCTATTTTTATAAATTGATAAACATGGCAAAGCGCAATGAATCAGAATTTTGTGTAATTTATTTCATTACAAAAACGATATTACAAAAAAGACATTAAATTTTATAAAGTGCCTGAGTGCAACAAAAAAGATGCAATCATATTCTTATACATAACTCACTAGTGTTTGCTTAGCACAGTGTCAACTGTGGCAGATTAAATCGGAAATTTATAAAAACAGATTATTAAAAAACACGGCACATGCAATGTTCATTAATATAGGTTAAGTCACTTGAGAGAAAAGCACTCTTTTTCTGCCTTTGCTCGAACTGTCAAAGCTAACTGTAGCTGTTAGCTAAAAATTGTACAGATTCAGGTTTTTTTTTCCTGATTTCCTTTCATCCATTCTGACAGTTCGACCGAGCTTCTCTCAAGTGACTTAACCTGTATTAATGAACCTTGGGCACATGGAGTGCTGCAACTATTTTTTCGACATCGCGATATTTTCACTTCGGTGTGCAAGACAATAATGAAATTTGACAAAGAATTAATTATATGAACACTTGCGTGGTCAAACTATTTGAACAACGATTTGATGAAGAATTTGATAGTGTGAACAGCCCTTTTCGTACCACTTTTTTCTGTTTCTCTATTATTTCTATTCGTTGATGTGTTTCACAGCGAGGTTCATTAATATAGGTTAAGTCACTTGAGAGAAAAGCACTCTTTTTTCGTCTTTGCTCGAACTGTCAAAGTAGCTGTTAGCTAAAAATTGTACAGATTCGTGTTTTTTTCTTGATTTCCTTACATCCATTCTGACAGTTCGACCGAGCTTCTCTCAAGTGACTTAACCTATATTAATGAACATTGTTTCACAGTGTTTGGTTGACAAAAGAACTTTCACTCCTACCTTGTTTATTTATATATCATGGGCTAGATGAAAAGCTCAAATAAAATCAAATAAGACTGCACATACGTAACATAGCTTATTTGTTTTTAATTTCCTATTTGCAGTTTAATTTGGATAGTGAAATCATATCATTGAGCAGGAATGTGGCTCCTTCGTTAAGAAAAAGCGAATCAGAATCTTTGGTAAGTGTTGTAATACATGTACGTTAACACCGACTTACTATCATATTTTTTCAAATTTCTATGTTCCGCGTTTTTCATAGAAGTATCCAATCAACGTTTTAAAAATTTTAGAGGAGACTGAAAAGGGGACAGAAGCTGTTCAATTTTGTGCGGCCAACAATTTTTTACTTGATGTTCATAGACAGGATGTCGTCAATATTTTAATTGACAAGCTATTGAGAACTGGACTTAGGGTAGGTTGCTCGGAATTCCTTCGGAATTTTAATTTTAATTTTAATTTTAATTTTAATTTTAATTTTAATTTTAATTTTAATTTTAATTTTAATTTTAATTTTAATTTTAATTTTAATTTTAATTTTAATTTTAATTTTAATTTTAATTTTAATTTTAATTTTAATTTTAATTTTAATTTTAATTTTAATTTTAATTTTAATTTTAATTTTAATTTTAATTTTAATTTTAATTTTAATTTTAATTTTAATTTTAATTTTAATTTTAATTTTAATTTTAATTTTAATTTTAATTTTAATTTTAATTTTAATTTTAATTTTAATTTTAATTTTAATTTTAATTTTAATTTTAATTTTAATTTTAATTTTAATTTTAATTTTAATTTTAATTTTAATTTTAATTTTAATTTTAATTTTAATTTTAATTTTAATTTTAATTTTAATTTTAATTTTAATTTTAATTTTAATTTTAATTTTAATTTTAATTTTAATTTTAATTTTAATTTTAATTTTAATTTTAATTTTAATTTTAATTTTAATTTTAATTTTAATTTTAATTTTAATTTTAATTTTAATTTTAATTTTAATTTTAATTTTAATTTTAATTTTAATTTTAATTTTAATTTTAATTTTAATTTTAATTTTAATTTTAATTTTAATTTTAATTTTAATTTTAATTTTAATTTTAATTTTAATTTTAATTTTAATTTTAATTTTAATTTTAATTTTAATTTTAATTTTAATTTTAATTTTAATTTTAATTTTAATTTTAATTTTAATTTTAATTTTAATTTTAATTTTAATTTTAATTTTAATTTTAATTTTAATTTTAATTTTAATTTTAATTTTAATTTTAATTTTAATTTTAATTTTAATTTTAATTTTAATTTTAATTTTAATTTTAATTTTAATTTTAATTTTAATTTTAATTTTAATTTTAATTTTAATTTTAATTTTAATTTTAATTTTAATTTTAATTTTAATTTTAATTTTAATTTTAATTTTAATTTTAATTTTAATTTTAATTTTAATTTTAATTTTAATTTTAATTTTAATTTTAATTTTAATTTTAATTTTAATTTTAATTTTAATTTTAATTTTAATTTTAATTTTAATTTTAATTTTAATTTTAATTTTAATTTTAATTTTAATTTTAATTTTAATTTTAATTTTAATTTTAATTTTAATTTTAATTTTAATTTTAATTTTAATTTTAATTTTAATTTTAATTTTAATTTTAATTTTAATTTTAATTTTAATTTTAATTTTAATTTTAATTTTAATTTTAATTTTAATTTTAATTTTAATTTTAATTTTAATTTTAATTTTAATTTTAATTTTAATTTTAATTTTAATTTTAATTTTAATTTTAATTTTAATTTTAATTTTAATTTTAATTTTAATTTTAATTTTAATTTTAATTTTAATTTTAATTTTAATTTTAATTTTAATTTTAATTTTAATTTTAATTTTAATTTTAATTTTAATTTTAATTTTAATTTTAATTTTAATTTTAATTTTAATTTTAATTTTAATTTTAATTTTAATTTTAATTTTAATTTTAATTTTAATTTTAATTTTAATTTTAATTTTAATTTTAATTTTAATTTTAATTTTAATTTTAATTTTAATTTTAATTTTAATTTTAATTTTAATTTTAATTTTAATTTTAATTTTAATTTTAATTTTAATTTTAATTTTAATTTTAATTTTAATTTTAATTTTAATTTTAATTTTAATTTTAATTTTAATTTTAATTTTAATTTTAATTTTAATTTTAATTTTAATTTTAATTTTAATTTTAATTTTAATTTTAATTTTAATTTTAATTTTAATTTTAATTTTAATTTTAATTTTAATTTTAATTTTAATTTTAATTTTAATTTTAATTTTAATTTTAATTTTAATTTTAATTTTAATTTTAATTTTAATTTTAATTTTAATTTTAATTTTAATTTTAATTTTAATTTTAATTTTAATTTTAATTTTAATTTTAATTTTAATTTTAATTTTAATTTTAATTTTAATTTTAATTTTAATTTTAATTTTAATTTTAATTTTAATTTTAATTTTAATTTTAATTTTAATTTTAATTTTAATTTTAATTTTAATTTTAATTTTAATTTTAATTTTAATTTTAATTTTAATTTTAATTTTAATTTTAATTTTAATTTTAATTTTAATTTTAATTTTAATTTTAATTTTAATTTTAATTTTAATTTTAATTTTAATTTTAATTTTAATTTTAATTTTAATTTTAATTTTAATTTTAATTTTAATTTTAATTTTAATTTTAATTTTAATTTTAATTTTAATTTTAATTTTAATTTTAATTTTAATTTTAATTTTAATTTTAATTTTAATTTTAATTTTAATTTTAATTTTAATTTTAATTTTAATTTTAATTTTAATTTTAATTTTAATTTTAATTTTAATTTTAATTTTAATTTTAATTTTAATTTTAATTTTAATTTTAATTTTAATTTTAATTTTAATTTTAATTTTAATTTTAATTTTAATTTTAATTTTAATTTTAATTTTAATTTTAATTTTAATTTTAATTTTAATTTTAATTTTAATTTTAATTTTAATTTTAATTTTAATTTTAATTTTAATTTTAATTTTAATTTTAATTTTAATTTTAATTTTAATTTTAATTTTAATTTTAATTTTAATTTTAATTTTAATTTTAATTTTAATTATGCCTCACCGCCATAAAGCAGCACAGGTAGAACGAGCGTCTTGTAGAGTGTTTGTTTTGTCGATCGAGAGAGGGCTCTGGAACTTAGTTGCTTACTGAGCCCGTAGTAGCACCTATTAGCAATTATTGTTCTTCGCTTTATCTCCAGGCTGATTTCGTTGTTAGTATTAATGGCGGTGCCAAGGTATACAAACTCCTTGACTACTTCAAAGTTATAGCTGCCGGATGAAACGTGGGAGTCTAAACTCCGCGCTCCCTTGTTTATAGACAGCATATACTTTGTTTTGCCCTCATTTATCGTCAAACCCACTTTGGCTGATTCCTTTTTGATAGCGGCGAAAGCAGCAGTAACATCTCTCTTGGTTCTGTCAACAATATCAATATCATCAGCGTACGCAAGGAGCTGGACACCTTTATAGAAAGTGGTGCCATTACGATGCACACCGGCCTTTCGTACGATCCCCTCCATGATGATGTTGAAGAGATCGCAAGACAGTGGATCGCCTTGCCTGAAACATCTTTCGGTATTGAAGGTTTCGGAGAGGTCATTTCCTACCTTGACGGAGCTGCGTGTGTTGCTCAACGTCATTCTGCAAAGTCTAATCAACTTTGCAGGTACACCGAACTCAGACATTGTTGCATATAGGCAATCCCTTCTCGGGCTATCGAACGCAGCTTTAAAATCGACAAAGAGATGGTGTGTGTCAATTTGATTTTCGTGGGTTTTCTCCAGGACTTGTCGTAGCGTGAAAATCTGGTCTATGGTGGACTTACCAGGTCGAAAGCCACACTGATAAGGTCCAATCAGTGTTTTTGTAATCGGCTTTAATCTTTCACACAGTACTCTTGAGAGAACCTTATATGCGATGGAAATAAGACTGATACCTCTATAACTAGCGCAGATTGTAGGGGTCTCCTTTCTTAAGTATAGGGCACAGTACACTGAGGTTCCAATCATCGGGCATGCTTTCTGCTAGCCATATTTTGCTGATGAGCTGATGCATGCGCCTTATCAATTCATCGCCGCCGGTTTTAAACAATTCAGCTGACAGGCCGTCAGCACCCGCTGCTTTATTGTTTTTGAGTCGTTGGATAGCAACTCGAACCTCTTCATGGCTAGGTGGTGATACTTCCACTCCGTCATCGTCGATTGGTGGCACTGAACTACGCTCTCGATGGGCGGCATTGGTGGAATCGTCGCCAGTAAGTAAATTGGAGAAGTGCCTTCTCCACAATCTAAGCACACACTGTGTATCCGTATTCAGATCTCCATTTTCGTCTCTGCAAGTGGATAAGTAAGCGCATGCGCGAAAAACCCGTTTTTTACCGTTATTCGAAATTTCGATGTGCACCAAAAAATACTAGTATGCCACAAAAATCTACTTATCTAAAAAAAAAAAATAATCTACGCTATGTCCCATCCCAGAAGTTTTGTTTTGATTTTTTTTTTTTTGTCCAATATGTTATCATCAGAAATCTTAGTTATTGTCCGATTTGGCTCATATTCGAAATATATATTCAGTGTAAGGGTGTGGCGGCCGTGGCGTTGTGGGTAGAGTGTGTGACTCATACGGCAGAGAACCCAGGTTCGAATCCCCCATCTGACATAGAAGAAAGTTTTTTCAATTGAATTAATTTTTCTGTTCGGCAGTTACCTCTCTGCAGACAATGGCAAACCTAAGAGAATAAAAACTGTCATGAAATGCTTTTTGAGAGCATAAGTCGTTCGAAGTCGGCATAAAACATGTAGGTCCAGTTAGCGATCATTTGTGTTCAAACATTTCACAACACACACAACCATAAGATCATAAGAAGCTCGGTCAAAATCCTTTCAAGGGCTGAAATTGCCATTTGGTTTTTTTTGTTTTCTTTGCACAAACATTTCAATTTGCACTTTTAAAATTTTTTATTAATGCGAAACATTAAGCAATCAAAAGTAAAACGCAGGGCACTTAACTAGAACTTACACTAAAGCCTAAATTTAAAACTTACTGACAATGAGTCGAAATTGTTCCTTTTTTCGATATCTTTATAAATAAAAAATGTTGGAATTGAGTCGCAGAAACATTTGACAGAATATGAACTAAATTATGCGTCATCTTGGTAATGATATCGTTTTTACTTTGCACGTAAGAGAAGAAATTTTCAAGTTGTGTTTGGATCCAATTATTTCAAAATTGTTTGCATATTTCGTGTTTTGACGATACTTTAAAAGTGGTGGAGCAATTACGTTTGCATGTTTAAATTTTAAAACGTTAATCCACAAGAATCAATTTTAAAAGTTATGACGATATTGAAAATAGACGATATTTTTTCTAAGAAAATATTTGTTATTTTAATTATACGAGTAACACTGTGCGACAAATTTCTCAGGATGAAATGATTTAAGCACCCAGCTAAAGGAGATATATGAAGGTACTCAAAATCACAAAAGTCTTGGTGAAGTTAGCTAAAAAATTTTCAGGTTCAAGTGAATTTTTTTAAGTTTTTTTGAGATATTATTAATTTTGTACTGATTGTTACTTGAAAATTTGTTCATAGTTCCTACAACAAATATGTTCTGATGTTTCTCTATTACTTTTCAAGACAAACTATGTTTAAAATCACATTGCCTTTTTTGTACTTTTCGCTATTTCTTATAAGATTTCTATTTTTTTTATTTCCAAAGATAGAACTGTTTACTTTTTAAAAATTTACATTGTACGAACTGTTTGTGTTGGTGGCTCGTATCAAAATTCATTATTATGATCAAAAATGTGACGAACATTTTAGTTTCAGAACTATTCAACTAAATCAAACAACACCTCAATAAATGTTCACTTACGTCAAGTAAATAATAACAGCAGTCTTAAACGAGGAAAATATGTTACACGTTCCAGTGTTAACGATGAAAGTGTTTTTCAAGTGTGGAAAATTATATAAAAATTCTAAATAAGTTCAATGAAAGCCTTATTTGTATAGTATGCTCAGCAAAGTTGTAGAGCAAGTCAATTAGAACTACTTTGCCCAAGGAAGTATGAACCAGTAACAACCAGTACAAAAATAATAGAACCTCAAAAAAAATTTTAAGAATTTTACTTGAACCTCAAAACTTAAATGCCTTTAAAAAAATATTTAGCTTACTTCACTAAACTTTTCGTAGTTTTGAGTACCAACATAAGTCTACTTTAGCTGGGTTCTTAAATCATTCCATCTTGAATCATTGACCTGAAATTTGTCGCATAGTGTAATTGGTAAGAAATAAAAATCTGTACAAGTTTTTATATATATCTAAGACTTTAGCTGCATTCTCGTGTCTTTAATCTAGAGCGTGACTCTATTTTATTCACAATGCAAAAACAAAAATTAGAACCAGCTCTTTTCCGGGCTCTATTTCTGATCTTAAAATGCTGCCAAGTTTAAAGCTTTTTTTTCAAAACGAACATAGCTGGAAAATTTGAATTACTCTACGAATGTGAGTGTCACTGCTCGCATTCGAATTTTGACACTTCTTCGTCAGTGGTGCCAAACTGTAATAAAGTTGAACTAAGAGTGTTCCATTGAGATTTGATCTGATTTACCGCCACGGGAATGCCACTTTTGTCAGAGGAAAAATCGCCAATTTGTTCAGTCGATTGTGGATGACAAAAAATGTGAAAAAACTTAGCATTTAAATTTTTTTTGGAAATTTAAATTTCATGCGAATAGTTTTCCGAAATTTTTTTTTTTTGCAAAAAACCTAAAATTAACCTTTTATTAACCTTATTATAGTACCATAGTAAAGTGCTCTTAAAAACGAGCAAAAAAAAAACAAAAGCACGCCATATTAAAAAACTGGCAACTGGTTTGAAATCGAAGTTTCTGCATTAAAATTAAAAAGTTGCCGCCAAAATTATTTTCCGTCAAAATTTAAAAGGATATTATTAAAAAGAGGAAAAGAAGGAAAGAAGAAACAATTGTTATGTGTCACAAAAATATTTAAATGTCATAATTTTTTCGGATTTTTTTGCCATTTAAAATCGAGTGAACAAATTGGGTTAAAAAGACGGTCTAATATATCTACGTATTAACGCAGATAGGTTTTGAACTATTGAAAAAATTTCTGTTGAAATGTTTTTAATTTTTTTACTGTGGACAGTAAAACTCAAAAACGGCAAAGTCAAACGATGACAAGTGAACAGAGTTATTCTGAGTATGATCAAGAAAGTTGTTCTGTTTGCAAGAGTAAGGATATGTAAGGATACGTAAAAATGAAGAACAAAACTAAATCCGAGTTTTTTAAATTGAGCAAATAGTGAAACATTTTAAATTTGGGTAGTACGACTGTTCATTAATAGGAGTACAATTAAAATTTCGATAGTACGGAAGACAAAAGAGTAGTACATGTACTAATATTGTACTACTTTCGCCAGCACTGGTTACGTATTTATTGATAAAAGAAATGAAACCACTGGATCCTGCTAATTAACTATAATTACTATTGAAATTTCCAAAGGAAAGTACCCCTCTGCTGTGCCGTAGAACAAATATAATATTCTTAAACTTATGATATTTCATAAAAATCGGCCCAGTACTTTTGGAGTTTTACAAAAATCTTCTCTTCAATTTTATATATTAGTATAGATCGCTGCTGTGTGTATTTTGTCGGTATTGCTTCGCTGTTGGTATTTTGCTGCGCATAGTCGCGCGGATGAGAGCCGAGCACCACAACTGTCAAAACGAAATTTCTACCATTGAGCGAAGAGTCACTAGACGAATGACAGAAAACATAACGCTTGAGTTTTTGTTCAACGCTTGATTTCACTCGCTATATAATTTTCATACCGCAGGCTATATATGAAATCGATTCAAAAGGAGTAAACTTCAAAAATATTTATAAATAACAATTTAGTAAGGTTTCGTAGAGATGCGTTCAGCCTTAAGAAGTGCGTTACTGAACAAGCGTCGAAAGATTATTTATTTACAAATTGCCTTTGCCTTAATTATACTTCAAGTAATTTGAGAAGAATCAAGGTAATTTTTATGCCTAAAGTCGGAAGATGAGGCATGAATCTAATGGGCTAAGGACTTCAGAACAATAAGTCTCACATCAGTCGCATTAAAGACTCTAGAACGTATTCTAAAAATCGTATGAATCTAATGGGCTAAGGACTTCAGAACAATAAGTCTCACATCAGTCGCATTAAAGACTCTAGAACGTATTCTAAAAATCGTCATTTTCCCGACCCAAAAATCGTCATTTGAGTCCTCAAGTCATCATACAGTACAGAAGATTTAAATTTTTACTTAAAACAAAAAAATTAATGAAAAATATTTATTTATAAAAAAAAGTTTATTTTTAAATAATGAGATGAAAAATATAGTTCCTAGTTTAATCAGGTACTTGTCCATTTGAAAAATTTTAGCAGCCCGCCAAGAGGGATGTATAACCAGAACTTTCTAACAAACTTTCTATCAGTAGACCTTTACTTTTTACTTTGTCCTTTTTTTCAACTTCTTCTTAAAACAGTGTTGTTACACAAAAAAAAAATATTTGGCAGTGTACTACAGTGTACTTAAAATTTCCAGTGTACTAAAAAATAGTGTAAGAAGGCAACATTTTTTTCAGTTTAATATTGAGTAAATCCTAGTAAGACGAAACTGATACCATTAACTACAAAAACCAAGGTGCAACAATTTGTCTTACCGAAACTAAACGACCAAACACTGCCAATATCCAGCAATGCCAAATATCTGGAAGTAATGCTAGATTTTAAGTTTAACTGGCAAACCAACGTCGAATACAGAATTAAAAAGACAAAAAGACCTTCGGTAAAAAATGGGGTCTTCGACCAAAAATACTCATATTGTTATATACCCAGTAGTGCGCTCTGTCCTGACATAATGTTCACTATCGTATGACGGATAGTTAGTTGGAGGGTGAAACGATAGAGTAGTGTCGGTGAAGATTTGTTTTAAATTTACACAGCTCGAAACCGTCGGAAAACACGTTCGAGGGAGATTGTTTCACAATTTTACTATGCCACCGAAGAACGATTTATCTCGGTAATGCGATGTTCTATTGTGCAGAGAGGCAATCGCAAAGGGGTGGGCTTGAAGAGCTGCCCGAGTGGACCTAGGAAACACACGAGCTGGTGGCCTTTGACCATGTATCTCCCTTAAACACTTCCCATGGTAATACCTGTACAGAAGGCTTTAACAACCAACATTGCGACGATGCCCAAAAGAGTTGATAGAAGATGGAATATTTTCATCCCCTCGGATAAAACGTCTGGACGTCGTTAAATCCGGTCCAGAAGCTCCAAATATGATCTTAAAGCCCTTGCCCAAATGTGAGAACTCTACTCCATTTTCGGCCTAATATATGAGGTATATAAAGTTGAGCAGTGGCGGATCTGCATACTGGCTGAAAGGGCTTTATAATGGTTTGTGACTTGAACAAACTAGCAACAAACAAACTAGCAAGAAATTCGTTTCATAAATAAAAAATTATGAAGTGGAACGCAGCTTATCCCTTCCGAATTTTCTTTTAATGCTCTTGATGCATTTTTAACTTTTTCATTTGTAACGGCACACTAAGTGGTGGGTTCTGGCGTTCATGTTTGAAGGTGGCATTGACTGTGAAGTTGAATCCACATTCGAACATGCGGGTCAGAATTCGCCATGGCTGTGTCGTTTGCAAACATGAGTGACATACTGCGTGTGCCACGGCTGACGCGCTCGAGGTGTGACAGCTGACATGTGACTTTGACAGCTTACACTTTGACTTTGACAGCTGACATTTTTGACTTGGACAGTCAACATATTAAATGACAGTTGACGCTTTACTGTGACAGCTGACAGATGACTTTACCGTCAACACGTTAAATGACAGTTGACGTTTAACTTTGACAGCTGACATTGTTATGTCCGATGAAATCTGACATTTCTTTGACATTGAAATCCGACATTGGTATTTAATTTAACTTTGACGTTTTATCTTTTATTCAATTCTGACAGTTCCTTTAATTTAAATTTGACGTGTATTGCACATCTTAATTTGACGGGTCGTCGTAGGTCATATGTGACAAATTACGGTCATCTAAATTCTGACATTTTTATTTTTTTGTTTAACTCTTACTATTTTTTTTTACTTCAATTAATTCTGACAATCCAGTCACATACCCCTCACATTTTTTTTTTTCTTTATTTCAATCTGACAGTTTTCATTTATTCACTCGACATTTTTTTTTTTGACAGTTTTATTTCATTTAAATCTGACGTTTTAAATTTGACAAGTTTGATTTTACCAACTATGACCTTTATTCTGACAAGTTTCACGTTAACCCAGACAGCTGTCGCAGGTCCTGTCCAGCCGTCGCACTTCGAACGCGTGAGCCTTGTTATCCATGCGCAAGTGTGTCACTCATGTAAAGTTCGAAGAGCACTCTTCAGATAATGGTATAAAGTTGAAGCACACCCTCAGCTATGATTTTTAAGTTTCAGAACGCTCCCTGGCGACATCTTTGACAAATGTCAAATAAAATTGGCATGGCAGGCGAATGGCAAACTTCCGCCGGCCAAAGAAAAAAAAATTCCTTTTCTATTGAGCAGCAGCGGCGCCAAGATCCACCACCGGACCAGCATCGCCACCACGCACCGCGGTGCACATACCAGCAGCGGCGCACCACCGCAACAGAAAACAGCAGCAGCCGCCACCCACTCAACCATCGCAACAATCGGCGGCCATCAGCACCATCACCAACCATTCGTGGGCAAGATTAGGGCGTTTGGACAACCGCTGCAACAACATCAGCAGCACAGTCAACACGCCAAGCCACTATAGCCTCAAGAGGCGCAACACCCCAACAGCCACAGCAGCATAGCCACCACGCACCGGTAAGTGTTTGCTTGGAAAGTGCTAGCTTTCAAGCTAATTCAGTATTTTGTATTTTTCATCCTAGCGGTGCACCCACCAACAGCTCAACAGCAGCCACTTATAACAGCAGCGGCTCAACCCCAACAGCAGCCACTTGCAACAGCAGCGGAACCTCCACAACCGCCTCAACAGCAGCGGCGCACACACCCACCCGCAGCTCAAACAGCAGCAGCAGTGCACTACCACGAATACAAAGCGGCGCTCAACAACCTGAAGCGAAAGCAGCTCTTGGCGGGCCAATGTGCCACAGCAACCTCACAATAACAGCGGTGCTACCTCAAGCTACTTGCGTAGCATCGGCACCATCGCGTTAAGCGCCAGAGGCCCTTGCAGAACCGTGAGGGTGGCCACTGTTACTGAGCAGCCATTTTGCAGTAGCGACAAAGCGCCTACAGCATCAACAACTTCCTTTAGCAGTAGCGACAAAGCGCCTACAGCATCAACAACTTCCTTTAGCAGTAGCGACAAAGCACCGGTAGCCTCAACAACAGCGCTAAATCGGCAATGACAGTCAACGCAGCCCAGCGCGCTAGCATTTTAAGCGCACCCGAACCACATCAAATCAAAGCAGCTCTTGGCTCGCCAACGTGAAACAACCACAACAGCAACAAGAACAGCAGCAGCTCAGGACAACAGGTTTCTTCTTTTTTTTTTTTATTTCAATTATAGTTGATATATTTATATAAACTATTAACAATAAACAAATTTTATTATATGTAGAGTATATGTATAGAAAAAAAAAAAAAAAAAATATTTATATTATTGTTTCATCTAGATGCAAGTGTTGAATATATATATATCTATAACAACTTATAAGGTATACATTTTTATAGCATTGCATCAATTTAAATTTTATCAACTGTTCGGTTAGTGCGGGGCAAATCTTTCTATAAACTAAAAACAATACATAATTCCCAAAATAAGTTTAGGTATAGTTTTTAAATTACTTTTATTTAAAAAAAAAAAAAAAAAAAAAAAAAAAAAAAGAAAAATAATATTTAGTTAAGTTATATAACGACATACATACATATATTTATATAGGTATATATATAAATAGGAAACTTAATATACATAAATAACTTAAAAATAATATGAAAAATTAAAACAAAACATAATATAAAGAACATTTGAAACAAAACATAATCTAAAATTTGAAACAAAACAGAATATATAAAATTTGAAACAAAACTGAATATATAAAACTTGAATCAAAACATAATATAAAGAACATTTGAAACAAAACATAATATAAAGAACATTTGAAACAAAACATAATCTAAAATTTGAAACAAAACTGAATATATAAAACTTGAATCAAAACATAATATAAAGAACATTTGAAACAAAACATAATATAAAGAACATTTGAAACAAAACATAATCTAAAATTTGAAACAAAACAGAATATATAAAATTTGAAACAAAACTGAATATATAAAACTTGAATCAAAACATAATATAAAGAACATGTGAAACAAAACATAATATATAGAAAAAGGGGAAAAGAAAAAAAAAAATTGTAAGAAAAAAAAAATAGTTTAAGATTTTTTTATAAGGCCATTAAATTTGTCATTTCAAAATGAACCTATAAGTTTTTTTATTTGGTCGTAGGAGAGAATGTTTGCGTTAGGGGAGGACCAACTACTTCACCCCAAGGTCCTCCATGGTAGGGAGGGATGTGTGGGCAGAGCCTAAACAACTGGCTCGAGTGTTGGTTGGTAGATGGATGAGCCAGGGGCTCCCAACCTTTTCCAATTTTTTTTTAAATTTATTTAATTTCCTTTTCTTTTCAGCTCCGGTTGTTGTAATTTGTTTGGTCCGAATCACGACGCGATAAAATTTTTTTTATGCACGTGAAGTATTTGTACGGCGAAGGTACGCGGGGGTGGCCACCACGAACCCCCCCATCACTCCCGAACTGCTAGCACCTAGGCTAACAAGCACGTGCAGTCGTGGCCAACTTCGGGTCCGCGGGTCGCCTGACCAGGAGCGGTGGCGTCGGCTGAGGTAAGCAGGCGCCCTGACTAAATTTCTGTGCGAGAGCCACAGGGGCGCATTCACCGTGCGCCCTCAAAACAAATAAAAAGTCAGGGCTGCTGCTTCCCTGGTCGACCTCACCACTCAGCGTTGCCAGACGCATTAGTATTTTTGTTTGCGTTTTTAAAACATGGCTGACCCTACTTCGCTCCGCTACAAATTGGCGCCCAACGTGGGGTCGAAATTAATTCGGTTCCCATCTCTATTTTTTATGTTCGGTATCGCGTCGTGGATTCAAACCAATTTAATATAAATTTTTCTTTTTCTAGCAGTTTTCGTGGCAAGCGTGTTGTTTTTTTTCTTCTCGAATAAAATCATCGGGTTTTATTAAAGCGGAATATCCGGCATGAGGCTCACCTTATACCGGATCCGTTGGTAAATCGTCTGAACCGATTTATTCCTCTATGTGGCCATGAAAACTGTGATCGCGCTTCAATTTCATACTTTGTGTTACTATTAACTTCATTTATTTTAAATTTTTTTTGGTTGTGAATTCTTGCTGAGAGTTTTCGTGTTGCGGGGGGTAGTGTCGAGTGGCGAATGGAATGCGAGGTAGTCGCGTTCAATCGCACTGGTCGACCGCGGCACTCGGGACTATTTCGCCGTGGCATGGAACTTTCAGCAGGCCCATTTAACGTAGTTTTTTTTTGAATTTTTTTTTAAAGGAACCCCTGACTCAGTCAGCCAGCAACCAACACTCAATTTTTTTGGATAGCAACATTCTCTCCAAAGACCAAATAAGTTTATTTTTATGCATTTACATTTTTATATTTAATTATATTTTTCTCAACTGCGTCATCACTGTATAAAACAACGGTTTTTGTAGTGGCATAATTACACAATTTTTTATAAAAATTCTTTGATTTTTTTTTGACATAGCTGCAATGCCGTTGCACCATAGCACGGAGGATATACCTGCTCAAGTGGAGGGTGCTGAAAATTTGTGCAGCATTTGCAAGCAGGCCTTCACAAAGTCTGAAGACATGGTGCTGACACCATGCAAGCACGTTTTCCACCGAGCATGTATATCTCAGTGGATTCATACGAGCCACAGTTGTCCGTTGTGCCGTACGCTTTGCAGCGACAAGAAACTGAGGCCATATCAGCCAGCTCTAGTGGGTGCTTCTTCGTTACCTTCGCCAGGTAAAACGAATTCTAGCCAGGGCGCGGTAAAGAAGGGACGTCCGGCCACTAGAAGCCAAAGAAACTTAGGTTTCAGTCAGGAGCAAGATTCAAATACGAATCTTTCGGCGAGGCAAACGTTTGCAGATGAGTCGGTCGAACGGTTCTCCGATCAAGCTGCTGGTGCAAATTATCAAGATCCATCTGATAATTTTCAGCCTATTTCGGCACCGCACTCGTATTCAGATAAAGATTTGCAGCTCTTGATTAATGAGGCAGTTCGAACCGAACTCGCAAAATTGAATTTAAACCAAGTCAGACATACTCCGCACGGAGCAACGCCACATCCTGTTCCGTCGCAGGGTCTCCAACAGGCGCGAGCATCAATGCCTGTTGCAAATAATCAACATTTTTTTAATTATCAACAACCTCATCTTCACCAGGCTCCACTTCCAGATGTCGGATACGGTCGAGGATATCCTCAGGGCTTTCCAGGTCCTCCGCCACCGAATCAGCAGGTGCCCAGTGGCCGTGGTGTTCCGGGGTGGTCCTCGCACTTTGTGTTGGCAGAGAGTGTTGCCAGCAAAATTTCCAACTGGAAAATTACCTTCAGTGGTAAAACTGATGCGCTGACCATTGATAAATTTATTTATCAAATACACTCTCTGACAATGCAAAGCTTGCGTGGAGACTTTGGAGCGCTAGCTGACCATGCACACCTGCTATTCGTGGGCAAGGCCTTGGATTGGTTCTGGCGGTACCACCGAAGTGTCACCCGCATCGAATGGACAGCGTTATGCGCTGAGCTTCGAAGCCAATTTTCTGACCACCGAACCGATCTCGACATAATGGATTTAGTGCGCAGCCGCAAGCAAAGGTTCGATGAGAAATTTGATGAATATTATGAGGCAGTCTTGCAGCTTACCGACAAACTGCAAAGGCCTCTTGATTCTCAAGCTCTGTTGGAGATTTTGCGACGAAATTTAAGGCTAGATGTGCGACGTAGTTTGTTGTATGTCTCAGTGGGTAGTGTTAGTCAGCTTCGCGCGTTTGTTCGGAGGCGTGAATTACTGGACGAGGAACATGGAAGGAATTCCAGAAGCTTCCCGCCGCAGCGTCAGGTCTCCGAGCTGACATGCGAATCTGGTCACACTGACACCAACCCAACACCTAACGCATCTGATAATACTTTTTTAGATTTTCAACCAGCCCCTCATAAACTTCTGAGGTGGCATGCCAAACGGAGGCAATACCAGATGTCTCAAACGTTAAAATTCAAATTTTGAAACGTGAACAAACGGCTTCTAGTGCTCCACAAAGGACGTTCAAGCCTTTGCACGTGCGATGGCAAGAATATAACGCTGCTCGCAGACGTATTTTTCAGAGCGAGGGCTCCAGCCAAACAAAAAATAAAAGAAAGCAACGATCAACTGCAAGATTGAGGCAATTTTGGAACAAGGTCAGAGCCTTGAGAAAGTTTGCGTGCTCGGCGGTTTTGTCGAGTGCTCCCGAGAATGATGTTCGTCCTTACGCACCGGTCTCATTAGCCGGCGAGACGTTAGTAGGGTTAATCGATACTGGCGCTACTGTCAGTTGCATTGCTAACAATTTGGCACAACGACTGTTGTCTAATAAGCAACTGAAGTGGCAAAGGTATGCGATTGATTTGAAAACGGCGGACGGGACGAGTCATTCTTCGGCGGGAGTACTCGACACCACCATCACCTTTCGAGGAGTCACCAAACCACTCAAGTTTTTGATCGTTCCAACTTTGTCTCAAGACTTGTATTTGGGAGTTGATTTCGTTAAAGCTTTTGGCTTGGTTGGAGATCTCTTTCTGGAAAATTACAACTGCTCTTCAGTCAGTGGCGTATGCGAAGTTGACTCTACTAGACATGTTTTGACTGCTCGCCAGCAAGCTAGACTGAATGCAACAATTTTAAATTTTCCATCTTTTTCTGAAGAAGGCTTAGGCCGCACTCGTTTGATTAGTCACGTCATTGACGTAGGAAATGCAAAGCCAGTCAAACAAAGGCATTTTTCTGTTTCTCCTGGTGTCGAAAAACTTCTTTTCGCTGAAGTCGATCGCATGTTGGCACTTGGTGTTATTGAGGTGTCTCAAAGCGCTTGGTCATCTCCTGTGGCTTTGATCGTCAAACCAAATAAAGTGAGGTTATGCCTCGACGCGCGCAAGGTCAATGAGGTCACTGTGAAGGATGCCTATCCTTTGCCGCTCATTGACGGAATCCTCAGTCGGCTTCCAAAAGCTCAATTTATTTCGAGCTTGGATCTCAAGGACGCCTTCTGGCAGATTCCGTTAGATGTAGCGTCAAGAGATAAGACAGCCTTCACAGTGCCTAATCGACCATTGTACCAGTTCGTTACAATGCCATTCGGCCTATGTAATGCGCCGCAAACGATGTCCCGTTTGATGGACAAGGTCATACCTGCTCACTTACGAACTAAGGTTTTTGTTTATTTAGACGATTTATTGCTAATCACCGAGACGTTTGACGACCACTTATCATTGCTTCAGGAGGTAGCCCTGTGCATGAGACATGCTGGTCTAACCATCAACATCGAAAAAAGCAAATTTTTGCTTAAGCAAATTCATTATCTTGGTCACGTGATTGGGCATGGAACCATAAGTACCGATCCAGAAAAAGTGAGGGCAATTCGAGATTTTCCCTTGCCTAAAACTGTTCGACAGCTTCGTCGTTTTCTTGGCGTTTGTGGATGGTACCGACGGTTCGTGCTCAATTACGCTTCCATTTCAACACCTTTGACCAACATGTTGCAAAAAGCGAAAAAATTTGTTTGGACTGATGAGTCGATAGCCGCATTTGAGGCCCTCAAAAATAGCCTGTGTAGTGCACCAGTGCTTCACAGTCCTGATTTTTCTCGTCCGTTTTCCATCCAGTGCGATGCATCTCAATATGGAGTCGGAGCCGTGTTGGCTCAGCGCGATGATGAGGGTAATGAAGTTCCAATTGCGTACATGTCGCATAAGTTTAACCAAGCGCAAAGAAACTATACTGTTTCGGAACAAGAATGTCTTGCAGCGGTCATGGCCATAAAGAAATTCCGAGCTTATGTCGAACGACATGAATTCGAAGTGATCACCGATCACGCATCCTTAAAATGGTTAATGGGCCAAACCGATTTGCATGGCAGACTTGCACGCTGGGCACTGAAACTGCAAGGTTTCAAATTTACCATTCTTCATCGCAAAGGTAGCCAAAACGTAGTTCCCGATTCTTTATCGAGAGTGCATTCGCCTGAAGCAGTGGAAATATCAGAACTAACAGAGAATTCGACTGCGATCTCGACAGTTTTAGATTTTTCTTCAGCACCTTTTAAAACTGAGAATTATCTAAAACTGGTCAATGAATTCCAAAAATGTGACAGTCAGCAGCCGGACATTCAGGTCGTAGACGGGTTAATTTACAAGCGATGTGAATTTGCCAGTGGTGATCCCACGCAAGAAGAACAGTCATGGAAACTTTGGGTGCCGGAGGAGTTGAGAATGTCTCTCATTGTTGAAGCTCACGATCATCCAATGAGTTCCCATGGTGGGATTCACAAAACATTGACTCGATTAAAAATATTGTATTTTTGGCCACGAATGGCGAAACAAGTACGTGATTACGTTCCGGCTTGTGAAGTCTGCAAAATGACCAAGGCTCCTAATTTCGTTCTTCGTCCGCCTATGGGACAACAGCTTACTTCGGTACGAATCTTTCAGAGACTCTACGTAGACCTTTTAGGGCCTTACCCAAGGTCACGCTCAGGGAACGTGGGTCTCGTGATTGTGCTTGACCACCTTTCAAAATTTCACTTCTTAGAACCCATTCGTACGTTTACCACTAAGAAAATCGTTGAATTTCTGGAAAAGCGAATTTTCTCTATTTTTGGCGTTCCAGAATTTATTACGACGGACAATGGAGTTCAGTTTAAATCTAATAAATTTAAAGATTTATTGAAACTTTATGGAGTAACGCATAATTTTACGGCTAATTATTCTCCTCAGGCCAATGCTGTAGAACGCGTAAATCGCTCAATCGTAGCCGCGGTTCGTGCGTATATTCATCCTGACCAAAAGGACTGGGATGAATCATTGTTTGCGATAAGCGCAGCTCTCCGTAGCTCAGTTCACTCTTCATCTGGGTTTTCGCCTTATTTTGTTGTTTTTGGACAAAATATGATTTGTCATGCAAAAAACTACGAACTTCTACGGAAGTTAAAACTATTAGAAGATCCAACGGCTGAAACTACACCTGGGGAGAGAACTGAGCTGATTCGAGAGCAAGTACGAGAGAACTTGCGACAGGCATATGAGAAGAATGAGAGGCTGTACAATATGCGTTCACGACCAGTGAGTTTTGAGGTTGGTCAGGTCGTGTATCGAAGAAGCTTTGCCCAAAGCAAGGCCTCTGAGCATTTTAATGCGAAGCTTGCGAACGTTTTTGAAAAAGCTAGGGTCATAAAGAAAATGGGTTCGGCATACTATGAGCTGGCTGATATGGCTAATAAAAAGCTGGGGGTGTTTCACGCTAAAGACATTAGGGGATAGTGCCTTCAGTCCTTGCAACAAGTGTTCAACTTGTTCCGAAGAACTGTTTTGTAACGGCACACTAAGTGGTGGGTTCTGGCGTTCATGTTTGAAGGTGGCATTGACTGTGAAGTTGAATCCACATTCGAACATGCGGGTCAGAATTCGCCATGGCTGTGTCGTTTGCAAACATGAGTGACATACTGCGTGTGCCACGGCTGACGCGCTCGAGGTGTGACAGCTGACATGTGACTTTGACAGCTTACACTTTGACTTTGACAGCTGACATTTTTGACTTGGACAGTCAACATATTAAATGACAGTTGACGCTTTACTGTGACAGCTGACATTGTTATGTCCGATGAAATCTGACATTTCTTTGACATTGAAATCCGACATTGGTATTTAATTTAACTTTGACGTTTTATCTTTTATTCAATTCTGACAGTTCCTTTAATTTAAATTTGACGTGTATTGCACATCTTAATTTGACGGGTCGTCGTAGGTCATATGTGACAAATTACGGTCATCTAAATTCTGACATTTTTATTTTTTTGTTTAACTCTTACTATTTTTTTTTACTTCAATTAATTCTGACAATCCAGTCACATACCCCTCACATTTTTTTTTTTCTTTATTTCAATCTGACAGTTTTCATTTATTCACTCGACATTTTTTTTTTTGACAGTTTTATTTCATTTAAATCTGACGTTTTAAATTTGACAAGTTTGATTTTACCAACTATGACCTTTATTCTGACAAGTTTCACGTTAACCCAGACAGCTGTCGCAGGTCCTGTCCAGCCGTCGCACTTCGAACGCGTGAGCCTTGTTATCCATGCGCAAGTGTGTCACTCATGTAAAGTTCGAAGAGCACTCTTCAGATAATGGTATAAAGTTGAAGCACACCCTCAGCTATGATTTTTAAGTTTCAGAACGCTCCCTGGCGACATCTTTGACAAATGTCAAATAAAATTGGCATGGCAGGCGAATGGCAAACTTCCGCCGGCCAAAGAAAAAAAAATTCCTTTTCTATTGAGCAGCAGCGGCGCCAAGATCCACCACCGGACCAGCATCGCCACCACGCACCGCGGTGCACATACCAGCAGCGGCGCACCACCGCAACAGAAAACAGCAGCAGCCGCCACCCACTCAACCATCGCAACAATCGGCGGCCATCAGCACCATCACCAACCATTCGTGGGCAAGATTAGGGCGTTTGGACAACCGCTGCAACAACATCAGCAGCACAGTCAACACGCCAAGCCACTATAGCCTCAAGAGGCGCAACACCCCAACAGCCACAGCAGCATAGCCACCACGCACCGGTAAGTGTTTGCTTGGAAAGTGCTAGCTTTCAAGCTAATTCAGTATTTTGTATTTTTCATCCTAGCGGTGCACCCACCAACAGCTCAACAGCAGCCACTTATAACAGCAGCGGCTCAACCCCAACAGCAGCCACTTGCAACAGCAGCGGAACCTCCACAACCGCCTCAACAGCAGCGGCGCACACACCCACCCGCAGCTCAAACAGCAGCAGCAGTGCACTACCACGAATACAAAGCGGCGCTCAACAACCTGAAGCGAAAGCAGCTCTTGGCGGGCCAATGTGCCACAGCAAACTCACAATAACAGCGGTGCTACCTCAAGCTACTTGCGTAGCATCGGCACCATCGCGTTAAGCGCCAGAGGCCCTTGCAGAACCGTGAGGGTGGCCACTGTTACTGAGCAGCCATTTTGCAGTAGCGACAAAGCGCCTACAGCATCAACAACTTCCTTTAGCAGTAGCGACAAAGCGCCTACAGCATCAACAACTTCCTTTAGCAGTAGCGACAAAGCACCGGTAGCCTCAACAACAGCGCTAAATCGGCAATGACAGTCAACGCAGCCCAGCGCGCTAGCATTTTAAGCGCACCCGAACCACATCAAATCAAAGCAGCTCTTGGCTCGCCAACGTGAAACAACCACAACAGCAACAAGAACAGCAGCAGCTCAGGACAACAGGTTTCTTCTTTTTTTTTTTTATTTCAATTATAGTTGATATATTTATATAAACTATTAACAATAAACAAATTTTATTATATGTAGAGTATATGTATAGAAAAAAAAAAAAAAAAAAAAAATATTTATATTATTGTTTCATCTAGATGCAAGTGTTGAATATATATATATCTATAACAACTTATAAGGTATACATTTTTATAGCATTGCATCAATTTAAATTTTATCAACTGTTCGGTTAGTGCGGGGCAAATCTTTCTATAAACTAAAAACAATACATAATTCCCAAAATAAGTTTAGGTATAGTTTTTAAATTACTTTTATTTAAAAAAAAAAAAAAAAAAAAAAAAAAAAAAAAAATAATATTTAGTTAAGTTATATAACGACATACATACATATATTTATATAGGTATATATATAAATAGGAAACTTAATATACATAAATAACTTAAAAATAATATGAAAAATTAAAACAAAACATAATATAAAGAACATTTGAAACAAAACATAATCTAAAATTTGAAACAAAACAGAATATATAAAATTTGAAACAAAACTGAATATATAAAACTTGAATCAAAACATAATATAAAGAACATTTGAAACAAAACATAATATAAAGAACATTTGAAACAAAACATAATCTAAAATTTGAAACAAAACTGAATATATAAAACTTGAATCAAAACATAATATAAAGAACATTTGAAACAAAACATAATATAAAGAACATTTGAAACAAAACATAATCTAAAATTTGAAACAAAACAGAATATATAAAATTTGAAACAAAACTGAATATATAAAACTTGAATCAAAACATAATATAAAGAACATGTGGAACAAAACATAATATATAGAAAAAGGGGAAAAGAAAAAAAAAATTGTAAGAAAAAAAAAAATAGTTTAAGATTTTTTTATAAGGCCATTAAATTTGTCATTTCAAAATGAACCTATAAGTTTTTTTATTTGGTCGTAGGAGAGAATGTTTGCGTTAGGGGAGGACCAACTACTTCACCCCAAGGTCCTCCATGGTAGGGAGGGATGTGTGGGCAGAGCCTAAACAACTGGCTCGAGTGTTGGTTGGTAGATGGATGAGCCAGGGGCTCCCAACCTTTTCCAATTTTTTTTTAAATTTATTTAATTTCCTTTTCTTTTCAGCTCCGGTTGTTGTAATTTGTTTGGTCCGAATCACGACGCGATAAAATTTTTTTTATGCACGTGAAGTATTTGTACGGCGAAGGTACGCGGGGGTGGCCACCACGAACCCCCCCATCACTCCCGAACTGCTAGCACCTAGGCTAACAAGCACGTGCAGTCGTGGCCAACTTCGGGTCCGCGGGTCGCCTGACCAGGAGCGGTGGCGTCGGCTGAGGTAAGCAGGCGCCCTGACTAAATTTCTGTGCGAGAGCCACAGGGGCGCATTCACCGTGCGCCCTCAAAACAAATAAAAAGTCAGGGCTGCTGCTTCCCTGGTCGACCTCACCACTCAGCGTTGCCAGACGCATTAGTATTTTTGTTTGCGTTTTTAAAACATGGCTGACCCTACTTCGCTCCGCTACACATTATAAGACACTTTTCAATTCATTATAAGACTATTTTCAATATCATACTTAAATTTTGTTCATATTTTTACTTATCAAGTTTTTTACTTATAAAGTTTATGAAAAATATTATTCAGAAAATGTGGTGTACAAAATAAAATAAAAATTTGTGTTCCAAAATCAAAATTTGAATTCCAAAATAAACAGTTTTCTCCCGCACCAAAAACTATTCTTAGCACTACTCTTCTGTATAAAATATATGAATACTTCGTATACGAAAACAGATAACTTTTTTTTTTAAGAAAAAAAACTTTCAGAATTTATATCTCCTAAGCCATTTGATGGCTCTAAATATTCGTTAAGAAAAAGAAAGAAAAGGGCGTGGGTACTAAGTAAAATTATTTCCAATCCCCATTTCATTACCTACCGCCAGCTAAAGAACAAACCAGTATTTGTTTAATGGTTCCGCTTGGGTCTGGAACTCATTGATTTGCGAGTTAGCCTTTGAGCCTTGTAGTCATACACATTCTCTGTAGTCATACACATCCTCTTAATTCTTAACAACTTTGTTTAATATTCCTAAGTATTTTACTTGCTGAAAAATAATAAAATATCGTAAGTACAAAAAGTACTAAAAACCATAAATTATACCATATTTTACATGTATGTAAAAATTGTGTTAGCAGTTTTTAAAAAATTGCAAAAAAATATTAAACAAAATATATGCAAATTTATTTAAGTACTATCGACGTGCAAGGTACCAAATTTTTACAAATATGTGAATAACGTCTGGTTTGACATGGAATCACCGATATATGTAATTTTGTAATTTTTTTAATTTGGTTTTTGTTTTTTTTTTGTTATCTTAGCCATTAAAGTTGAATCAACACCAACACCCTTAATGCTGCAATCCTGTCAATGGATCAAAACAATGGTTTATCTCACACTCCGCAGTCGCTCTTTGAGAAACCATCGAAATATTCAAAGGTTTCTTTTGCATGTAGGCAGGCTTTACATATTTATTTTCTATTTAAAATTCAAAATTTTTTTTGCCATGCTTATGTTGAGGTATTTATAAAGAAAATTTGCTTATACTAGCCTATACACTTTTTTTAAATTTTTTGCCAAATATCAATTAAAAAGTGTTAGCAACAAACTGAATCGACGACTTCTGCAGGAGAGTGGGCAAACTAAAAAATATATTCTGAAAACTTCCTATTGAGATTTAAGAATTGATCCAAATTCTGTCGTGAATCATGTAATGTTTGTGTGTTTAACGCAAAACAAGGTCCAGATCCAGACCGGAAAAGTGGCTATTACAGCAAATAAATTATGCAAACTATAAAATTTTAAGAATAAAAACGGATCACCATGCAGTTTTTGCTTTAAGACCTGAAAGTTTGGAAAAAAACAGTTTTTTGAATCAGTCTTATGCTTAAGCATCTTACCTGCAGTTATCGGCGGCCGCTCTTTGGGAAAGCATATACGAAATAAACCTCTTGTCCGAGAGTAATAATAGTATTTACTGTTTAAATTACTCAATAAAGATCCAGAAGCTGCATGCTTTACTGCAAGTGCCTAACATGCAAAGATTTTAAAGTTATTTTTTAAATGCGTTAGTAGTTATAAGATTAAATGCGTTAATATAAATTAATAAAGTGATTATAAATTCTTTTATTATCTTAATGAGCTAATAAATAAAATATTCGTTTAAAATTAAATTATAAAAAACAAGTTAGCTCTTAAATTGGCTATCCAAAATTGGATGCCAAAAAAGTAGAGATCCTTAATTGGTCATATAATTTACTCTTTGTAAGAGACTTACTAATCAGGCCTATCGAGAATTTCGAGAGCAAAAATATTTTCCCATCAACGTTTTTGTTCCAAGGAAAATAATTTCAGTCCTTTGCAGTAAAAAAATCCTTTGCAGTAACCCCTTCTCTCCAGTGAGGGGAGAAGGAAAAGACTACCATATAGGATGGCTCATTCAACATTTTCTAAAGTGCTTGCCGAAGTACATAATGTATTTGAAAGTAAACTTCGCCCGAAGTGGATAATCTTTAAAATGTGAGAAAAAGAGACACGCCATTTTAAACTGTTACATACCTTGTTTATTCGACGCTTTAAATCGGTTCGACTCAAATCGTTTTGGTTAAAACCTTTGCATAAATCGAATTTCAAACCGTTTCAAAAATTTCAAGCCGATTGAATAAAACCTCATTTCAATTATGTTCTTATTTTTCAAGACGATTTAAAATAGCGCATAAGCAGACTGTTCTTTTAAATGTTCTTTAAATGTTTGGGAAATCATATGCTTTGGCTTTGGTTAAGCTGTTTTATATACAAAATTCTTCTTGTTTTAATATAATTGATTAATAAAGAAAAGAATAATTCGAAATTATTATTAATTTTCATTGTTATTTAAGAAAAAAAATTCAAACTTTCAAAACCGTTTTTAGTGTAAACGCTTGGTCCAGACTTATAAACACACAGCATAAAATCGTTCTGACTCAAAGCGATTGTGTTCAAATCGACTTGAAGCGTCGGATAAACAAGGCAACAATTAGCTGTTACATTGACTTTAGTCAATCTGAGTGTTTTAGATCCCTGAACTTTACCCGTTATTTTGTAATCCTCTTGTAAAACACACCTTCATTTTTCACGAATATGGATGTAAGTTCCCTTAAATTATATTACTTAATAACAAAATTTACAAATTTGTATAAAAATCGGTTCATTCATTTCATGAATTGCCAAAAGTTGATTGGTACTGTGATTTGGCATAGCCTTCCTGAATAAGAAAGATTTTGAGACTTCATTTACCATTTTGACAGTTTGTTCTACTGCTTGCACGTGACAAGGTATATGGTAAACGGGTAAATTACGATTGCCACAAATATTAACTTTATTTCTTAAATCTTCTCTGCACAGAAAATATTTTGCGTTTTCTAATAAAAAAGCACTGCGCTACTTATACCGAATTTTAACAGTGCGTAAAATTTTATTGACTTTAGCGCGATGATAGAGCACTGAGCTCCTAACAATGAGATGACGGGTTCGAAACCTACAGTTGGAACTATTTTTTCATTTTTATTTTTATAATTACATTTTAATTTTATTTTTTATTTTTATTATTTCACATTTTTTCGGTGGAGAAGGTCATTAATGTTCGAGGCATTTATTTTGCTTCTTTTTTGTATTTACTTAAAACAGCATGATTTTTACTTTTTTTGAGTAGTACAATTTCGGGTAGTACGGTAGTAGTATAGATAGTATAGTAGTAGTATAGATATAGTAGTACGGGGTAGTATAGATAAAATAGTTACAAACTTTTTCTTGAAAAAAATGTATATGCATTTATATATAGCCAAAGCTTTTTATTAAAGGTTTTTTTTAAGTATCTCTCAATGAAACAAGATTCACAAAATATATCTTAAATGCAAATCTTATAGCTTCTTTGCGTAAAAATTTCATTTGGCACTATTAAAACTTATTATAAATGCGAAATATTACGTAATCAAAAGTAAAACGCTCAGCTTCGCTAGAACCTATACTAAAGCTTAAAATCAAAGCTTACTGGTAATGAGTCGAAATTGTTCCTTTTTCAATATCTTCATAAATAAAAAATGTTGGAATTGAGTCGCAGAAACATTCGACAGAATATGGACTAAATTATGCGTCATCTTGTTAAAGATATCTTTTGGTTTTTGTTAAAGTTGATTTTTAAGTTGTGTTAGGATCCAACTATTTCAAAATTGTGAACATATTTCGAGTTTCAACGATACTTTAAAAGAGGTAGAGCAATTTCGTATGCATGTTAATATCTTAAATTATTTTTCCAGAAGAATCAAGCTAACTAGTTATGACGACATTGAAAACTTGTAGGTCCAGTTCCCGATCATTTGGGTTCAAACATTTCACAACACGCACAACACAATTGACCATAAAAAGCTCGGTCAAAGTCCTTTCAAGGGCTGAGATGGCCATTTCGTTTTTTTTAGCACCAAAGATTTCTTTTTTGTTTTATTTCCAAAGATAAACTGTTTATTATATAAAAATTTATATTGTACGAACTGTTTGTGTGGATGGTTCGTATCAAAATTCATCATTATCATCAAAAATGTGACGAACATTTTAGTTTCAGAACTATTCAACTAAATCAAACAACACCTCAATAAATTTTCACTTACGTCAAGTAAATAATAACAGTAGACTTAAACGAGGAAAATATGTTACACGTTCCAGTGTTAACGATGAAAGTGTTTATCAAGTGTGGAAAATTATATAAAAATTATCAATAAGTTCAATGAAAGCCTTATTTGTATAGTATGCTCAGCAAAGTTGTAGGGCAAGTCAATTAGAACTACTTTGCCCAAGGAAGTATGAACCAGTAACAACCAGTACAAAAATAATAGAACCTAAAAAAAATTTAAGAATTTTACTTGAACCTCAAAATTTAAATGCCTTTAAAAAAATATTTTGCTTACTTCACTAAACTTTTCGTAGTTTTGAGTACCAACATACGTCTACTTTAGCTGGGTTTATTATTCCATCCTGAGACATTGACCTGAAACTTGTCGCATAGTGTAATTGGTAAGAAATAAAAATCTGTACAAGTTTTTATATATATCTTAGACTTTAGCTGCACTCCCGTGTCTTTCATGTAGAGCGTGACTCTATTTTATTCACAATGGCTCTTTTATTCCTGGCTCTTAAAATGCTTGATCTTAAAATGCTGCCAAGTTTAAAGCATTTTTTCAAAACGAACATAGCTGGAAAATCTGAATTACTCTTCGTGCCAAATTGTAATAAAGTTTAACTAAGTGTTCCACAGAGGTTTGATCTGATCCAGTGCCACGGGAATGCAACTTTTGTCCGGAAGAAAAAATCGCCAATTTGTTCAGTCGATTTTGGATGACAAAAACTATGAAAAAAGTTTGGCATTTAAATTTTTTTTGCAAAGTTAAATTTCATGCGTATAGTTTTCCAAAATTTGTTTTTTTTTTAGGTTTTCTAGCAAAAAAACCTCAAGTTTAAGTTTTATTATCCCTATTATAGTACCATGGTAGAGTGTTTTTAAAAACAAGCAAAAAAAAAAAACACAAGCACGCCATAATAAAAAACTGGCGACTATTTTGAAATAGAAATTTCTGCATTAAAATTGAAAATTATTTCCGTCCAATTTTAGCAAACAGTATATTTTTAAAAAGAGGAAAAGAAGGAAAGAAGAAAACAATTGTTATATGTTATGTCATAACAAAAATATTTAAATGTCCAGATAATGGAATAATTTTTCCAGATTTTTTTCCCATTTAAAATCGAGGGAACAATTGGGGGTTAAAAAGACGGTCTAATATATCCACGAATTAACTTTTAGATTAGATAGATACTTTTAGGTAGATACTTTTTGAACTAAAGAAAAAGATTTTTGTTAAAATGTTTTATTTTTTACTGTGGGTAGTAAAACTCAAAAATGGCAAAGTCAAACGACGACAAGTGTAAACAGTGATTCTGAGTATGCTCAAGAAAGTTGTTCTGTTAGCATGAGTAAGGATATGTACGTAAAAATTAAGCACAAAGCTAAATCCGAGTTTTTCAAATTGAGCAAATAATGGAACATTTTGAATTTGGGTATTACGACTGTTCATTAATAGGAGTACAATTAAAATTTGGACAGAAGACATAAGAGTTGTACATGTACTACTATTACTATACTAGTGGATACTAGGGTGGTTAAATTTTAAGGGCCGATGTTGAATGTGCAGTACACCTAAACGTCAAGTTTTTTCTGCATTTCATTTGACATTTTTCAATTTCAGACTGACTCAATTTGAACCTTGGAAAGATACACAATCAAGCAACGCGTTAAAGTTATTCAGGCTTATTATGAAAATGGGCGTTCAAATCGAAATGCATATCGTGCACTTCGTGATTTTTTCGGTCAATTTAATCGTCCAAATGTGCGTACAATCGGAAAAATCGTGCAAAAATTTGAGCAAACTGGGTCTGTAAGAGATGGGGAAACACTAGTGCATGCTCGTAAAGCTCGTACTGCAGAAAATATTGCTGCTCTTTGCGAAAGTGTGGATGAAGCGCCGTCAGGCAGTTACTGTGAATGGTGTTCGCTATCGTGAGATGATAACGATTTTTATGGCCCGAATTGGAAGATATGGATGTGGACGATATGTGGTTTCAACAGTACGGTGCCACTTGCCTCACAGCTAACGAGACAATGGCTCTTTTGCGCGACAAATTCAATGGCCGTGTTATCTCACGTGGTGGCGATGTCAATTGGCCGCCAAGATCATGTGATTTGACACCGTTGGACTTCTTTCTTTGGGGTTATTTGAAAGAATAGGTGTACGTTGATAAGCCAGCAACAATTCAAGAGCTAAAGGATGAGATAATTCGGCACATTAACGGCATAGAACCTCACTTATGCCTCAGCGTCATCGAAAATTTGGACCATCGGATGGAGATGTGCCGCCGAGGTCTCGGCGGCCATTTGGCCAATATTTTGTTCCATGCATAATTGAACTATATCAATATTATCGTAATAAAAAGAAATAATTTTCTAAATAATTTGTATTTTATTCAAAATCAACATCGGCCGTTAAAATTTACATATTTACATTTTACTGGTTACATATTTATTGATAAAAAATTTTTCTATAGGACCACTGGGTCTTGCTAGTTTTGAATTTGTTCAGTAAGTGTTCAGTGAGTAAAACTGGGGGAGATATTTAGAAATTAAATACAAAAAAGCCGATTGGGTGGGTATTGGTAAGGCGAAGGTTAAAGTATCATCAAAACACGAAATATGCCAACAATTTGAAAATAATTGCATTCTAACAGAACTTAAAAATTTCTTCTCTTAGTAAAAAAAAAAACTTTACCAAGATGAAGCATAATTTAGTTCATATTCTGTCAAATGTTTCTGCGACTCAATTCCAAAATTTTGTATATATGAATATATTGAAAAAAGGAACAATTTCGACTCATTGTCAGTAAGTTTTGATTTTAAGCTTTAGTATAAGTTCTGCACTCTTAAATGTAAATCTTATTTTAAATCCTACCTGAAAGTTAACTATAACCTTAATATAAGCAATAGCTTGTTTGAAATGACTTTATTTAAGTCAGCAGGAATCTTAATTTTTTATTTAAGAACTAGCTTTTAGGCAACATCAATCTTAATTTCACTTGATCTTGCTTACTTTATACAAAGTGGGTGAAACTATACATTAATTAATATTAATTTTAAGCGAGTTATTCACTGAAAGCAAGTTGCGGTGCTTGGGCTGGTTGCCGACATAAAAAATCAAGTTTTGTGAACTGAAATGCATGTATGTGAATATATGAGCGTGCTTTGATATTAAATTGTAAAATTTGTCAAAAACTCGTTTGTCGTTTTTCTTAAAGTTTAAATCAAACAAAAATTTGTACTTCATGCATTTTATGCTCCCAATCACGCATGGAATGCTGCAATCAAATTTTGTAAGCTTCTGAAGCAAACGCGAGTTTTAGTGTTTTAAAAGTGCATGAATAAATTCTGTTTTTATGCCTTTTTTCCTCGCAAAAACCTTTTATGAAACTTGTTTAAAGGATTGTTCAAGGAAGTTTAAATTCTCCTTCCTACATAAATTTCTTATACAAAGCTTAACTCAAGGCTTATTTAGGTAAAATTGCTACCTGGGGATAGGGTTGCCCCCTAAATTAATTTTATTTTTACGAATTCAGTGCTAGGGCTAACGCTAGGTAAAAATAGATTGCTGTCTCCGAATCCGTTGTCAGAATTTCAAAAGTACAAGAATTCGCAAAAATACAAAAAAAAAATCGAGGTGGCAGTCCTATCAACCACATTAAATTTTAAAATGCTGGCATCAGATTTGGAACCAGCGATTCCTTAAAACAGCCAACCATGGTGTCTCTCTTAGGCAGCGCTTATATGAGCAAATCCAGCGTATCAGACGTGTCATTCGGACGCTTCGTTTGAAAAATTTTCATACGATCTAGAGATATATTTGGGAAAGGTGTATATTATATAAAATCTATCTATTGGGCTATCTTAGCTATCTATATGGGGGAGACCGCGGATTAAAACTAATTTTAATATCCTTTAAATAATCAAAAGTGAGACTCTAAGAAAAATTCAACAAAGGACTGTTTTTTGCTTTAAACTGTCTCAGTTTTGGAGATATTAAACTTTATAATTTTTTCGCGTGTATGGATCAGAACAACTTTCGGAATATAATCCATGTCAAAAAAAGTTGGACTCAATTTTTAAAAACTTATGCATTAACAATTTTGTATTGCGATTATCGATAGAATTTTATAAATAGAAAAAAATTTTCATAACAATAACGAAAGTCATTTACCGACACTTCTCCATCTTTTCAACCTCCAACTAACTGTCACCCGCGGAACTCTAACAAAAATTTTAATTTAAAAAAGAGTATGTGTGTTTGGCGCAACAAACTGTAGCAGTGAAACCATTTTGTTAACATTCTTTCCTGCATTGCAACAAAATAGTTTTAAGTCTGCCTACAAAATAAAACTAGTTCAAGACCTTTTTTTTTCAAAAAGCCAACTGGTATTTTTAACATGATGATACAGAACTAGATTGCAAAATTTTTTTACTTTCGTGGTCAGTTGGTTATTAAGACGCTTTATTATTTTAATTTGATGATTTGTGTAGTACCCAGGTTCGATCAGTGCTGTTTTATTTTTTTTATATATATTTTTTATTTACAAATATTTAAAAGAAAGAACTGTCAAACAACCTTTCAGGAATCAATTCCCACTCCGTGCTCGCATTGAACCGAGCAGCATACGGCTACAAGTTCAACATGCTACCATCTTTCCATTGCTTCTTTTTTTTTTATGTTGTATACATACTTAGCTTAACATACTTAAAATAAGCTCTCTTTCTCGCACTGAAATTTTCTCTAAAATTTATTGCCAGACAAAAAACCTCAAGTGACGTGATCGCTTGAGTCTTACAAAATACGGTCATAAGTGTATTCAAAAGAAATTTGAAATTATATTTTTTTTTTAAATTTGTTGCAAAACACATTAGGGCTTGTTCATAAACTACGTTACCAATTTCTGTTTATTTTTCCCCCTTCCTCTCCGTTACTTTTCGTAGAAATTTCAAAACCCCTCTTCCTGTAAAGTAACATAACATATGAAACACAACGCGCTTATACTCGTCAATAGTGAACCTTCAATTTAGACGGTCAAACATGAAGATGTACGGATTGTAATTTGTTCAAATAATAAGGAATTTTTAATAAGAATGCTTCTGCTTTTTTAAATTTTTAGTAACATTACGTTACTTATCTTAATGATTTTCAAAACCCCTGTCCCCCAAATTTGTAACGTAGCTTATGAACGACCCTTCCCTTTACTGATTTTTGGCGCTACGAATTATCGCCCAAAAGAAAAATCTAAAAAAGAAAATATAAATCACCCAATATTTTTCCAAACAAATTTGAGTGATAATACATATGAAGATTTAGGCGATTTTGAATATTTGTTGATTGAAATTTCGTGTGGTCAGTGTTCATTAATTTTTGGGCCATTTTTTATTTGGGTTGATTTGTCATTTTTTTACAATTTTTCTTTTGGGAGAGTTTTTGTAGTGCCCTGATTTTTGAGACGCAACGACGCTTACTCTAAGTTTTATTATCTAGAATCTATTGTTGCTTTACTTCCAAAGATTGAGAACCAAAGCTCGACATATATAAAATGGTATTTAAAAAGTATTAACAGTTCTTGGGTGCAGAATGGTAATTTCACCCAATTAACACATGCAAGAGTGCCCTTAATGACCGTAATATTCCAGCAATAAAATGGAATAACATAAGATTGTTCTGTCTACTAAATTTGGTGGTCTCTAGTGTGACGACCTTTGAGACTTGCACTAAATTTATTACCATGAGCTTATTTGAATTTATAGTCGCTAGTAGTTTGTTTGAATGCGATAAATTAATGGAAAGTTTTAGTATATTTTTAAATGTTTACATTAGGCACTCAGCGATCATAAACTCTTGAAATATTTGTATAAATAAAAAAACTTGAAAAGAAAAAACGCTCGATAACAGCTTAACTGTAGATTATCTTTTCAACAATCTGCTGCGAGATGCTTTTTATTTTACTTTAAAATTAAATTTAAAATTAAGTTATTTATTAAAATTAATTTTGGCTTATGTTCAACACTTTTTTGACGGCCAAATTTGTTTAGTCAAGCTGTAAACTTTGTGCATTTAGAATGATGTCTTATGCATAACACAATTTGTGCCCAAAGTGTTTAATTCAAAGCATTTAAAAAACACACAATTTTACTATATTATTTAAAAAACACTTCTGATAAAATAAATTGAAATGTTAATAAAATTATTCTGCTCGAGGACATAATTCTTGTAGTTTATTTAACATGTACACAATTTCAAATATACAATAATATACGTTTAAAGGTGCGACGCTGCGTAATTATAAATAACTCTGAATGAAGATGACGTCACCGATGAAGCAAACATCTGGTGAAAACCACTTAAGGTTAAAAATCAGTAGGAAATCTGAATTATATAGTTAGTCATTGAGTTATCAATTTATAATTAGTCTATTAAGTTATGTTTCTATTATTTATTTGACTAATTATCATATCATAAAATACCACTTAATTTATACGCGTGTTCAGCGTAGTATCGTGGAGAAGTCAAATAGAGTTCAACGAAAAACTTGAATACTTTGCGGCAGCGCATGGCCATGCATGCCACGGAACCGTTTGGACACCAAATAAAAATGTACAGAAAATGAAAGATGAGCTTCTACGAAAGATGCGAAAATGAAAGATGAGCAACTTCTATTTTGCTTTTCAGTAAAAACCAATTAAAATTTTATATTTAAATTTAAAAATCACTTAGTACTGATAACAATAAAAAATAACCAAACAAAAAACGAAAAAATATTCTGTGTCAGCCGGGGACTCGAACCTATGCTGATTCACACAAAAACCAAGCACCTTAACCAGTATGCCACGGCCACCACAAAAATTTGGTGAACACAATTAAATGCCACGCAGCAGCACTAGCAGCACTACAGGAATATTAGCCGATTGAAAATATAATTGACGGTGGTGCAGCAGGTTAAGCAGAGCGCGAAGTAAACCAGTCATCTACGCGGTTCGGGTTCAAGTCCCAAAGATTGGAAGTAAGAAAGTGTCAATTTTTTCAAATTATATTAGCATTCTATGTCAAAAATAATGCTTAAATAAAATAAAAATTTAGTTATGAAAATAAAACTAACAAAATAGTTCCAAGCTGTACGGTTCGTCGAACCCATCATCTCACGGTTAGGAGTTCAGAGCGATATCATCGCGCCAAAGTCAATCAGTTTTTTACCACTGTTAAAATGCAGTATGTATAAGTAGCGCAGTGCTATTTTTATTATTAGTATATATTTATATCACACTGGAACGTGCTTGAAGTTCAGTGATATTGGCTGCCTTAAATTAAGATGTTGACTTTTAGGATAAATGCGCATATGTAATTTCAGCGAAAGTTGTCTTAATGCTGTGGCAGCTTACATTAAGACAGTTTTTTCAGCTGATTATAAGATTTACTTTTTACAGTGTAGTGAAGCCCTGCGTTTTACTTTTGATTACTTAATGTTTCGTATTAATAAAATATTTTAAGAGTGCAAACTGAAATTTTTGTGCAAAGAAACTATAAAATATTTACATTTAAAATATATTTTGCGAATCTTGTTTCTTTGAAAGATACTTAAAAAAAGGCCGTTCATAAAAAGCTTTGGCTATATATAAATGCATATACATTTATTTCAAGGAAAGGTGTGTAACTATTTTATCCATACTAACCCGTACTACTCAAAAACCTGAAATTGTACTACTCCAAAAATGTTCAAATCATGCTGTTTAAAGTAAATAAAAAACAAAATTAATGCCTCGTTCATTAATGACCTTCTTCACCGAAAAAATGTAAAAACATGGAAAATTTGCACCAAAGCTATGATATGAAACAAATTGTACCACATATTTGGTAATAATTTAACAATGGCGCCACAATTTTTTGCAAACGTGGTTCCCTTACCCTTAATATATATTTCGAATATGAGCCAAATCGGGCTATAACTAAGATTTCTGATAATAATTCAACACTGGCACCACCTAGCGGAGCTATTGTTTGCAAACATAGCTCACTTACCCTTGCCAATATATATTTTAAATATGAGAGCTATCTAGCTTGACTTCAGAGCTATCTAGCTATATTTTTTTACAAAAAATTTGTCCTCGTAACTACAACATAAAAGAAAATAAAAAATTAACCAAACATATATGCAACATATATGTGACATTTGGTTGCCAACTGTGGTTGCCAACTAAGTAATTGCGGTTTTTTTAGAAAATAAAAGACAATTTTTTCACGAAACGAAATAACTTTATTCTGTAATGTATTGCCCATTTTGAGCAATGACCTTTTGCCATCTTTCAGGCAGCATCATAATTCCACGTTCATAAAACTTCTGGTTTTTATCCGCAAAAAACTGAACCAGGTACGATTTGACATCATCATTATTATTGAAATTTTTACCATTCAAGGAGTTTTGCAAAGATTCGAATAAAAAGTAATCAGATGGTGGAAGGTCAGGACTATATGGTGGATGCAGCAAAACATCCCAACCAAGCTCCAATAATTTTTGCCGAGTGACCAATTGTCAATTCGGGTCGCTTTTCTTCAACTGCATTGTTCAATTTTGTTAGTTGTTCAATGTAGACATCTGAATTGATCGTTCGGTTGGGTGGTAAAAGTTCAAAGTAGACAATTCCCTTGTAATCCCACCAAACTGATAAGATAACTTTCTTTTGATGAATATCAGCTTTTGATGTTGTTCGAGCCAGTTCACGTGGCTTGCTCCACGATCTTTTCCGATTGGCATTATTGTAAACAACCCATTTTTCATCGCCAGTTATCAATCGTTTTAAAAATGGATAATTTTCATTACATTTCTTTAACAAATCGCAGATGTTAATGCGTTGTGTTAAATGATTTTTTTTTCAGTTCATGAGGAACCAATATATCAAGTTTTCGTACATAGCAAAGTTGTTTTAAGCAATTTTCAATGCATGTATGTGATACATGAAGCTTCTCTGCAATCTCACGTGTTGTACTGTGACGATCCGAATCGATTATTGCTATGATTTGGTCGTCATCAACTTCAACTGGACGACCAAAGCGTTTTTCATCTTTGAGTGAAAAATCACCAGAACGAAATTTGGCAAACCAATTTTGACACTGCTGTTCTTTTAAAGCTTCGTCACCATAAACAGCACATAACTTTTTGTGAGCTTGCGATACGTTTTTTTCCTTTCCGGAAATAAAAAAGCAAAATATGACGAAAATGTTCGTTTTGATTTTCCATTTTTTAACAGACGCCAAACAAAAACTACACAACCGATCAAAAAATTTTTTTACTGATTGACAGTTGAAGTACCAACTATCAAATAACAAAATGTGTTTGACATTTCGATTACGTCAGCAAACCTAAAAAAATAACTAAAGCCATCTATGAGTGAAGTCCGCAATTACTTAGTTGACAGCTCATAAATATAAATAGACAAATGGGCGGTTAAAGTAGGCGGAGCAACATTTATATACATAAAATAACAAATCGGTTGGTACCTATATCGTCTAAATAGGTTCAGTGGTTCCCTCGTGATTGTGGAACATTCGTGCAGTGTTACAACGCTTTTATATAATAGTATAGATAAAAGATAGATAGATAAATAGATAGATATATGGGCTGTGATAGTAGTGTGGTGGTTTTTCAGGCGTAGACGTAATTTAATTTTTCGCGAGTGAAACAAATTATACTTTTTTTAGTTTTTATTTTTGTGCGCAAAAAAAAATAAGTGCCAGCGCTTAGAAACGCTGTTGGCCAGTTTTAAAAAAAGAGACTTGCGGTGCCGTGGTCCAAAAATGTTTGGCAGCAAAAGTTGAAGAAAAAAGGAGCAAGCTTGGAAGCTCAAAACTTAGTAACTTTATTTCAAAAATGTTCTTCTTTTATAGTAAGCTAACAGGATTTTTCATACTTATTATTAAAATAACAATTATTTAATACTAATATGAAAAATTCTAAAAGCAAAAATAAATATAAATAAAAAAATATGTGTTCATAATTTACATATAGTGTGTAAACACATAACACACACACATAAAACACATAATAATCAAGTGTGTGTGTGCAACAACAAAAATATGTTCAGTGTTCGTTTTAAATAATAATAAAAAAGTGCGTGAATGCAACAACAAAAATGCAATAATGTAAATGAGTTCGATGTGCGTTTTAAATAAATAAGTGCGTGAGTGCAATAACATGACTAAGTTCAATGTTCGTTTTTAAATAACAATAAATAAATGTTTACGCGCCTAATATAGATAATTTTAGCTCACAGTACTAATTGTATATTAATATTTAAATGTATTTAATAAATGAATAGTTGTGTGAATAACAATTAAATAGATGTGTAAATGTACACTGTGGAGTGCACTACACCCTCTTCCTTAAGATAAAATTATTTGATTTTAAAAGAATAATTTTATTTCTAAATTATACAATTAAAATGTTTTAGATTATTTTATACAATGCAAATATTTTACAATTTTAAACCAATATTTATTTCAATTAAATCCATTTTTTCAACAAATTATTGTGGTATTCTTTTAATTTTCCATTTACATTTATTATTGTATTTACTCCATTTTTATTTACAACTGTGTACGGACCACGATATGGTGATTGATATTTTTTCCTATTCATTCTCTTAACAATTATATTATCACCAATATTTATATATAAAGGGTTTGAAATTTTATTATCTTTCTTTCGCTTTTCCTTAGCTATGTTTATCAATTCATGTGCCTTTTATAAAGAGTATGCTTATCTAGTTTTTAGTTCTTGCGCGTAATTTTCAGTATTGTAATTTTTAAATGATTCCAATCTTTCATTTGGTAGGATTGCCAATATGCCAAAAATGAGTTGAAAAGGACTATAATTGGTATCAATATGAGGTGTCGTATTGTACGCAAAAGTGAAGTATGGGATCCAATGGTCCCATTCGTCATCTCTGCAAAAATTTAGTAAAAACTCATTTAACACTCTGTGGTTCCTTTCTATAGAACCTAGAGTTTCGTGATGATATGGTGTGCTAAACACTTGTTTTATGTTTAACTGGCTACATATTTCGGACATCAACTCATTAGTAAACTCTGTACCCCTATCCCACTGTAATGTTTTAAAATTACCATAAATCAAAATTAGGTTTTCTATCAATGTTTTGGGTACTGTTTTGGCGTCTTTCGTTTCCATAGGACATGCTATAACATATTTTGTCAGTTCGCGCTGCATGGTTAGTATGTAGCGGTAATTATTTGTTAAACGTAGAGGACCTATCGTATCTATTGAAACTACTTCAAAACTTGTTCCTGGTGAGTTTGTCAAAGTTAGTTGTTCTTTTGTATGTCTGGTTTGTATGTTAATTTTACATGTTCCGCAGTTATTTATGTACTTTTTAATCATTCTACACATATTCTTCCATATGTACTTCTGTTTTATTTTCAAAATCGTTTTCTAATTCCCATATGACCTCCGTGGGTCGAATTACGATACTCTTCAATAATTTTTTCTTGGTTTTCTATCCCTATTATTCTTTTTGGGTCTCTATAAATAAGTATTTTCAATTTATCTTTACTATTTTTCAAGCTATTATAAATTCTTTTTTTGCATCTTCGAAATCAGTTTCTCCAAAGTCATCTGTGTGAACATCGGATTATCACTGCATCGTACAATAACCTGATTGTCTTCTATATCTATTTGTATGCTCTTCAAATCTTTCTCTGTTATAAACTTAAGATTTCTTATTTTGTTTACGTCCGTTAGTGATGTGCATTCCCATACAAAAAGGTGATCAGTCTTCCTGCCTGGAATACATTCTAAATCTTTACTATTTTGGTTTTCCGTGTGTATTTTCATATCCATACTTCTTGTTATGGCTAGTATTTTTGTGTCTTCATTTTCTAAGCTGGTTGGAGTCATAGCTCTCAGGGAGTCACTTTTTATAATAATCCTTGACAATGCGTCTGCATTGGTATTAGTTTTGCCTGTTTTGTACCTAATCTCAAAATCATAGTCGCGTAGGTCTAACCTGATACGTGTCATTTTCGACGATGGGTTTTTATGCGAAAAAAGAGACACCAATGATCTGTGGTTTGTGACAACTGAAAATCTGCGACCATAAAGATAAGGCCTAAAAAAATGTATCGCCCAATATATGGCCAATAGTTATTTTTCTAAAATTGGTTTGTTTAGATCGTGCTTTCCTAGTGATTTGCTCGCGTATGAAATGGGTAAATCTGATTCGATCTCACCTTGCGACAATACTGCGCCAAGAGCATAATTTGAGGCGTCAGTAGTTAGCACGAATGGTTTATCGAAGTCAGTGTATTGAAGTATTGGAGGATTCAGTAAGTCTGATTTTAAAGTTTCTAATGCTTGTTGACATGCGTCATTCCAATTAAATTGTGTATTTTTTTTTTAACAAAGCATTTAAATTTTTAGCTATATCAGCGAATTTTGGTATAAAGCGCCTATAATAATTGGGAAAGGCAACAAATCTCCTTACCTCATCCGAGTTTGTGGGGACTGGGTAGTTTTTAATGACTTTATTCTTAGCTGGGTCAGTTCTTATACCTTCATTTGTAATTAAATGGCCAAGATAGACATCTTCTGGTTTCAAAAATGAGCATTTATCTGGATTTAATTTAAGATTAAACTTTCTCATTCTCTTGAATACTTTCGCCAAATTTTCATTATGGTGCTGTAAGCTGCACCCAAACACAATTATATCGTCCACGTACAAGAAAGCTCTGCATCTAGTCCTGTCAATGCTATCGTCAACATGCGTTGAAAACTGTTGGACGATATCTTGAGTCCAAACGGTAAGCGTGTAAATTGAAAATGTCCGTTTCCCGTTGAAAATGCGGTAAATGGTCGCGAGTCTTCGTCTACTTCTATTTGGTGGAACGAGCTGGTCATGTCCAATGTCGAAAAGTACTTAGCTCTTCCCAGTCTGTCAAGGACGTCTTCTATTTTGGTCAGGGGAAACTTATCACTAACGATTTTCTCATTCAGCTTTCTAAAATCAACGACTAGTCTAAATTTCTTTTTGTCATCTGAGGATTTTTTTGGTACTACGAGAAGCGGTGAATTATAAGGACTAACTGAATGTTCAATGATGTTATCTTGTAAAAGTTTGTGTACCTGTTCGTTTATTTTTGTCATTTGTGTATGTGGTAGTCGCTAATTTTTTATGTAAACAGGTGTCGAATCTGTAGTTTGTATTTGTTGTATAAAAATTGTTTACACTTAGATGTTCTCCAGCTAGGTGGAAAATATCGTGATATTCTGTGATGATGTCTATTATTGACTTTCTGACCTCTGGTCCATTGCTTCCAATATCCAAATTGTTTATAAGTTTGTTAAGTCTATCTTTGCTAAATTTTTTATCTGACTTGCATTGAAAAATATTATATTTATTTAATGGTTCAGTCTTGACTTTCAAGTTTTTTATTTCTATGTCTTTATTTGTTGTGTTCAACAACTTGACGTGTGCTACTCTTTCCGCAGGTATAATACTATTTCCTAAAAATACTCCCTCAGTTATCTCTTCATTAAGGATTATGCTATCCTCTTTAACATTTATATTTATTGGAACAATCTCTTCCGTTCTAACAGGTATCGTATCATTAAAAAAATCTTTCAAAATTATTGGTAATATTATTGCTTTTTCATTAATTATAAATGTAACTGTACATGTCTCGTAATCTTTTTTTGACATATATCTCCTCAGCATGTCTCGCCCTATTATTCCATCCGTTGATATCGGAAAATCATTCTCGACTATCTGAAAATAATGGTAATAATAATGTAATAAATTCCTCATTTTCAATACAAAAATTTAAATTTGATGTGCCAATGCACTCTATAGTTTCATTCGTTATACCTGTTATCTTTGAAATATATCTTGTGTTTAAATTGTTAGTATTTTTGACTTTGCAAACAGAAATATTAGCCCCAGTATCTATAAGAAATTTCAGTTGCTTATTTGAATATTTACATTTCAGTATTATATAATTTGATAAATTTTTGATAGTTGCAAAATTAATTTTGGCCTCTGCGGGTAACAGTTCCTGTCACCCAGCAATTGGCGTTTCCCTGCGTATTAAAGTTAGAATTACTATTATTTGCTCTAAAATTGCGGTTTATGTTATTGTTGTATCTAAAGTTGTGATTATTTTGAAAATTATTGTTATGTGGAAAGTTGCTGTTTCTATTAAAGCCTTGATTTAAATGATTATTGTTAATTGGTTTATTGTTAATTGGATTTGAATTATTACTATTTATTCTTGAATAGTTGTTAAAACTATTGTTGTTGTGCCTGTATGATCTATTTGAATTATTTGCTAGTAATATTGTTTGGAATTCTGGATCTACGTCTTTTGAAAAAATATTTATCGCCATGCTTTCATTTACTCTATATATCGCATCTTTCGCGTCTTTACTTGTATTATTTAAAGCTTTTATTTAAAAAATACTTAGTTGTTCTGAAAGTTCTACTATTTTTTCTCTTAAAACTGTTATAGACATACTATTTTGCTTGAGTGAACTGAATTCGTTTAATATTTGTTGTACATTTTTCGGACTTGGGTACGATTTTTCTAATAAGTTTTTTAAGTCTATTAATGTTGTAGACCGGTTTTAACGTCCAAGTATACTGCGTACTTGGGAAGTTAATTTAAAATTATAAAAATATTTTACAAAAATTTCTTTTTCTTCATCTTTTACTAATTATAATTATATAAAAATTAAAAATATATTTTACAAAAATTTCTTTATCTTCATCTTTTACTAGTTCACGCAACAATTCTGCTTGTACAATAAAATCCTCCAAATTACTATAGTTTCCTTTAAAAACCTGTAGGTTTTTACCTTGTACATTTATATCAAAGTTTGACATTTTTGGCAAACTTTCTTTTTCCTCCCAAAGGTCCCAAATTTGTTGTATTTGTCTTTATGACTAATGTTACAATTAATTCTTTAATCTCTTTGTAGGTGTTGTATAATTTTTCTTTTAAAATTCTACTATCTTCGGTATTTTCTATTTATTTCTTCTACTTTCGCTTTTATGTTTCTAAAAAATTTTAATTTACTATTGACGTATTCGTTACTGTAAGATTTATTTTTACTCTCTTTTATGTTTGATTTAAATTTTTCAAAAATTATAATACCGGTTTTTATGTTTCCATAGAAATTTCTATTTCTTTCTATTTTTAATTAGTGTGGAACACCCTGTGGTATTGCCAACATTAGAATATGTGAATGAAAGAAAAAGTAAACAAAAGAAAATAGAGAACTAAATGACGTTTTATAATTTCATTAAAAAGTTGAAGGTCGCGTGTGCGTAAAAAAATGATTATTCGCATTCTTAAAAATAATATAGATCTTAAAAAAAACAAAAAAATCGTGAGTGAAAGTCGTCGCGCTATTTAAACGATGTAGTGTTTACGCGGTCTTATTCAATTAAAAAAAAGTTATGAAAAAGGAAAAAGAAATAGAAGAAAAGAAAAAAATTTATCTTTGCTAAGAAATATAAAAACAAAGAAACCGAAAGAAAGTAAAGTCTGAGTGTGTGTAAGTGTTTATCAAAAATATTTAAAAAAAAACGGATTTAAAAAATGTAATTCATATTTTTATTACAAAATAAATATTTATTTACAAAATTTCGAAATTAAAATTCTTATTCATATTATTTATACAAAAAAAAATTGCTTTTGTTACTGCTGCTGCTGCCGACTATTCTGCCTTCTAGTTTTTAGCTGGTTTTCTAGTTCAGCTATTTCTTTCCAGACGTAGCCAGCCGTCTGGAAGTCTGGTGGCTTTTCGGCGTTAACGATGCCTTTAAGCATCGCCACCCTCCTCCGCAATTTCACTAGCTTACCTCCTCGCCAGTGTTTTGGTTTAACCTCTGTCGGAGATATCGCCGTGAGCTTCTGTTCTTTAGCAGCTGCTTGCCGCCGTTTATATTCTTCTAATGTAATCGGCTGTGGTCCGCTGCGCGCTGGCTTATATTTATGCGCCTGGCCGTCACCACCAGCGGGCACGTACTCCTCTTTAGTTGCCATCGGTAAAATTTTTTCTTCCTGGGGAATCCACTTATCCAGATTATTCGTGGTGGGCAGGATCGCCATGTTTTGGTTTTTCGGGCGTAGACGTAATTTAATTTTTCGCGAGTGAAAAAAATGATACTTTTTTTAGTTTTTATTTTTGTGCGCGAAAAAAATCAAGTGCCAGCGCTTAGAAACGCCGTTGGGCAGTTTTTAAAAAAAGAGACTTTTGCGGTGCCGTGGTCCAAAAATGGTTGGCAGCAAAAGTTGGAGAAAAAAGGAGCAAGTTTGGAAGCTCAAAATTAGTGACTTTATTTCAAAAAATTTTCTTCTTTTATAGTGAGCTAACAGGATTTTTCATACTTATTATTTAAATAACAATTATTTAATACTTATATGAAAAATTCTAAAAGCAAAAATAAATATATATAAAAAAATGTATGTTCATAATTTACATATAGTGCGCGACATAATTATCAAGTGTGTGTGTGCAACAACAAAAATATGTTCAGTGTTCGTTTTAAATAATAATAAATAAGTGCGTGCATGCAACAACAAAAATGCAATAATGTATATGAGTTCAATGTGCGTTTTAAACAAATAAGTGCTTGAGTGCAATAACATGACTAAGTTCGTTTTTAAACAACAATAAATAAATGTTTACGTGCCTAATATAGATAAGCTTACAGTACTAATTGTTTATTAATATTTAAATGTATTTAATAAATGAATAGTTGTGTGAATAACAATTAAATTATTAAATGTGTAAATAAATAAGTAAATGTATACTGTGGAGTGCACTACAGTAGGCGTGGAAACATTTTATAAATATGAATATATGACCGCCAATTGGACCCATAGCACCTACATACCATAGTTTTACTAGAAAAACGATTTCATTTAATGATTTCGTAAAAGAAGGCATATATATAGGCCGACCACGCCCATTTTTAGTACAGTTACCGACAATATGCATACAAACTATATTACCAAATTATAGTCTTATATGACCGAAACCCTCTGAAATATATATTTTTTATTGATTTATAGGCCGTTTAAGTAGGCGTGGCAAATCTAACATAGCCTATCACGATTTCGAGAAAATAACAAATCTGTTGGTACCAATATCGTATAGTGTGTGATTTCAAGTTCATAAAAGTATCATTACTTTTATGATAATCTTAGCCCGGCGTTCTAAGAACAGTTCTGCAAATGTACTGTAATGCGTCAATTACATGATTTTTTTCTATTGCTTCTAATATTGGTACTGGATTTGCACATGAAACTCACAAACAAAAAATTATCTGTATCTGTGACCACAGGAAGGGGCGGCTGAGCTGGTGACATCGTAGAAGAGAGATGTGGCATTTTCGTTATGGCCAATCTTTGGCAGGATTAAGAAATCCATTTGTTTTTGCACAGAATAGAAAACCACTTATGTCTGAACATATTTCGCTAGTTTAACGGTTCATATATTGCAGGAAAAAGGTCGTAGTTTGTTCGATTAACGTATTTGGCCTGTTCACAGTTTGAATACTCAGGTCTGTTATATATACGATTTGTTATTTTAACGTCAACTTACGAAAGCTTATTTGCTTTGTAGTTGTTATGCATGCAAGCGCCAATACGCAGACACGCCTAAATAAAAGTAGCCCTTGGACGTGTTTTTGCGCTTCGTATTTTTATGCCATGCTTTTTTTATTTTTTATGTTTTTTTAGAATAGGGCTTGAGGCTCAAAAATAATAGAATTTGATAAAAATTGTCAGCTGCTTTTCATATATGGGCATTTTCAAACGGGCATTACGTGCGATTTGTACGGAAAAAATAATAAAAAAAAAAAAAAAAAGGCAGTGAAGAATGATTCGGTAGTAAGGTTCATGTGAAACAACTTAAAATTTGGGATTGTCTAGAAAAAAAATGTTGAGAGCTAGACAATTTAGGTAGGGTGGGCAAGTAATAGGAAACAGTACACCTATTTTCCTGTCCATATGCGTATGGTCGTTTGTGTTGGCGTTCGGTAGTGGAATTAATGTATACAGGTTCAATGGGGGTTTTTTCTGTTTGGTTTTTTTTTATAAACAGATATTTTTCCTTCTTTGGTTGTGTATCTTTTTTTGGAAAAAAAAAAAATATGAAAGTTGACTTTTCCTCGTTTAGTTGTGGTTCCCTCGATCGAAATTGGCGGGTCAAGCTGTCCTGAACCTTCCTGAGCTAGCTGGAGTGCCACTTCCGGTACGATAGCTTGGGAACTTAACAATATGGCGCCCACATTTATTTTCATGAATATTCTTCAAAAAAGTTTTCTTTTGTAAAGATAGGGAATTTGGAGACAATAGCAATGGTAAAATAAAAACCTCCAAATGCCCGAGAAGAAAAAAAAAAGAGTTTTCAAATCTTCGAAGTCCGTCCGTATGATATTTAGAAAATATATTTGTCGTGGTTTCCGCGTGTTTTTATGGAGTCTTGATCGTGAAGTCCAATAAATGGATAAATTTACAGTTACGTTGCTTCACGGCATGTGCTGTCTACTTTGATCAGTGGTCTAGCGATTTTTCTGAATAAATAGCTACGATGTACTGAGATATACGGATATAGTTACACGCCAGTCTGTCTGAATACTTAAAAGATATAGGGATCTTTCCATGAACGTGAACGCACTCGAATAAGTACAGTATATGGACTAAGCTAAGTTGTGTGTATGCACATAAATAGAACCATGAATTGAAATTTTGTAAAAGAAGAAAAAAAAGAAAAAATTTTTTTCTTAAGTTATAAGTTATTCTGAAACTGCCATCATGCTACACCTCATTTTTGAATTAAAATCTGTATACGCAGTAATTAGTAATCGATTTTAAAAGCGTGCGGATTAATTAATTATTCAATTTGCGATTGAATAAAGAGCGTCGAGAAGGACCGGATTAATAAGGCCGTGCAAATAAATTAAGCATCGATATTAATCGATCTTTTATCAATAGCCAGGACGCCAAGTCGGACATCCGACTCCTTTTTTATCGGTATGTCTGAAACAATAAATAATCCTGGATATCAGGCAACAGCAAAAGGGACGTTTCAAGATTAGGGGCTGTAGGACCAACAGTAAGTCAGGGAGCAGTGCCTAAAGTTGTTAAGAAAATCGATACAAATTCAGATCCACCTAGGTTCACCCCTGATCTGTCATTTCCCCCTCCTTCAAATGATAGAAGTCACTCTCGGATCAATGTAAATAGAAATAATCAAAATTTTGAAGAGCAACGTTTGTCTAGCGAGTTAAGGTCAATAGTCAACGCTACAGTAGCTCAGGCCATGGATAGCTATAGGGCCTCGATGAAACAGGAATTGTCAGAAGCTATGCGTGAAACAATGAGGGACACTATCATCGAATTTATGAAGTTGATTAATGATACCGTGAGACCGGACACTGCGAAGCAGACAACACGGAGAAAACGCTACTAACATCCTTAGAAGCGAACAAGCTACCAGATTTTGGAAAAAAGAAGTGAGAAGCATAAAAATACAAGTCAACAAAACCAGTTACGATACAGACAAGAATGAAGTCTCTGATATTGCACAACACCAGCAGGCTAATCACCAAAAGGCTGATATAGCCACCTATTTAGAACAAAATTCACAGTTATTCCATCAAAAGTACGAGCTGAGTAGACGTAATGGTGATTATGAGGGGAAATGGCCACGATTCTACGATGGGCCCTTGTTAGGCGAACACCAAACGCAAGCCCGCGCCTATATCGTACACGGCCAACAAATAAACAGAGGAAGTGATGTGATTACACCTGGGCGCTATAGAGCAAATACGACCACTGATCCCGATCGTCACCAATACGTCTACGACCAATCCGGAGCTCGATTAAATTCGAAAAATGGGACATTGTATTCTATGGAAAAAGGGACGAAATATCAGAAGATTTTATTTTTAGAGTAGAATATATGTAAGCGCACTACGGTATACCATGGACTGAAATACTGCGTGATTTACATTTGTTAGTAGGGGGCCAAGCGAGAGAATGGTACTGGTTGTTCCTAAAAATCAATCATGTCCCAAACTGTTTGGTGTTACGCGGAGAGCTAGCACCCTACTTAATAATTAAAACAATGAAATAAGATGTATGTGGGATCGTTGATGCTGCAAAACGGATGTTCAAAGCAGCCAACGCCCAACATAAAAGATAAGAGATATTAATACTGCAAGCAATGAGGTTTCGCTTGGATTTCAGATTCAATTGTAAGTTAGTTCATAAGTAAACTCAATAGGAATCGATCATAAGATCGATTTAAAGTGAATAAAGTTATTTTTTTTTTAAATAAAAGCATAATCATTTCATTAATTGGCGGTCCTGCCAGGAGGAGTTGAAAATATACCAACCCTCCTGAACCACCAGCACCAGCAACCAGGAGACGGTTAAAACATCCTGAATCCAACAATCAATTATCTACCACCAAATAACGGAGAAAAGATTATCGTTCACCATAAGCAGTGAAAACATTGAGAGTTAGCAGTGAATTATAAAATATCAAAATTATTTATGAAATTATAAATAAGTTATAACTAACAAAAAAGAAAAGTGTTAAATAGAAAGATAATTGTTGTAAAAAGTTTCTCCTTTGTTTGTGAAAATAATTAAATATTAAATATTGTTTTATTAAAAAAAAAAAAACAACGCTGTTTAAAATTAAAATTAATTAATATAAACTGGACAAATTAATAAACTCTTTTAAAAAACTTAAGATGATGACTCTAACAGTGGACCAAGTTCATGAATTAGTGGCTAGGGCGACGCCTAATTTACGGACACAAATAGACACATTAACATCAGAAATACATAATTTAAAGACAGTAGACTCGATTGTAGAACATAAAGATTTAAGAATAGATCCTTCGGTAGCTTGTAACGAGTCACTTGACGCATTAAAAAGTTTACCGGAGTTTAGTGGTTGTGCTAACGATTATGTCTCTGAATGTAATGAAAGTTTATAACGGTTTCGTAGGAAGTTCAACTACAATTTTGAGTAATAATTTCACATATGCTGACAAACGGTCAGTAGATGTAATTGAACAAGAAATGTCTATATTAAGACCGGGAAGAAAGTCTTCAATTGAATATTATAATGAAGTCAATGAGAAATTAACGTTACTAATAAATAAAAATATAATGAAAACAGGTGACAATAGTGAAGTCAGAAAAGCAATGAATATAAAAGCAAGAGAAACGGCACTACAAGTATTTATACCAGGTCTTGATTACCAACTTTCGAATACAATTTTCTCGTTAGGACCAAAAGATTTACCTAACGCTTTGGCTATAGCTCAGGACCTTCAGTCAAATAATGAAAAATAATGACAGTTTCGCTCAAAATTTTGAGAAACACCAACACCCAAAGGGTTATAACAATAGTTCAAATCATTTCAGAATTCCTAAACAAAATATAAATAATAATAATAAACATAACCAAAATTTTTTCCAACTAAAGCCACAACCTATGGAGGTTGATAGGAGATCTTCGATGTATAGACATCAAACAAAATATAACCAATCAAATAATAATCAGTATTCAAATAATAAACGTCCACATTATGATAATAATCAGAATCAAAATTATAATTGGATAGCAAAAAATAAGTATAATACAAACTGTGTACCAAGAATTATGGTCAGAATAATCAATACAATAATTTCAATAGACCACAACCTGTTAAGAGGGAAAATTCGGCTCAAATTTCATAACAACGAAATGTTACCGAAAATAAGGAGCCTAGAATAAAAAATATGCAGGAAGGCGTTAATTTTTTAGATTAAAAGAGGGTCTTCCATTTATAATAAAACATAATAGAAAGGCAGGAGAGACTCTCAGAATTCTAATTGACACAGGAACAAATAAAAATTATTGTAGAGTTAACATGCTAAAAAATCCACATTAATTATTGCCACATAAGAGCGTAAGCTCCATACATGGAAAAACTTTATTCAAGAGATATTTTGTAACCAATATTTTTGACGAAAAGACAATTTTATGAATTGCCAGAATTAAAACATTATGATGCAATCGTAGGCATCGAATTATTAAAGAAAATAAATGGAAGAAATAAAATTGAAAATTAAATTACAATGAGTCTGAAGAATGTAAGGAACCAAATTTGGTGTAAATTTGATCCCACATATTTAACGTTTTTCATTCTTTTATAGCCGTGGACCATGAGCACCCAGTACCCACAGTGCAGGACCAACCTGATAATCTGGCCACCGAACCAGGAAGGAATGCCTGCCGTCGTCAGGCATTCACTTCCACGATGTTCCATATCGGCTACGCGGGTTTATACCCCCTGAACTTCGAGACATTCGGGTCGGAATGTATTCTAAGCATCACATGAAGAATGCTATTTTATTTTTGTTTAATTTTAGAGGTTTATCTCTAAATGGAGATTATTTTGATAAATATTTATTTGAACTGAAATAAGAAATCAAATCGATATTTACGATCAAAATGTAAATAAAATTTATATAACTAGGATTAAGCTAAGAAATGTGAGGGCAAGAAGTTATGTACCAATTTCAATCCCACAAACAACACGGAAATAATGTATATAAAATATTATTAAATTATAAATTAAAATATATATAAATTATATTATAAATATATTAACACTATACACTTTGTATTATATATCCTACTGTTGTTAAAATAACATTCACAAACAAATAAATATACACATACACGCATACATGCATATAAAAAGCGGCGCGCTAGCATAGTAAAGCCAGTCTTGAACAGAGCACAGTCGCGTGCACATGTGCAAAGACTTAGGTCAGTTTAGTTCAGGTTCTCATAGTAAAGGCGTTCAAACCCTTTAAGCTCAGGTTTTCATAGTAAAGGCGTTTACACCCTTTAAGCTCAGGTTTTCATAGTAAAGACGTTCACACCCTTTAAGCTAAGGGTTTCATAGTAAAGGCGTTCACACCCTTTAAGCTCAGGTTTTCATAGTAAAGGCGTTCACACCCTTTAAGCTCAGGTTTTCATAGTAAAGGCGTTCACACCCTTTAAGCTAAGGTTTTCATAGTAAAGGCGTTCACACCCTTTAAGCACAGGGTGTTCATAGTAAAGGCGTTCACACCCTTTAAGCTCAGGGTTTTCATAGTAAAGGCGTGTACACCACATAAGCACGGGATATTCATAGTAAAGGCGTTTACACCCTTTAAGTTCAGGTTTTCATAGTAAAGGCGTTCACACCCTTTAAGCTCAGGTTTTCATAGTAAAGGCGTTCGCACCCTTTAAGTACAGGGTATTCATAGTAAAGGCGTTCACACCCTTTAAGCTCAGGGTTTTCATAGTAAAGGCGTTTACACCCTTTAAGCACGGGATATTCATAGTAAAGGCGTTTACACCCTTTAAGTTCAGGTTTTCATAGTAAAGGCGTTCACACCCTTTAAGCTCAGGTTTTCATAGTAAAGGCGTTCACACCCTTTAAGCCCAGGCTTTCATAGTAAAGGCGTTCACACCCTTTAAGCTAAGGTTTTCATAGTAAAGGCGTTCACACCCTTTAAGCACAGGGTATTCATAGTAAAGGCGTTCACACCCTTTAAGCTCAGGGTTTTCATAGTAACGGCGTTTACACCCTTTAAGTTTAGGTTGTTCCACTTCATATAAGTAAATACACGAAGTCTAAATAATTATATAATTAATTAATTTTATGTTAAAGAGTATTACTAAACAATAATATATACAGAAATTATTAATATTTGTAATAATGTTTTATTTTATCATATATAAAATATAATATTAATATTTTGAATAATTACATTTAAAATATAATCCTATTGAAGTAATAGTATTAAATAGATAAAAGAAATGCCCAATAAGGAATTCTTGTAAATTTAAAAAAAAACTAAAACTACAGAGTTATAAATTTTTTGTATTGAACCCTTGGTTACTCGCTGAGCCTACCCCAGCAATTACAAACGAACTGGAGGGTTCGTTACAGAAAAGTGAATTAAAATAAAACGAAATTCATTGGAGGGTTAAGAAAACATACCCCGCTTTTTGTTTAAGAGTATGCTTAGACTTAGGTTAGCGTTTTCTCCTTCATGCGCAACCCTATTTTAACACGGGAAATGACAGTCCATGCGATTATCACGTTAAGTCAACATGACTAACATTTTCGTAGGGGCATTGTAGCGTACATAGCATACCATGTATAAGTTAGACGAGACGACGGGGAATCTGCATGGCCAGCAACTTTCCGTCACTCATTTGACTAACAGTGAGCTACGTTGTGGAGTCTGTCTAATCAGTTTAGTTTAAGTAGCTCTAGCGGCTTAACCGTGGAGCATTAGTAATCATTTTGAATAAAGATATTTAAAACAAAAGACATAGAACTATTAATATAAATGGATATATTACATGGCAATCCTGGCAAATACGGTAGATGAGTGAATATAATGTTTAATAATGTAGCTTCGCAACGGTTAAGAATTTTAGTTGATTGTTTTATTGAGGAATTAAAAAACTGGCAAATAAAAGCATGACAATACAGAATGTGCAAAAATAAATTGAAAATAATGAAATTTGTAAAGTAGACAAAATAAAAATCAAAAACATTGTATAAAAAAAAAAAAACGAAATGGCCATCTCAGCCCTTGAAAGGACTCTGCCCGAGCTTCTTATGTTCAATTGTGTTGAATTGTGTTGATGTTATCGTATGTCCCCGATACGATACTAACTAACTTGAAATCGATATTATTATTATTATTTATACTATTATTATATTATTAAATTATAATGGCATGTAACTTGACAAAACGAATTATGCAGAACTTCTTCTTTTCAGGGCTACTTTCACGTGCAGTTCTCAGAATTGAGTCCCAGAATCATGTGTTGTACTGTGTTAGGGAATTTAATGATATACGATCATTATTAAATGCGTATTATAATAAACTATCCGCACCCCACAAATTAGAGGCAAATCAAATTTTCGGGGATCTAAGAGACAAAGTTCTTAAGATCTCAATAAAACGAAAAATTCCATTGCAAATTCCAAAAACAATTGATACAGAACTAAAAATTATTACTGACGACTTCGAAAGTGAAGATAGCAACAGTGACATTGAACTAAAATTGAATACAAACTCAAACACAATGCCTCAATCTGCCGTAGAATTTTTAGGGATAGCATCAAAACTATTGCCAGACTGTGATGGTAGATCTGAAAATTTACAAACGTTTTTTGATGCTCTTAATCTCGTTAACAGCATTAAATAAGATGATGATCTAGTTGCAGTGAACTTGGCCAAAACCAAGCTAAAAGGCAACGCCCGAAATTTAAAGTTATGTACATCAGTGAAGGGGGAATCAGTAGAGCTCATAACGGCAAAGTTAAATAGTACCAAGCAAAATAACAAAACAGCTACAGTGTATGCAAAGGAAATAGAAGAGTTAACAAGAACTCTTCAATCCGCATACATCTCAGACGGGTTACCAAATCCTCTGGCGGCAAAGTACGTAACAAATGCTGCGGTAAAAGCTATGACGAAAAACTAGATAAACCCAAAAGTCAAATTAATAATGGAGTCGGGCCAGTTCAACGATATGAATGAGGCCGTTTGCAAGTTCATTAACAGTTGCACTGAAGCAACAGGAAATGAACTTTCGATGTTATATTATAATAGGAACCGAAATAATATCCACAGATACGGAAATAGTTTTCGTGGACGCGGTCGTGGCCATGGCCCATCCCGTGGAGCAAGATATAATCTCTATAATGAAAATTATAACAATTTAAGGAAATAACACAAACAGGGGATATAATAACAATAACAGAAATATTAGGGTGACTTCACAAAATAATGTGGAAAACCCGAATACCTCAGATACTCACTAAGAAATCGATAATATTTCATCCTTGCTGATTGACACAGGAGCGGATATATCCATTATTAAAAATAGTCAGATTACATTAGTAGATATAGATACTAGCTCATAACAAGCTTGTACGGCATTAGTAAGGGTGTAACAAATATAATAGGGATGTATTCAAGCAGACCTTAAGATTGAGAACCTTCTAATAAAACGTAATTTTCATGTGGTGGATAACCTTTTCCCTATTCTAGCTGACGGTATACTGGGACTCGACTTTGTCAAGAAATATAATTGTATACTTGACTACAAAAAAGATCACGATTTCCCAGAAGATATTGCAATATCAATGAGAAATTATCCAAGCATCAATTCAATATCTATTTAAACGAAATGTGTAAGCCTCCATCTTTTATTGCTATTACCTGGAGGTGATTTTTTTGGTACCAACAGTATCGGGCTGTTGTACTCCGATGCTGATGGTTCTATTATCTCATCACCTATTCATTTTTTGATATGTTTTTTAATTTCTTCTTTGTGCGTAAGTGGCATTCTATAATTTTTTAAGTAAGTACAAAATTATTAATGACTATCCAACTCCAAAAAATGCCGATGAGACCAAGAGGTTCATAGCATTTTGCAACTATTATAGACGTTTCGTCCCTAACTTTGCGCAATATTCTCGTCTCTTAACGGGACTATGTAAAAAAAATACATTATTCAAATGGTCTCAAGAATGTGAAGAAGCATTTCAATATCTGAAAAAAGCACTAATCTGTCGAAATATACTAAAATATCCTGACTTTCGGAAACAATTTTGCATTACCACGGACGCAAGCAAATATGCATGTGGCGCTGTGCTTAACCAAAATTACGGTGATAAACAACTTTCCGTGGCATATGCATCAAGATCTTTTACGAAAGGTGAATCTAATAAATCTACTATTGAGCAAGAATTAGCCGCAATACATTGGGCCATCACATACTTTAAACCATATGCTTACGGTAAGAAATTCTTGGTAAAAAGTGATCATAGACCACTAACATATTTATTTGCAATGAAGAATCCGTCTTCAAAACTCACACGCATGAGGTTAAATTTGGAAGCACACGATTTTATTATAGAGTATCTGAGGGGCAAAGGGAACTATGCAGCGGACGCTTTGTCTCGCATAGACTTTTCCGAAATAAAGAAAATCCAACAAACAAAAATAGCTATTTTGAAGGTCACGACATGATCTCAAAATAAAAATACATTAGTAGAACCAGAAATAAAAAAAAAATTAACCACAAAATCATCAGACCAAATTAAAGTATACGAAGCATTAAATAACAGTGAGAATAGAAAAATAGCCCGCCTACATTAAAAAACAACAATTTAATTATAAAAAAAGGCAAAAGAATTCTGGGCTCAATAATATTAGTTATTATCAATCGAAAAATTGATTTAGATCAATTATTTCGACAGCTTGAAAGACTAGCTGGTAATATCAATATAAAAAAGTTGCAAATGTCACTAGATGACAAAATATTTGAAAAAGTACGTGCACAAGAATAATCCAAGAATAATAATGCTAATACCAGTGGTTACTAAGGTAATTGATGATGAGAAAAAACGAGAAATTTTACAACGTTTCCATGATGATCCTATCTTTAGGGAACACCCTGGGATAACAAGGTTAACCAACATAATAACATGAAAGTTCTACTGGATAAATATGTCGAAAGACATATAGAGATATGTAAATGAATGTGAAAACTGTAAGAAAAACAAATCTTTACAATACACAAAAGAACCACTCATTATATCAAAGACACCGGCATTGACATTTGACGAAGTACAAATGGATACTATCGGACCCTTTCCAAAATCAGAAAACTCCAATGAATATGCAATTACAATTGTATGCAACCTTAGTAAATACTTAGTAACGATTCCAATCAGAGATAAAAGTGCAAAAACGGTTGCAACGGGAATATTTGAACAATTCATTCTTACCTATGGTCCAATGAAAAAGATCATAACGGATATGGGTACAGAATACAAAAATCAAATTCTAAACGAATTATGCTCCTTATTAAAAATAGAATCAATTACTTCCACACCGTACCACCATCAAACACTTGGTGCTGTCGAAAGAAGCCATAGGACATATAATGAATATGTCCGATCGTACATATCTGCCGACAAAAGCGATTGGGATGTATGGTTAAGATATTTCACGTATTGTTATAATACAACACCATCAACGGTACATGGATATTGCACCTTGGAATTAGTGTTTGGAAAAACCCTAAATACATTCCATGAAATCACAAAGAATAATTTAATAGATCCGGTATACTCGTATAATATCGGGGCATACGACACGGAAGTTAGATTCAGGATTCAAACAGCAATTAAAAGGGCTAAAGATATTGTCGATTTATCCAAAATAAAACAAAAAACTATATACGACCAAACTGTAAACAGTCTACACGTACATTGAGGAGATTTAGTATATATCAAAAATTAATCCAGCCATAAACTGAAAAATAAATATAAGGGACCCTTTAAGGTAATTTCATTATATAATACGAACAATTGAACCATAACAGACAACAAAAACAGCACACTTACTGTGCTCAAGGACAGACTGAAACATGCAAAATGAAAACAATAGCTATATTAAGAAAAAATAATAAAATAATCATAGTTGTATATATTTTATCATTATAAATTACTTATTAATCAAAAACTAAAATTATTAAAAAAAAAAAAAATAAGTAAATAATTTTAACATAATTTAATTAATATCATTTTTAGCATAATATAATTTTAACAACAGTTTCAATATATTTTTACAACTTCAAATCGAAAAAAAATATATACCAAGTTTATAATAATTCCAACAGATATTGCAATTAATAAGAATGACTTCTTACTCAGATCATTCTAAATAAAATGGGAGGTGTAGCGTACATAGCATACCATGTTTGTTTGTCGTCACAACTGGAAGATATGGCACCTATCACGTCCAGTTCCGACACCCTGTCACGATAACATTCGAAATATAGTGTGCAAATTCAACAAAAGTGGGTCGTCGGGATCTTAAGTTGTGGTTGCTACCACGTCCGGCTTCGACATCCAATCGCTGTGACTCGTCGTCGCAGTCAGAAGATGTGGTCACTATCACGTCCGGCCTAAATTTTGCGTCAGTAAGATATTTAGATAAAGAACAAGGATTCTTTTATTTTAATATCCTTGTAATTCTTATTAGTAATTCTTTTATTTTAATTGTCTTCAAGATAACTGATTCTTTAGGTAACAAGCGGTGGAGAGTCGTAGTTGACTTTAGAAAATTAAACGACCTAACCGTTGGAGATGCATACCCTTTGCAAGTGTAGTTCCTGCCTTTAAAGCAAGAACTCACTTGGGGCATATTATTTCTGGAAACGGCATAAAACCTGACCCTGAGAAGATTAAGGTGGTAAGAACATATCAAACTCCGAAAATGCGAAAGAAATTAAATCATTCCTTGGATTCGCAGGCTATTACAGAAGATCCATAGAAAATTTCTCCAGTATAGCCAAACCACTCACTAAATTGCTAAAAAAGGATATAAAATTTTATTGGGATGCATTCTGCGATGAAGCACTCTCAAAAATAAAGTAAAAATTAATAAGTCCCCCCATCGTAGTTTATCCAAATTTCAGTGATGAATTTATAATCTCAACAGATGCAAGTGATGCAGGACTTGAAGCAGTATTGTCACAAGGACCCATTGGTAAAGACAAACCAATCTGCTTTATCAGCTGAACTCTAAATGACGGTAAAACAAGATACAGTACCACCGAAAAAGAATTGTTGGCTATTGTTTTTGCTGTAAAACAATTTTGACCATACGTGTATGGAAGGAAATTCACCATCTTCACAGACCACAAACCACTTGAATGGTTAATGAGTTGAAAAATCCTATGTTAAGACTGGCAAGATGGAGAATTCTTTTATCGGAATATGAATATACCATCAAATATAAAGCAGGAAACATTAACACAAACGCTGATGCACTTAGTCGAATAGAAAAAGAAAATAAAATACTTTTTATGACAAGGCAAATGCTACAGAAAGATCAAAAAAAAGGAATACCAACAGCAAATAATCAGGAAGTTCAAAAAACTAGGAAATACAACATCATAGAAGCCCAGGAGCCGATTCTCTCAAACAAAGTATCAAAAAAAAAAAAAAAAAAATTCTAATATTACCAATCACAGAATCAATAGAGGGAAAACTTGTAATGAAAATAATCCCACATTTTAATAAACCAATAATAGGGGAAACTGAAGTCTACACTCATGATAATGCTAGATTATTAACAACCACCTTACCCATCTCATTTAGGACCTCAAAAGATCTAGAATTAGCACAGAAAACTTTACAAAAAAATTAAAAACGAGAATTGTAAACAGCACCAAGAACCAATCGCAATAACAATCCCCAACTTTAACTCCCAATTTAATGAACATTTTAAAACAATACTTTAATCCGTATTAAAAAAAAAACAATTTATTTACATACAAATCAGAGAACAATCGTGAAATTGCTGAAGAAATAAACAGAATATTGAAGGAATATCATAAATCTTCGATAAACAGGACGATGAAAAGAATTAAGAAAAAGTACTACTGGCCAACGATGAAAAATGACATACAAAACTACATAAAGAAGTGTGAACTTCTCATTGAAATACTATCATATTTGGATTTTTGCAATTATTTTTTCCAATAAAACCAGAAAATGTAAGATTTTCGTAAAAGGAAAATATTACAACTCTGGTAGTTTTTGTCCTATTTCCAAGTTTGATAGCTCATTTTAATTAAAATTTAATTTTAAAACGCACTGCTTGCCATATTTTTTAAAAACTAGGACTCAAAAAAAGTTATTAGTTTTTTCAAATAAGAGAGAAGGGTAGACATGAAATTGTTCCGCAATAAATTATAAATGACCCGAAAATTACATATTAGTAAAAATATGTGTAAACTTTTAATTATAATTGTGTTTCATTTTCCAACAAAATCTCTGGGCAAACCTATCAACGTGTTTAAGCGCGCTCTCGGAGCCATGAACATAGCGTATGAACATTTTTTTCATATCTCAAAAACTATTCAAGTTGCCATTCTGGAACTTCATATAGGTATTCCTTAGGCCTTTATAATAATTAAAGAGAAGGAATAAGCAAATAAGAGATGGTCGTTTTCAAGAAAGTTCAATTTATTTAAACAAATTGCTGATACTTCCAGATGCTTTGTGTAAATATATACAATTTTAATTTCATCAAAAACTATTCAAGATGCCATTCTGAAATTTCATATAAGCATTCCTTAGACCTTTATAATAATTTAAGTGAAGGAATAAACAAATTTGAGATGCTCCTTTTCAAGAAAATTCAATTTGTTTAAACAAATTGCTGATACTTGTAGATACTTTGCGTAAATATATAGAATTTTAATTTGACGCACTGTTTCATTGAAAGTATGATTGATCGGAAACTTATTCCGCAGGGTATAACTTTTTTTTAAAATACAGTTTGTAAAAAAAACAGAGGTGTGTCATTGGACACACGAGAGAAACGAAGTTTTTTCGCAGTGACATAGATTTGATAGCTTAAGGGGTTACATGACATTGGCAGTTTTTTAAAATCGACTTTTTTTTAATAATTTTGAATTTTAGTAAATATTCTTAAGATTAAAAAATTCCTACGGGTTCAAATGTTACAGCCGGATTAGTGAGAGCGCATTTTTAATTTTTGCGCTACCTACGTACGGCAGCTGGTATATACTTGTTTTACTTGCTACCTGACTTTTGGTGGTTGTTATTTCGTACCTACTTGAAGGGTGAAGCCCGAATTGCTAAACGATTGCAAAAAACTATAAGAAACAGCACAACACAAGATAACGAAGGCATACAGTACGAGCACAGTACAAGCATGGCAGATTGAAGGTAACCTTTTTTTTCTTTGTTCACAAACTTTGAACGCGTTTATCTCAAAACCATGTTTTTCGTACTGGTTGCGGCACTAGCGGGTTCATTTTTTGACGAAATTTTTTTTTTGTATTTTTTTAAAGTTGATCCGCTATCGTATGACACGAGCTTTTTTTAAAATTTTTTTTTCGATATTTTATGAATTTTTAAACTCAATATTTTTTTCGAAAAAACACACTTTCGAATTTGGAACATCACCAAAAATTGAAAAAAAAATTTAAAAAAAAGCTCATGTCATACGATAACCAATTTTGTTAAGATTTAAAAAAGTCATTTTTCTCCAGAACGGACAATTTTTGCAACTCCCAGCGCTGCAACAACGAGGCCCCGTTTTTTCTCTGCCGCCAGTTTGGAGCTCTATAAAACCATGTTGGAGTGAAAAATGTATTTTTTTGAATTTTTTTTCATATAATTTGTTCAATTCTCTACAATAATAATAATAATAAATAATAAATTTTGGAAAAATGTTTGTTTTTGACTGAGTTATGAATTTTTAAAACAAGGTCTGTTTTCTCTGCCGCGAATGTCATGTCCCACCTTAATAGTTTTTCATGTTTATTATATTAACTTTTAATTTCAAAAATTTAAAATAACATAAATTAAATAAGAAAACACACGTTAATATTCACACCAGTAAATTTGATTACATTTCATTATTCCGACACTGTTTTATTATATTAGAATTGATGTTTCTTTTTTGCTTGCGTCCATCACAACAAAAAAATTTGATATCAAATTATTAAAAAACATTTCTTCACCTGCTCGTATTATATAATATATTAATATATGGAGAATTGCATATTGGCTATCCTACAAAACTAACACAAATTCGCTTCTACTTGCTGCAAGATGTTAGCAGCATCAGTGTTCTCCTTCGCGCATTCACATAAAAAAAAAAACAAAACACACCGATGCTGGTGACATCTTATGGCAAGTAGAAGCAAATTGTTGTTAGTAGTTGTAGTAAGCCAATACATAATCCTCTGTCTACTGATAGATTGTGACGATCTACTGCAGCATAGCTTCTGTTATACTTAACATTGAATCAGCAACTATTTCTAAGACACCTTAATGGTGGATGTGCGTGGTGGATGTGTGTAGAACTCCTAATCATTTGGTACGAGTTCAAATCCCTCGAGGGGCCAAAGAATATTTTTAATATTTAATATAAAAATATAAAATTTCCTTGTAATAAACGCAAGCATTGAAGAAACCATCAAATTTCTAAGAAAAAAGCTGTCGAAAATTTTTTGATTTCACTCAAGCAAATCACAGAACAAGGCGTAAAAAAATCAAGGAGTAAAAAACTTCAAAAAATCGAAAAAAGCTTTATTTTTTCACACTGAAAATTTTAAAATGCATATCTCGGAAATCTGGGATATACGTAGGGTGCCTTTTATATTTCGGGACTTGGCAACCCTGGTGTTGCAATCTGTCAACTGAAAGCTCTATCGCAAAGTTTGACATTTGTTGGCTTATACGTACTCAGAACGTTTTGACATACGAGCGCTATTTGTGTTGTTTATAGTAACTTAAAAGATTCATCTCGGTCTAAAAATGGAATTAAATCGTGAACATTTTCGTGCGATTATTTTTTACAACTTTCGACGTGAATTAACACAGCAACAGTGCATGGATGAACTTAATTCAATTTTTGGCGATGAAGCTCCATCAAGGACCAGTGTTTATCGATGGTATGGTGAATTCAATCGTGGTCGTAGTTCACTCCAAGACGAATTTCGTGAAGGTCGTCCGAAATCAGCTGTTGATCCGAAAACCATTGATGCTGTGCGCGAACTGATATTGCAAGATCGTCATGTTACCTATCGTGAGATTGAGGCAACCTTAGGCATAAGTGGGACCAGCATACATTCAATATTGCATAAACATTTGACTGTCAAAAAAATTTGTTCGCGTTGGATCCCACACAATTTGTCAATCGCTCAAAAAAAGGCTCGTGTCGATTGGTCGAAGGAAATGCTCAAAAAATACGATCGCGGTGCTTCGAAACACGTCTATGACATCGTGACAGGTGATGAATCGTGGATTTACGCGTATGAGCCCGAAAGTAAACAGCAGTCGACTGTATGGGTGTTTCAAGATGAGCCAAATCCAACAAAAATTGTTCGCGCACGAAGCACTTCCAAGCAAATGGTCGCCTGTTTTTTCGGAAAATATGGACATGTCGCAACCGTACCACTAGAACAACGCAGAACAGTCAACTCTGAGTGGTACACAACCATTTGTTTGCCAGTTGTCTTCCAAGAAATCAGGAAAACCAACCGCCGAAGACGGATCACTCTTCACCACGACAATGCGAGCTCTCACACATCGGCTCAAACAACTGCATTTTTGAGCACCCAAAACATCGATTTGATGGGTCATCCGCCGTATAGTCCTGACTTGGCACCGAATGACTTCTTTTTATTCCCAACCGTGAAGAATAAACTGCGTGGACAACGATTTTCGACGCCCGAAGAAGCGGTTGCGGCATTCAGAATGCATGTTTTGGAGATACCTCAATCAGAGTGGCAAAAGTGCTTCGACAATTGGTTCAAACGCATGCAAAAGTGTATAGATCTTAATAGAGAATATTTTGAAAAACAATAAAGTGATTTTCGATGATTAATATTTGTTTTTGTTCTCTAATCCCGAAATATAAAAGGCACCCCTCGTAATATTGAAATAAAATAATACGTGTTTTATTGCATTAGAAGTAAAAAAAAAAAATATTTTCAGCAAATCTCTGTTTGAGGGGTAAATATTATATGTAATGATACTTACATATATACTTTTGGGAACTCATGTCTCTTTTTCTTATTTTGGCTTTGCCGATAATAGGTTTTTTTTTGAGCCACTCGCGAATAACCAGCACTTTTTATGGCCCTGCGAACCGTGTTCGAATGGATTCCTTTACTAATTTCTTCTCGAGCTTCCGCTGCCATCTGTGTTCAAGTAATTTTTGGATTTTTGTTAATATTTCTTAATCTTTTCTGCTCATCATTGTTGGTTAGTTTGCGTGGTCTAACGGTATGAGTTCGGCTTTATTATACTATAAAAAGTAAAACGGCTTCGATTTACTATTTCACCGTATTCTACACATGATTTACCTTCATTGTTTAGTTGTTGAATTATTATTCTTTCCGCTTCATTTGTTTCATTTTGTTTCCGACCCATCTTTAGCTCACAACCAATTTCTAATACACTGAAGCAAAAACATAAAATGACGAAATAAGTTGAATTCTAATGGTTGCATTCATAGCGGCACTTTCCAAAAGCATAAGTTGCTTTCTTATAAAGAAAAATCAGTTGAAATTTAAAACTACTGCTCTGAGTAAATAATTTTGTCCCTACCCACGAATTAAATATTATTTAATTTTCTTGTACATGAACACTTTTTTTGTAAATTTGTTATTGCATTTGGATATGTGATGAAACAAGAAATCTTTTGTTTCAATATAGTATTAGTGTAACGCCTAAGGTAACGTCGGTTCTAAAAAATGTATCCATAAAAAGGTCAGAAATGTATCCACCTAAAAAAAGAAAATTTATCCAGGCATCAAATTGCAAAAACAGGTAATACATTCATCTTTTAAACACAAAAAATAACTTTCATTTTTTAAGCATGGTCGGTTTCCTGGAATTACAAATCTTGGGAGAAATATCCCAAGTTTGAAAGTTTAGTATTTTTTATATTAGATTTAATATACTTGTCCATTTTACACTATTATCTTATTGGCGTTGGTTGATGAAAATGCGAAAAGTGGCAGTTCAATTGCACGCAATGTTACCAAATTACAAAAACCACAATAATGACAGCCACTTTTTCTGTTTGTAAATATATTTTTTTTTATACTTACACTTTTCGCAAACAAACACATATTTTTACATTAAAAAGATTTTAAAAAAGAAAAAAAAAAACCAAATTTACACTAAGGCTAAAAAAAAGTATTCATTAATTTTTGAAGGAAAGAAGTATCCAAATATTTTCAGTACTTATATTTTATCACAATTGCGGTATAGACTTACAACATTTTTCGTCATTATGGGATTTTACCATTTGGAACACCATCTATTTGAAATTTTCTAAAATATACCACATTTTTATTCAAGTCATAATTTTTACCATTTCTTATACGTATTTACAGGTCCGTGTGTTAATAGTTTAAAATTTTGGAATAGTTTAAAATTTTGGATGGGTTCTATAAAATTAATCGTATCAATCAATAACATTGAAATACGATATCTAAAATATTTTCTTTTTGTTGCAATTTAATTGACTTAACATTATTTAAAGGAATTATGCAATGTTCTCAGCGATTCTCGAAAAATTTAAATAGCAGGCTTTTTACTTTTTTGATAAAAGTGGGCATTATTATCTTATTATTTGAATTAGAATGTCAAATGCAATTATGGGAACGATTCAACAATCTAATTAAATTCGCTCAAATGCACACAATAAAAACTATCAGGCACTAAAAAAATAAAGACTATTTTTTCACAAATACATATGAATACACATAACAGATTAAAACACTGTCGTAAATGAGTCAAACTGAAACCAGTTTCTTTAAGATGTACTCATTTTCAAAGCCAAACACTTGTTTGACTCAAACTGGGAAGAGCATATACGTTATACTGTAAATACTATGATTGCGTATTGGTTAAAACATAAGTTTATAAAAACTGAAAATAAGATAAAATTTAAAATAGGGAGTTTTTCATTTACAGAAATGCATTAAGAACTTTTTAAGTTGTATATAATAATATAATAGTACTTAAATTATCTAAAAAAATACCTGAATGCTATTCCTCTTGACCTCATAACTTATCCAGTTATCAGTTGAAAATGCAATGGCTAATAAAGCTGTCGCAATTATAGCAGATATGGTAGCAATCGAAAGAGTCACAGCAGAACAAGGCATGTTAAATTTATTAACGAGTTTTATTATAAAAATATCATAAGCCTCCCACTTTTTATTAAATTATTTTCCTATTATTAATTTATGTATGATCACATTCAGGATAAGATATGAACTTTATGACGGAAGTTATATTACTGCAACAATATTTCGAAAACTAATTCCGTCCACCTGACTACGAATTTTACTCTACTCAATATTTCCACTTCACTCAAATGAAGTTGAGTACTAATGGACAAATCCTCTTTTAATTTAATTTAAACTTGTTGGCAGCATATAATCAATTGTGTGATGCTAATTTATTTTTGTTGTACATTTTTTGGAATTATATTAATTTAAATTAAAAAAAAAAATCTTGAGCTGTCTATTACCACTGCATTTGGGAAAAATCGTGTTATTTAACAATGAAACTAGTCTATGAAAATAATTTTAAAGTACCAATATTTATTCTTTTCTATATGCTTATATTTCATGGCCATTCCTTGAATTTTTCTACAGAATTGTTTTAAAAAGGTTTACTTTAAATACTTCAAATTGTAGGTTTTGTAGGTCTAAGATCTTCCTTGCGTTTATACTAACTTCAATTTTTGACCATAGATTTACTTTTTATTTACCTGGTTTCATTTCTGGTAAATTTGTCATTTAATAACAATAAATACGTTTTACCGATTCATATTCATCGGATTTATTTTTTATTTAGAAGATATAAAGATATCTGCTTTAAGATTTCATTTTGAACATGTATAGTAAAGATGCTTATTCGTTTTTTTTACAGTATTTTTTGTTGATTTTTTCCCCATTTTTTAATCAAATAATTATTTTTGATAAATAAGAATGGACACTTTTAAAATTTCGATAGCGCGATGCCATATTTACCGTTGTGATCATTAAAATAGCAAATTCCGAATACTTATGTGAGATGAAATTCGGTCAATTTGCGCTTATATTATTATATTATATTTTGTTGTTGTGTTTCTAAGAAAAACGTTATGTTTTTATTATTATTTCGTTGAAAACAAACTAAGGAATAAATTGATACCAAACTCATTTGAGTTAACTGTTTTTTGTCTTTTCTTTTGGATTTCAAAAAAATAATTTCAAATTCCGAATACTTACTTATATGAGTGACTGTAGCTGTTAGGCATCTAGAAAACATACAAGCAAACCTCTATCGGCCTATGCTGCTGAATCGTTCCTTCCCTCTGCCTTGTAGGAGATTCGGCAACTAGACTAATTGGTTGTATTTTTGCTGTTGATGTTGTTGTAGTCAGCAATGGTATTTGTGTGTTATTAATATCAAATTATAATTAACAATGAAAAATTAATACTTTTTTGAATTATGTATGACCAAAATAGTTACACATATGCTTTAGATTTTGAATATATTGAACCATGACGACGTGAAGCTCTTCTGAAAAACAACTTATAATAATAATTTAGGTCTTAATGATTAAAAAATTAAAAGAGTTATAAAACCACATTACATAAAAGCTTATGGAAAAAGGTTGCAATTAATTTACAAAAAAAATTAAAATTTTTTGGTAGTACACAAAAAATCTTAGTTTTCAGCAAAAAAACTACATATCGTCAGGGTTTATGATCATCAAAAACCTGAAGCCAAGACGAACTATAAAAAAAACCGGGGTGCTGTCGTCAGGATTGCCGACGGAGGCGTTAGCTTCTTACCATTACAAGTAAAATTCAAAATAGTCTTAATTGAAAGAGTGTACATTACTTTAAGCTTATTAATGTTTTTCTCAAGTTTGTTAATGAAATTGATAGCAAAAAATCATGAATTTTGGTTACGCTATGTACAGTGAAGCACAAAAGTCTACATACAGCATCAAATTTTTGATTTCCGCAAAACTTATGTCTCTTAATGAAAAGTTAAGTATGCAGTTTAATTAGAGATGCCTTTTAAGTAAAAAAAGAACAAAAACTTTGATCTTAATCAACTCAACAAGAAATTTACAATAATACGTAAAATTTAACGCGTCTAAAGTCGAAATACAGGGCACTATGCAAAATTTTTCAAATCAAACTCGACAAAAAGACGCGACCAGCGAACATTTAAATTTGTTGTTTTGCTTTTCAACAGAATATGGATTATTAAGAATCATTAAATTGTCTTTTAAGATCTGCTTTAATTGGCACCACTCACATAATTGGAGAGCACTCATAACTGGAAACAGAAATAAAAAATAGTAAACTAACACCAAAATGAATACCTTATCAAAATTCTTATATTTCAAGCAAGACACACATAAAAATGAAATTAGATTTCAGAAAGTTTTGAAAGAGTTACACATAGGAACAAAATATCCACTAATAAATATATTCAGAGAGTATCAACATATATTCCACTTAAAAACGAAGGGTTAACAATAAACAATTTGTATACACAAATACTTTCTACAATAGATGATACCCCACATACATTAATAATGATAGATTTTCATACAGTCAAAATAAATAAATTCATGAAGAAATTTAAGAATTGATAAAAAATCATATAACTGAACGATCATAAGCCCGTACAATTCACTGCTCCTACTTGTATAAAAGAAAAGCAGTGACGACACACAGTGTAACCGTTTCATGTAAGCTGTTGCCAAAACTATTTGCTGTGGCCGAAACTATTTTCAGTTGCCGCATAACAACGAACTTTGGTGTGGACGACTTTTTTACATAGATTAAGAAATTTTTCAAATATTGGCTAAATCGGAGTGACCTTGCCTACCTCACATATAAGACAAAGTAAAGAATCGATGTATCTTTGAACCCCTTCAATATTTTGTTAAACAGTTTTATATTTGGTCTAAAATCACTTCAAAAAACATTCGTACCAATAATCAGACAATTATTCGGGGTACCCTTCGGTATATAACCCGAATTTCAAATATTTCGTATCTTTAAAAATAAATACTTTATTTTATTATAATCACACGCAAATAATTTCAGTATTATAGCAATAGTCTTTACTAAAAATGGGCTGGGTCTGACCAGTTTTTGGGGTACCCCTCATAAAACTTCAATTCTTAAAACCCGAGTACTTTTATCATAATCACTTCATTTGAACAAAATAACATAGAGAACCTGAATTGATACATTGTTTGGGATACCCCCAATATAACACACGTTTTTGAAATACTTTCACTTTAACATTTTATAAAAAAGGCGTTTTTCCAAATAAAGATTCCTTATAAAATATGCTAACTTCCTTTTGTGATACCCCAATTTAAGCCAAATTTCCAAAACACCAAATTTTCAACACAAAAAACAATATGAGATCATTTATTAAAAAAAATAATATATAATATAAATAATATAAAAAACATCAAAAAATAATATATTTAAATATTTTGTACATAAAAAAGAAAATAAAAATGAAAGTTAAATTACAAATAGAAAAAAATTATGTTTAAGAATTTCTGTAGTTAATCTGTTTCATCCGAAGTGTCACTTGAACCAAAATCCTTAAGATTTATATCAGAAATTAAGCTATTATGAACATCGGTATCTGTACTTTCTTCTATAATATATGGCAATAAATCTATATAATCATTTCCTTTTGTTTTGGCAATATGTCTGTTCGAAGAAACGAGAGGATCCGAATTTATCAGTAATGTAGCCATAAGATCTCGATTGCAATTTTCCCTTGAATTTTTCCTAGTGTGACCTAATCGATATTTTCTAGATTCCTTATAACTAGATTCTAATGCGTCTTCAGATAAAAGTCCAATTCGTAAATTAAATTTTTTAATTATTTCACATCCATTTGTGGACAGTTATTGGCATATTATACCAGGGATAATTATCCACATATATTTTAAAAGCATCCTTTAAAAGTGTACTGAACCTTGTAGTATTTATTTTTTTGACAGTGTTTCAGAATCAAACTGAAATTTTTTAGTAAACAAATATTTATGTTTGTTATTTCATACACCATTACAATATTTGAAAAACAAACCTTCTGGCAGTATTCCCATCGCTTGAAGTGCCATATCCTGTTTTTACTTTATCAATAATAAGACCCATTTTATCTCCTAATTCTTTTTATATTTTTAATTTTTGCTCTAAAAAAATTCATTTGTTTTCTTCGCCGCGTACCTGCCAGCATTTGAGAGGCATCCTGTATGCAATATGAATTAGGCATTCAAAAGTTTTAGTCCATGCATGCAATGTAGATAGTCCATATTGTAGATGTCTTTCGTCTATAGTTCTTTGCATGCAATGAAAAGAATTCATTACAGATGGAGTCGCTCCACATAGAAAACAATTCATTGATGCCCGGTTATGTGCCAAAACGTTTGTAACTGCATCATCAACCATTGTTAAATACAATTTAACTTTTTTTGACCTTTTGTTTTTAATGGCAGAATTTTTTTCTATTTGCTCCATTAAATCCATTTCTACATTATGAATTGATGAAGGTTTTTCTTACATAAAAATAAGTTTAATAGGCTTGCAAAATAACACAGATGATTGGATTTTGTTCAACCATACTTCTCCCTGACTATCAATATTAGTCATTTTCAGAGGAACCATTGCAACAATAAACAAGATTTCATTAGTCATGTTTTCATCGGAAAATTTTTGTTTGTAAACACTATGACCGGAACTACGATCAAAGCCATATTTGCATTCAAGATCACAACTGATATAATTTTTTATTTCAATTGTTTTTATTAAACTTGTAGCAGTTTGATTAAGCAAGTCTTGCATTCTTTCTTCAGCTGATACTTCTGAAACTATAATAGGCTTTGAAATAAGGTCGCTTTTGTGTGTTTCAATTATTTTGTAATCAGGAAAACATTCAGGAAGAAGACTGTTTACAACCGAACGCAATATTATAAAACGCCTTACCGATAATTTCAAGTCATAATATTGGCGAAGTGCTTGAAATGGTGTTAGACATTGATTTGTCGACTCAATAAGTTTCTTTTTGGCTAGAAAAACTCGCTGCACTTTCAATTTTTTTTTTTTTTTTTGATGATTTCCCATTGACCAATTTCTGAACTTTTCGGAGCTTTGTTCGACTGGATGCTTCTTTGAAATTCACTGGTTTTCTATCCCCTTTGGTTTCAGTTTTTCCAAAAGTAGGAGTATCTTGTGTGTCTGATATATTCCGTATGCTTAGGCTTACTTTAACTCGGATTCTCCAGAGCCTTAAAGTTTAAATCTAAAGAAGCCAACTTGCTGTTCCAGGAGAATCTGAGTTAAATTACTAAAACACGAATGAACTTACATCATCTAACCTGTCAGTAAAACAAATAAGAGGAGATTGGAGCCAATCATAATGTTTTGTTTCGAATGCTGATGATTTTCGATGCATGGCTTTAAATTCTTGATGAAATTTAAAAACAATAAAGTGCACTTTGTTAAGAGTATCATTACTTAAACAAGGCACTGAATAGTAAGATTTTAAAAATGTTTCTACATTCTCCTCTTGCTTTTTAATTGTACAATCAAACCTTGATTATTTCCATAAATTGAAAACATCTGTAATAAAAAGTGGTGCCATTTCTGAAACATTTTTTTGTTAGCAAAAAATATATTCAGTCAATATGAGGAATTTTTCACCTTTTACAGGGTTGTCCATATTCGAAGCGCCCATCTGGCAAAAATCGATTGTAGTGCGGCTTGTGTGTGGTGGCGCGCCGTCTTGTTGAAACCAGTAGTGCCTGATACGCTTTCGATGAACGATTGGTATGAAAAAATTGTTTATCATATCGCGATAACGCTCCTGATTGACAGTAACTCTGTGGCCATTATCATCTTCGAAAAAGAACGGCTCAATGAGCATTTTAGCACAAACGCCGCACCAAACAGTGACTTTTGCATCGTGAAGAGGTACCTCTTGAATCTCTTGTGGATTTTCAGTTTCAAACAAACGATTAATTGTTTTCTTGGAAGGCGCACTTTTCACTTTATTTATTTTTTTGAAAGCACGTTGAGTTTTCACTATTGACTTGTTTTGTTGAATGTAAATTTCAACAATTTTAGAGCGTTCGAGTGGCGTGTACTGTTCCATTGTAAACATTTGCTTGGAATGACGCTTCAAACGCGATATGTCATTAGTCGATTTGGCATCATTGCGGAAAGTTACAGTGTTGGCAGATAGGCGCTTCGAATATTGACAACCCTGTATATTTGAAGACTGTTTATCCTCACTGCACTGAGAACTTTTTGATAAATATGATAACTTTGAAAGACTTTGATTTAAATAGGTAAAAATACTTTAGCTTATTTCAAAGATAACGGCATAAACCATATGTTTTTGACAACCAGAAAGACTGATATCAAAAATAATTTGCGTTCTAAAACTATGCAGTACAAGTTTTTAAAAAGATGTGTAAAAAGTTTGTAATATTAATATTTAATGGGGCTCTATTTTGGTTAAATAAGTACGGGTTAGACCAACTTGGAAATAACTGTACCCAATTTTACGCATGTTTTAAGTGAGCGGATTTTTTGTAACACAACTTGATTCGATCATATATACTCTTATTTAAAATGTTCTCACTCTCACTCATATACTATATAACACTTTTAATAGCTTTAAACGTTGAGGGTTGTATTGGAAGTGGTCGTAGTTGTGGGTGGACTACGCCTATTTTTTGCATATTTCGCAGTTTCGTTGCAACTTTCACACATACCAAATATAATATATGTACCTCAATTATAAGCCATTTTATAGTATTTACACTGTAGTGGATTGCATGGGAGGTGGGCACGTTCGTTTCTTTTAATGTTTTAACTTTACTGTCTTAAAAAAATTATCTTTTGTTCAGGAATTTGGGTGCATATGAACATGTGTACCAAGTTTCATGTAATTATCTCAACTCCTTGCGTAGGTAGTAGTAGGTTCTACGAAAAAAATTTTTCTTGCGTTTATACTCAAGGAATTAAAAATTTAAAAAAATACTTATTTCTATATAAACATTACTCCTTTAAGCTAAACAATTTTTTCCAAAATGAAATAACGTGATTTTCTATGTAAATTGTACCAAAAATACCCTTAACCAAATTAACCAAAAATACCCTTTACGAAAAATTACGCAAAAATAAAACAACGCACCTCTATCTTTTCAACATATTTTTTCAATAAGTTGATAAATAACGTATAAAAAATTAAAAAAAAAACAAAAAATTTTTTTGGAGCTATTCACTCTCAAAGTTGGAAAATGATTTCCGGTTTTTCAATTTCAGTAAATTTAGCATCACTAAATACGCAATGTTTAATATTGAATAACTTTTGAAATAAAGACTGGATTTAAATAATTAAATTCATGTTGAAAATATAATTGTTCAGAAATTTCTAAAGCTATCAAACATGATTCATTTCTTTTTAAAATTTATCCCACAGCAGACTCACAAAGTATGTATAAATGACACAATTTACAAATTATAATTTTAGGCGAAAAACTGCCATGACGTATAATTGAATTAAAGACAAAAAACACAAAATCGCACCTCTATCTTTTTTTCCTCAGTTTTTAATAAATAAATGATCACTTTTTGAAAGTTTAAGCAAAATGAAAAAATACTTTTTTCTACTCACTGCTGAAATTCTAAGGGTTTTTAATAATTTTTAGAAAAATTATATTTTTCAAAATAATTTTGTATCTGATCTAATTAAAGGATTTCTTTAAAAATAAATACCATTAGATTCTAAATTTTTCAGAATATACAATTTTATATACCCTGAACATCTCGTTCGAGAGTTATGATATTTTATCCGTAGAAGGTATATGCAAAGATGAAAATTGGTAAATTCACAGAAAAATAATCAATATTCAGCTTATGCTGTGTGTCCAAATCTTCACGTATTCTCAAAATTTTTTCAGAATTCTCTTAGTTGAAGAATTATCTGTCGATTGATATATAATAAGTCATAATATTAAAAAAAAAATTACAAGTTAGTTTTGGCCGATATTATTACACTGTGCGTTGTGTTGAAAGTATACTTGGATTCTTACAAATTTAATCTACAGTTCAAAAAACAACCAGCTCAAACAGATCAAATAAATAAAGGAACTAAACAGTTATGCGGACATGTTTCCATGAATTGGTTCAGCTCTATAAAAGAGAGGTTCAACAAACAAGTCACTCAAGCAGATCAAATAAATAAAGAACCTAGATAGTTGCGCGGACATGTTAAATGAACTAGTTCCGCTCTCCAAAGGAAACGTTTCATGTCCGTTCCATTTTCGGAACTGTTTGGCACAAACCTATGTAAGAACTGTTCAGAGCATCTAAAGTCTCTTGGATTTGGTCCAGTTTTATAATCGCGAAGAGGCCGTAAACATACTTGGTTATCAGTCTAGGTCTTATATGTAATTTTTCTAGTGTTTTGTCTAAAAGTTATTTCATAATAATGTCAGCAATCACTGGAGATGCTGGGGATTGCTTGTTTGTATATTTTGTCGTTGAGTTTGAAATAGTTATTGTCAATAATACAAAATTTAACCATTTCAATAAATTTTTCTTTGTTAATATTCGTGTATTTTTATCTTTTTAGTGATTTAGATGTGGAAATTGAATATTTCTGAAAAACAGTTCCTTCTATAAGAAGGAGGCCAAATCTTTAACATTTCCCCTTATGGGAACATAAATTTTTAATATTTTGCCCTTGCCTAATTCCTCCGCAAACGTTGAAAGCACATTTTCTCAAATAAATTTGAACAAAAAAAAACAGAAAAAGTTTGCGTGTCAGGTCCGATGCCCAACTGGAGTTTACTCCTCTAGATAGATTACCTTGAAATTTGAGATATATATAAAAGGTAAAAGGGGGAGGGGACGGAGGTGAATAAATGCATCTCTTATATTACTAAAAGGATTGCATACTTTTTAAATTTTAAAATATACATTACTTACATATATTACATAAATTCATTATAAGGTGATACATGATTTACAAATCGTGAAAGCACCGCATCAATGGTTGTTTCATATCTAGTCATTCCCAGTGTTCTATCAGAAACTAAATCTAAATTAACTTCTTCTTTCAAAAATAGTATTAAGTGCAATCCTTCATCTGTACGATGAAATAATTATAAATTTCCTTAAATTTTTCATTTTATTTCTCTTTTAGATCAATATGTTGACATATTTTGTACTAGATGTCCAGTTATGTTGAAGCAATAAAAAAATTGTGTGTGTTTGAATATGTGCGCATTCGCATCCTAGCCGTTGCTCATATCAGTAGCTTGTATTAAAGTGCACCTTTATTATAATTGATAATAATATAAAAGCTTGGTTAATTATAAATCCAGCAAGTTTTTTTGAATTGAAGTCGGCTGAGAATTCGTCGAGGTATTCAATTTTAAGCAGGGTTCAGAAAATTCACTCATCTTCACTCACAATCACTTACTTGCAGCACACAACACACAATTTTATTTTCATTTCATGTGTTGTGTGGAACAGAGTTAGCGTGCTGTTGACTATTCTTCATGAGTTCTTCATTTTAATATTTGATTGCGCTGCATATACAAAAACAGTGATCGATCGCAACGGTTCACTGTGGCTGCGGTTTGAACTTGTGTTAGCTTCACAATGTTCGTGTGGGATAATTCATTCCCTCGTGAAGACAAAATGAAGAACATTTTTTAAACACAACTTGTTCGTGTTGGAAAAATTTGGCGTGAACGAGCATATGTTCGATGTGGTTTTTCTGAAATCCTATTCGATTGGAAAATTCTAGACGAGTCGGACTTATTTGCCTTGGACACATAAAAATGTAAGTTACTTTTTAATATTTAAAAATGTAAGTTAAAATATTAAAAATTATTGAAATTGATATTATTTAAAGGACAAATATTAATAAAATAAACGCCACTCAAAAAATTTAACTAGCGGATCTTATGACAAGTCACCCCGACTTGGAGAAAAATGTAATTCCAAATAGTGTGCAAAGCAAAACGTCGGCTGTTTATTTATTATTATGGGAGCGTGGAAAAAAGTAAGTAATTTGTATTAAAATTATTCCAAAAATATTAACCATATTTTTCCTAGGCGTTTGCTGATCAAAAGTACGCTGTGAAAAAGAAACTTTCTTTTAACAAAGCTTCTAAGAGACGTACTGGCGGAAGGCCCTATGAGGAGAAAATGTTGACAACGGCTGATGAGCAAATAATAGAAGCAAGTGGATTAGAAGCAGCAGTTGAAGGTCTCACGGCTGTTGCAGCATTTGGAGAAATTTGTGGAAGTGACGATGAAGAATTTCAAGTTGAATTTCTTGACGAAACAAATACGGACGTTAACTTTGATGAATGTGTTTCAAAAACACCACCAACCACTTCAAAACAAAAAACCAAAAATAGCGAACCAAAGTTTGAATTTTTTAAAGAAAACGTTAAGATTTATTCCGAGATGCAGATGAAAATTTCTTCAAAATTGAAGTAAATGAAAAAATTTGAAAACTTAAAGAGTATAAATTTCTTATACGAGTATATAAGGAATTCAGGGATAAATCACAGGATAAGGATAAGGATCAGGGATAAGGAATAAAAGAGGATAAATCACAAAAATTAGACATTGCTTTATCCGAAGGAAAATTCTTTAAGAATAAAAGAGGAAGAAGAATTTTTTTGATAAGTTGCCTTAAGTTTTAATGAAACATTTGAAATTATGTTTCATAGATTTTAAAAATTTCTTAACTTTAAGTTTTTTAAGTGATCTCAAAGTCAAACGAAAGTGATACACAATGAAATACAAATAATATACAAAAGAATGTGGTACAAATTAATCATAATAAATTTATATTATTTTTTATAATCATTAAATGTTTTATTTCAGTATTTTTTGGTAGGTATAAATATCCGGTTTACTGAGCAAATTTGTTAACCCATTAACTTCCACTGGTCGATTTTTCAGCCGTCGCATTTTTCTTCAGCAAACGAATTGTAGTGTACTCTTAAAGTCTCTATAGCTTCCCAACACTTTCTCATAGAAATCATAAAGACCACCAATACGCAAACACATAAAACTAAATTTATGCGTAAAACCATAATCCAAATAATTTCACAGAGTTTTAAACGTAGCTAAACATGCACTTGAAAATCAAAAATTCCGATAAACAAATTTTCTCACTCATACTTACGTTAACACTTTTCATCCCCGCTAGCTTGCGCCGCTAGACACGCTTAATGCTTGACACAAGCGTAAACAACAACAACAATAAGAATATAAATTTGAATGCATGCATAGAGCAAGAAAGAATATTAGGTTACACAAGTGCCAACGACATATTTAAGTCAAGGCCAAGTCGAATGCATTTGTTGTTGCTTATGTTTTAGATTTTAAAATGAAATTGATTGGCGATCGGTATTAAAGACTAAAATAAGGAAGGAGTTTAGGAAATACTGGCAGAATAATTTTAAGAATAATACTGGTAAAAATTGTATATAAATTAAAATATTTTAAAAATAAAGGTAGGATTTTAGATTTTAATTGAACTGGCGAGAAGCCAGGAATCCTAAAGTCGATGTTTAATTAGCCTTTGTGGCTTGATAAAAATAAATAAGCCCTTGTGGCTTAAAGGCAATAAATTATTACAAAATCACAGCCTTGAGGCTGAATAAAATATAAGCCTTCGCGGCTTGTGTGCTCAAAGCCTTGCGGGTGTTTAAAAAGGCGTGTGCGCCACTATTACACAATATCGTACCACAAACTTACCACATGGCGATCCTGCCAATTCAAACCTGCGAATCCTAAGGGCCAAACAGTCAAAAATTCAATTCTATCTAAAATTTCTGATACAGCAGATACTCAATAGTCCCAACATACCACATAATAAATGGAGGAAATCACAACCATAGATGAATTCAACAATAAATTCAATGAGCTACTGAGGTATATAGAACAACAAGAAAAAGAGTTTACTGAAATCAAGACAAACAAAGAAGTACCAGAATGCAAGGCAAGTCCAATACCGGGTCCCAAGAAGTTAACAATTGAGGAATACAAGAAACGCCAAGAAAAACGCAAACAACCAGCAACAAAAAGAAGGACGAGAGTCGGAAAACAGGTAAAGCAGAGGAAACAACTCAACGACCTCTACAGAATAATAAACATAACCAAAGGAATAATAAAAAACAAAATAGTATAATGTATTGTTTCGTATGTGAAGAAAAGATTACGAAAGATCAAATGTTCCAGCATTTAAGAACCCATAAGAAGATTTTTAAACTAATGGAGAAACAAATGATAAAACTGTACAAAAAACCTTACTAATCAACATATGTTCAGAATATTAACAGAAACTATATACAACGTCACGATGCTAAACAACAAAAACGAAGACCGCATCGAAATAACAGAAAATATACAAAACAATGTGGGATCAGCAGTCACCACATCGGAGGTCAAATATATTTCAATTACAGCCATTGTAACAATAAGTTTTATAATTCTATGTATATATATATTCATTCAAATTAGCACATATTATAAGAACTATGTACTTAAACATATAAATAGAGTACAAAATGTGTAAATCAAAAAGAAAGAAAAAATTAAAACAAAAGACATTTTTTTATGCATAGGCTTACAGAAATTTTTATAGAAGTTAGGAAAATAAAAATTAATTTAAAAAAGACAGTAAATAGGATATATTCGAAAGCAACAATAGAATCAAAACTAGGTCAGATTAATACTTATAAACAACAATTTGACAATCACAAACAGACACTTAAAACAAACCACGAACTGCTAAAACTGACGGAAGAGTTCTACATTTTAGTGAACGAGTCTCGAACGCTCTTACAACATATGATATGACAATACGCAAACACATAAAAAGAAACTTAAAATTCCTGATCTCGAACGCTCTTACAACATATGATATGGCAATACGCAAACACATAAAAAGAAACTTAAAATTCCTGATAGACACAGGCGCGGACATATCCGTTTGCAAACTCGAAAATATAAATACACTAGATCTGATGACGAATAGACAATGCAAACTAACAGGCATTACAGACAATGAGATCCTTACACTAGGAACAGTAAAATTAGAACTCGATTTTCAATACCGTATAGTACACCATATATTTCATGTAGTAGATGATAATTTTTCAATAGGAACAGACGGCATAATAGGCAGAGATTTCTTCTCAAAATACATGTGCAAAATAGATTACGAAACACAGTCTTTGACTACAGTACTGGACAACACAGACGTCATAATAAACTTACACGTTAATAAACACGCATACGACGTTATACGAATACCACCGAGGACAGAAATAATACACCCCATTTTTTTAGACATAAAAGAGGACAATGTCATTTTAAACGAAGAAATTCAGAAAGGAAACTATTAAACTATTAAACACTACAGATGTAGAAGTAAAAATAAGTAAATTTTCACCAAAAATGGAACCACTCTCAAATTACATACAAGTAAATCAAAACAACAGCAAACATGACAAGTGTTTCAAAATACTACTTCAAGAATTAAACATAAACACAAGTCACCCATTAACAGAAATTTTTAGAAAATACCAAAACATTTTTCACTTAGAAAATTAACAATTAACGGCAAACAATTTCTACACTCAAACACTCTCTACAACCGATAACACTCCAACTTACATTAAAAACTACAGACTACCTCATAGTCATAACGAAGAAATACATAGACAAATACAAGAATTATTAAAAAACGATGTCATAGAACACTCAATAAGTCCTTACAATGCACCATTATTACTAGTACCAAAAAAATCCAGCGACGACACTAAAAAATGGAGATTAGTAGTCGATTTTAGGAAATTAAATGACAAATTAGTAAACGACAAATTCCCACTTAATAGAATAGATGATGTATTGAACAAATTAGGACGAGCAAAATATTTCTCTACACTTGACATGACTAGTTCATTCCACCAAATACCACTCGAAAAAAAATTAAGACCACTGACATCTTTTTCGACAAACGACGGTCACTACCAATTTAAAAGACTACCTTTTGGATTGAAAATATCCTCAAATAGTTTCCAACGCATGCTTACTTTAGCATTAACGGGTTTAAGTTCAGAAGCATTTCTTTATGTTGACATTATAATTTTTGGATGCAGCCTACAAAATCACAATGACAATCTTATTATAGTTTTTGACAGACTTTCAAAATATGATTCAAAACTGAATGCAAACAAATGTCAATTCCTGAGACCGGAAGTAGTATATCTAGGACATTTGATAACGCAGGAAGGTATAAAGACAGACCCCTCAAAGCATGACACAACTAACTCTTTGTAACTACTTTTGTAACTACTACAGACGGTTTATAAAAGACTTCGCAACAATTGCACAATGTTTAAACACACTTCTAAAGAAAAACCAACCGTTCAAATGGACAAAACAATGCCAATCTGCTTTTGAAACGCTTAAGCAAAAACTAATAGAACCTCCAATATTATAATATCCGGATTTTAAAAAACCATTTATTGTAACAACTGATGCTTTAAATTTTGCATTAGGAGCGATTTTATCACAAGGCGAAATTGGAAATGATCTGCCCATATCCTACGCAAGCAAAACCTTGCAAAAGCATGATCTTAATAAGCCAGTGATTGAAAAAGAATTACTTGCAATACATTGGGCAATCAACTTTTTTACACCTTACTTATACAGAAGAAAATTTTTAGTTGTGACAGATCATCGACCTTTAGTCTCATTATTTAGTCACAAAAACCCATCATCAAAAATGACAAGAATAAGATTAGATCTTTCAGATTATGATTTTGAAATCAAATTTAAGCAAGGAAAGATCAACACCAACGCCAACGCGCTTTCACGAATTCAAATAAATTCTGAAATTTTAATAAATATGATACCCTCAGAAGAGGATAAAACAAAAAATAAAGCATTGGTTTATACAAGTATAACATTGGTTATACCCCTTGATTATAACAAGGGGAGTTAATAAAAAGCTAGCAAATAAACATGAACAAGAGAACTGCACATCTCAGAACGAGTCTGATCAACTTTTCATATGGGATTGCATATTTATAACTGACGTCAAAAATATAAAACGATTAAAGTTCATTATAAATAATAAAAACAGTACAGGTGTTGAAATGACAGATGATATCGTACTAGTACGATGTGGTGATAATCTAACGAATCTAGATTCGACGTTGGAGAAACTATCATCTCTTATGAACAAAAAGAATATAAAGATCTAGCGATACAAGCAAATTATGCTATATTTGAAATAATAGATAAAAATTAACTAAAAAGAAAATTAAATAATCTGCAGCAGAAGAAAAAATTGAAGAGTAATAAAAATCTCAATATATTAATATTTGTACCCCCGAAAAATATAACAAGTAAAACCATGCAACACACATTGATAAAAGAATTCCATGATTCACCCCAGGAAGGACACTTAGGAATCCGAAAAACAATACTTAAACTAAAACAGCGCTATACATGGAGAAACGGCAAATGGTTAAAAACTACGTAAACAAATGTGAAAAATGTGCTCGCAATAAAAAGACGAGACACATAAAAGAAAATATGACCATAACGGACACACCAAATACAAGTTTCCAAACAATATCTATAGACACAGTAGGTCCACTCAAAATATCAAACGGATACCGATACATACTTACGATGCAGTGCGAACTCACAAAATTAGTAATCGCACACCCCATCAAGAACATAGATGCGAAATCAGTCGCACAAGCATTAGTCGAACAGTTAATTCTAAAATTCGGTTTATTTCAAAAATTAAAATCTGACCGTGGAACGGAATTCACGAACGAGTTAATGAAAAACATTTGTGAACTACTAAAAATGGAACAAATATTTTCAACCCCCTACCATCACGAGACACTCGGTGCTCTTGAGAAAAACCATAGAACACTTAACGAATATCTTTTGTCTTTTGCCGATGATTTCGAATGGGGCAAATGGATATTCTATTACACTTTCGCTTAAAATTCTACACCACAGGTAGACAATTCTTACACACCTTTTGAATTAATATATGGTAAATTACCATCTCTTCCTAACGATTTAATCTGTGACAAAACAAAACACTGCAATTTAGAAGATTACAGAAACGAACTACAGATCAGACTAAAGACTGCACTAGAAAAAGCTAGAAATTTGATAAACATCGTAAAAAACAAAAGAAAATTAGTTTACGGGTATCGAATTTTGAAATAGGAGACTTAGTTTAGTAAAATTGGAAAATAGAAAAAAAGTCAAAGTCCATATCATGGACCTTACAAAATAGTTAGTAGAGACGGAGTAAACTCCATAATAGAAATATACAACAAGCATAAAAAATTCCATAACAACATTTTAAAAAAATATATAAGTGTATAGTTAAAAATACATTTTATTAATTACTAGCACAATCAAGAAATTCAAATATTTTAACATAAAATTACGATAAAAATATTTCAATTGGAATAAAACACAACTAAATTTTGTAGAAAATATGTAAATAAAATACTATAAGATAATTTTGAATGTATGAATGAATGAATATATAAAAATATACGTAATAAGAGAAATAATAATATCATACTGTAAATCATTAAAATACAAAACATAGGCATATCTATTTTAAATTTAACTATAAATAAGTCAAGCCTTTATTGCCAGAACTCCACCATCTTAAAAATTGTACTTTAAAAAGTAAATTTTCGCTTAAGGGTAAGGGTGTAGTGTACTCTTAAAGTCTCTATAACTTCCCAACACTTTTTCATAGAAATCATAAAGACCACCACTACGCAAACACATAAAACTAAATTTATGCGTAAAGCCATAATCCAAATAATTTCACAGAATTTTAAACGTAGCTAAACATGCACTTGAAAATCAAAAATTCTGATAAACAAATTTTCTCACTCATACTTACGTTAACACTTTTCATCCCCGCTAGCTTGCACCGCTAGACACGCTTAATGCTTGACACAAGCGTAAACAACAACAACAATAAGAATATAAATTTGAATGCATGCATAGAGCAAGAAAGAATATTAGGTTACACAAGTGCCAACGACATATTTAAGTCAAGGCCAAGTCGAATGCATTTGTTGTTGTTTATGTTTTAGATTTCCATGTGAAAAACTGAAATATTTTTGTTAGCGACCAAAAATGAAATTGATTGGCGATCGGTATTAAAGACTAAAATAAGGGAGAAGTTTAGGAAATACTGGCAGAATAATTTTAAGAATATTACTGGTAAAAATTGTATATAAATTAAAATATTTTAAAAATAAAGGTAGGATTTTAGATTTTGATTGAACTGGCGAGAAGCCAGGAATCCTAACTTCGATGTTTAATTAGCCTTTGTGGCTTGATAAAAATAAATAAGCCTTTGTGGCTTAAAGGTAATAAATTATTACAAAATCACAGTCTTGAGGCTGAATAAAATATAAGCCTTCGCGGCTTGTGTGCTCAAAGCCTTGCGGCTGTTTAAAAAGGCGTGTGCTCCACTATTACACAATATCGTACCACAAACTTACCACAGAATGAATATATTTACAAACAATTTTTGCCGAAATTATTTCTACATGTTTGTTGTAAATAATTTTTTTAATGTCTGCCATAAATCTAAAACAAAATATATATAAATTTGGAATATTTATTTATTGTATAAGGTTCTTATATATTCTTATATAGTATATGCTGTCTACAAACAAGGGAGCGCGGCGTTTAGACTCCCACTTTTATCCGGCAGCTATAATTTTGAAGAAGTCAAGGAGTTCGTTTACCTTGGCACCGCCATTAATACCAAAAACGAAATCAGCCTGGAGATAAAGCGAAGAACAATAATTGCTAATAGGTGCTACTACGGGCTCAGTAAGCAACTAAGTTCCAGAGCCCTCTCTCTATCGACAACAAGCACTCTACAAGACGCTCGTTCTACCTGTGCTGCTTTATGGCGCTGAGGCATGGGTAGTTTCGCAAACTGACGCAGCCGCTCTGGGGGTGTTCGAGAGAAAAGTTCTTCGCAAAATCTTCGGTCCTGTTCGAGTCGGCGATGACTATCGCATCCGAATGAACCACGAGCTGTATGAGCTTTACGATGACATTGACGTAGTTCGGCGTATAACTGTGCAGCGACTACGCTGGCTGGGTCATGTCCATCGTATGAACGACGAAGCTCCAGCGAAAAAGGTGCTCGAGGCGAGGGTCGCTGGTCAACGACGACGAGGGAGACCATGCCTCCGATGGATGGACCAGGCTGAGGAAGCCCTAACCGCACTTGGTGTATCCGATTGGAGAAGGCGCGCGCAAAGCAGAGGTGCCTGGCGAGAGCTGATGAGGTCGGCTGTAACCCGGACACGGGTTGTTACGACCACCTAAGTAAGTAATAAGGTTCTTCTTAAATTTTCTAAAGTAAAATGTACTCTGCAATTTTGTGTTACCTGTAAGAGAAAAAACTTCTTTTGTGCATACAATTTTGATGCTGTTTCCAATTTTATCTTTATAAAGAAATTCCAAATTAAATAAATTTTTTAATTTCTTTTGGAAAGTAATAAAAATTTTTTGGCAAAATATATTTTAAAAAATATGTCAGATATTTGTTATTGATGAATCAAATATCACAAAAATATAAAACATTATTTCATAATGAACATGTGTTTATGATTTATTGAAAAACTTTAACAGATTAGGTATCATTACAAATTGAAATTTTTTGTCGTTTCTTATTTTCTGTCCAATTTTTGTAAGCTGCGTTTCTTCCCCAACAAAAATTTCAAAAGCAGCGGTGTTCACTTCAGGGTTCCGAATTTGGTACGGTACTTTAAATTTTATGCAAATGTTATGTAGTGCTGCACAAACATTGCCAAAAAGTGCCACTTTTTGGAGGGTATAGCGTCCTCTTTTGTCATAGCACAAAATCTTCCAGCGTGCCTTCAATATTCCAATAGTTCTTTCAACTATATACCGCGCTTTGGAATGTATTTCGTTGAATTTTGCTTTACTCGAACCTTCTGCGGCGTGTCTGTATGGTATGCACCAAGGTTCAAGTGGATACCCAGAATCTCCTTAAAAACATTATTTCATTAAACGGGTTATTTCTTAACTGTTGTTTAATTACATTTTTTTTCTAGGTCTTGTGCCAATTGGCTACTTTTACAACGCAGCGCATTGAAAATACGATTCTACCTGTAAAATTTTAAACTAGACCATACAGTAGAGTGGTCCTTTTTTTCCGAATGTAACGAATTAAGCACGTTGGTTTTGTTCGTTAACATGACAGAGGTTAGCTGTGATATTTTCAGGGAAAATATTGTCATTTAAACGTGCCTCAAGCGACCACTCAAGTGAAAAATAGAGCTGTGTTTTCATAAAAATCTCAATTTAAATTTTTTAAGCTCCAATTTTTCAAAAACTTGTAAACACTTCGTTTTTCATTTGCTTTATCTTTAAAATGAGTCATCCAACTTGAAAATCGAATTTAAATTACCAGAGTTATGATTTTTTGCTTTTGGATTCATAACTTTTGGTTGTATTAAAAAAATCGCAAAAATCCAAAATGCATAAACAAAATCCGTGAAATGTCGTGGAAATATTTTCTAAAACTATGAGAAATGGAAAATCTATGTTTTATTTTCATTTTTTATGATTTTTTTCTGTATTCAATATGCCAGAAAAGGGCAGAGAGAAAATGTAACTAGTATTTCAACATAGATTTTAATGTTTAATAAATCATTTTGAAGAAAAATTAAGTAAAAAACGAAGTGCGTACCAGTTTTTTTAAATTTTTTCTTTAAAACAGCACTAAATTCCCGTATAAATCAGATTTTCAATAAAGAGGTCGCATAAGGCACGCTTAAATACGTATATCAGAAGTTTCTCCTGAAAATTTTAGAGATTACGTCTGTCACGTTAAGGAACAGAACCCCGGTGCGTAATTAAAGAACAGAAAAATTTTTTTGCTTCATACACCTAAGGACCACTCTACCCTACAGTCACTTCAATTTTGGAATATACCTTATACCTTGCTTCATCGTAAAAGCAGCCAATTGTTACAAGACACTGATTTTCGAAAATATAAATTTATTACGATGATTTCAAAATATTACCCAACAACCAAGCATTCCTTAAGGCGGTCTTCTCATTCAAAACCCGTTTTTTGGACCCTTTTTAAAAAAATTCTTATTTGAAAACGCAAAGAATAATTGAAAACTTTTTTTATTTATTGTATTTATTACAAAAGGTTCAAAGTAAATAAAAAAATTTTTTTTGCTTCGATACGTGGGCTGTTCAAAATGTAATGAGACTTCAAAGTTGGTGGTGAAAAAAAAGGTGTCGTCACGGCGGCCACGATTCCGGGTCTCCGGAGCGTCTGAAATGAAAAAAAAACGGGGTTATAATCAGTAAAGATGTAATTCTCGGGTGAACCTCAAGCTTAATTTTGTGATTTTTTTTGACAAAATGGCGGCCATTCAAAAAAAAAATTTCAATTTCGGGTTTTTTTTTTGTAGTTTAGTGTAAAAAAACAATAGTAAAAAATTTTTTAAAATTATGGTCGAGGTTCACCCGAGAATGGTGACAATTCTGCGTCGATTCCACTTTGTTTAATGAAAATCGGTTCAGTTGAACTGGAGATATCATGGCCGCCAGTTCGAAAAACGTGGGTTCGAGATAAACGCGTTTAAAGTTTGAAGTAATTTTTTTGGGAAAAAAAAAAATCAAAAATGTTTAAATGCAGTTTTAAAGAGCTGACAATTTTTACTTACAAATATTAGTCGGCGATGCCATCTCCATACAGGCCACCTTCCTCTTTTTCGTAGAAACTGCTTTCTGCTGCCCTCTCTGCTCTGCGAGCCGTTCTGCCAGCTTTTGATGATGCCGCAGCTCGAGTCTCTGATCGGTTCAATCTGTCTTCATTGCGAGATAGTGCGTATTCGTATGCGTTTTTGCCAATCGCAATACCCATCAAACCCATAATTTTAAGTACGGGTATAAAACCGTCGTTGAAGAGGCACGTTGCAATGAAATTGGCCACTTCGATGGTGCGTGCGCCTGAGTTGATGTGTTTGGGCGAAAGTGACCAAAGAACAGAATTGTAGGACTCATTGGAATTCTGAGTTTCAGATCCAAGGCATCTTTCAAGCAAATTATCTGCCGACAGCGCTTCGTAAGCTGGTTTTATTACCTCCATCACCTTCTTGTCGAGAGGTGCATATGTGTGGTGAAAGCTATCTAACGTACCTTCAGCAGCTGCTTTCTGCCATGCGCACCAGCTTGACGCACCGGTGGGGCAATTTTGGTGTTGCGGTTTATCATCGGTGGAGCACTTATGGTAAAAAGTGGCCCAAATTTCCTTTTTCATATCCTCCACGGAGTCAGGATGACGGCGGATCGCAAGGCCATAATATGTGGTCAACTCGGATATTAATTTGTCGGTGAGCTTGCCCGCACCTTTGCCTCCAATGCCCTTATTTTCTTTTTTTATTTTTCGAAGTCGCGTGCCCATTCGCTTCTGCACATGCCCAATGCATTCTTTCTTTTCCACTATAGGGTCACCGTCATAGGGGTCGACATCTAATACACCTTTGAAGGTCTGCGAATCACCATCGCCGATATACTTTACATATTTTATGCCGTGTGTTTCAAACGACCTGGAGAACATCTCTATTACAGCGTCCACCTCCATTTTCCCAGAGCTTCCTTCATGGCTTATGGTGCATTCTTCGTCATGAGTATCAAGCCAAATTTGGTAAGCCTCTGGCTCTTCTTCCTTCTTGGCTTCCCAATAATTGCGGCTGTTACACAGACGAGATTTTACGACAGTGTCAACAATTTTTTTGGTATGCTTGGCAATCAAAGTTGTGACACCATAAAGGGAAGCAAAGCCACGCTTCTTCCAAGTCCCATCCCCCGACACAGTAAATAAAGTGGGATCGCACTCTGGATTCGCTTCGATCATAGCCTTTTTTTCTTCTCCAATAGCTTTTGAAATGACATGTTCGTACATGGCTTTTCCAGCAACGTACAAATTTTGTAGGATAGTATAGTACAGATTGTTGGACAAACTTTGTCCGAGGTCCATGAGGCCACAAAACATGGTTATACCTTTTGGCCCAATCCCTAAAAGCCGCATGGCAACAACCAAGCGTCGATTAATTTCATATGATTTTCCGATCATAGGTGACGAAGGAATATATGTTGTGCGTGGGCAGGCGCAGTTCAAAGCGATTTTAAATCCAACTCCATTTGGTAAGGCTTCTGAGAACTCAATTTTTTGCTTGCATGAGGCACAAATTACCAACGCTGACAACGTGGTAAACACAGAACAGAACTCGAGAATGCAATACTTCAAATTGTTTTTGATTGATACTTCGTCGTCTTCGTTATTCTTGAATTTCTTGGCCGATGTACTGGTATATTCAGAATCCTCTGGTCTAAGATGCTGATTTCCACTAAGCCCGCGTTTTTTAGCACGATTCTGACGCTCACTTGGCGTTTTTTTTTTTTTTTATTACTTTTCCGATCCATTTTACAAAAATCACAATAAATTTATGAAAAATTTACTTTTCCGTTCACTGAAGCGCACGCGTCTGTTGCTCAACTCGATTCAAACTGAACTAAATGATGCTTTCAGTTGAACACCTGGACTCAAAAAATGCTTCAACCCCTAAAATAAGCAGAAATGTGTATTCGTATGTTTGTATGAATATGTGTGCAAACACGTTTTTACCTAACAATAAACATTTTCAACGGAATTCGGTGGTTACTTTATGCCGCTTCGTTCGAAAATGAGTCGAAAAAAAATAGCTCATTTTGACGAAGACCTTGCTTCACAAAAAAGGCTGTATCTTCTAAAGTATTTCGAATTTCTAAAAATCCTTTAAGGGGCATATTCACAACTACCCAAGCTATAAATTTACTATGACATTAAAATATAAGTAAAGTGCATTTATTTTTTAGTCATTGGGTGCATCGATGGAACGCATATTCGATTACAGAAGCCTAAGGAAAATGAGCACATGTTTTTTAACAAAAAAGGGTAGCACAGCTTAAACACGATGATAGTAGGTTTTTTAATGACTTCTTTAATTTTTTTTTATTGTTGAAGCGTTCCATATACTCATAACTTAATTTCATTGCAGATATGTGATCATGAATATCGTTTAACTACGATTGATTCAACATATGGAGGTGCTGCCCACGATTCTTTTGTATGGAAGCATTCGTACCAAAGAATGAATCTGGAGGAAAAATATAAAAACAACACCTTAAGGGGGTCTTCTCATTGAGCAACTTTTTTTTCGACTTTTTTGTCGATTTTTTCATTTATTTATAGCTTGGGTAGTTGTGAATATGCCCCTAAAAGGATTTTTAGAAATTCGAAATACTTTAGAAGATACAGCCTTTTTTGTGAAGCAAGGTCTTCGTCAAAATGAGCTATTTTTTTTCGACTCATTTTCGAACGAAGCGGCATAAAGTAACCACCGAATTCCGTTGAAAATGTTTATTGTTAGGTAAAAACGTGTTTGCACACATATTCATACAAACATACGAATACACATTTCTGCTTATTTTAGGGGTTGAAGCATTTTTTGAGTCCAGGTGTTCAACTGAAAGCATCATTTAGTTCAGTTTGTATCGAGTTGAGCAACAGACGCGTGCGCTTCAGTGAACGGAAAAGTAAATTTTTCATAAATTTATTGTGATTTTTGTAAAATGGATCGGAAAAGTAATAAAAAAAAAAAAAACGCCAAGTGAGCGTCAGAATCGTGCTAAAAAACGCGGGTTTAGTGAAAATCAGCATCTTAGACCAGAGGATTCTGAATATACCAGTACATCGGCCAAGAAATTCAAGAATAACGAAGACGACGAAGTATCAATCAAAAACAATTTGAAGTATTGCATTCTCGAGTTCTGTTCTGTGTTTACCACGTTGTCAGCGTTGGTAATTTGTGCCTCATGCAAGCAAAAAATTGAGTTCTCAGAAGCCTTACCAAATGGAGTTGGATTTAAAATCGCTTTGAACTGCGCCTGCCCACGCACAACATATATTCCTTCGTCACCTATGATCGGAAAATCATATGAAATTAATCGACGCTTGGTTGTTGCCATGCGGCTTTTAGGGATTGGGCCAAAAGGTATAACCATGTTTTGTGGCCTCATGGACCTCGGACAAAGTTTGTCCAACAATCTGTACTATACTATCCTACAAAATTTGTACGTTGCTGGAAAAGCCATGTACGAACATGTCATTTCAAAAGCTATTGGAGAAGAAAAAGAGGCTATGATCGAAGCGAATCCAGAGTGCGATCCCACTTTATTTACTGTGTCGGGGGATGGGACTTGGAAGAAGCGTGGCTTTGCTTCCCTTTATGGTGTCACAACTTTGATTGCCAAGCATACCAAAAAAATTGTTGACACTGTCGTAAAATCTCGTCTGTGTAACAGCCGCAATTATTGGGAAGCCAAGAAGGAAGAAGAGCCAGAGGCTTACCAAATTTGGCTTGATACTCATGACGAAGAATGCACCATAAGCCATGAAGGAAGCTCTGGGAAAATGGAGGTGGACGCTGTAATAGAGATGTTCTCCAGGTCGTTTGAAACACACGGCATAAAATATGTAAAGTATATCGGCGATGGTGATTCGCAGACCTTCAAAGGTGTATTAGATGTCGACCCCTATGACGGTGACCCTATAGTGGAAAAGAAAGAATGCATTGGGCATGTGCAGAAGCGAATGGGCACGCGACTTCGAAAAATAAAAAAAGAAAATAAGGGCATTGGAGGCAAAGGTGCGGGCAAGCTCACCGACAAATTAATATCCGAGTTGACCACATATTATGGCCTTGCGATCCGCCGTCATCCTGACTCCGTGGAGGATATGAAAAAGGAAATTTGGGCCACTTTTTACCATAAGTGCTCCACCGATGATAAACCGCAACACCAAAATTGCCCCACCGGTGCGTCAAGCTGGTGCGCATGGCAGAAAGCAGCTGCTGAAGGTACGTTAGATAGCTTTCACCACACGTATGCACCTCTCGACAAGAAGGTGATGGAGGTAATAAAACCAGCTTACGAAGCGCTGTCGGCAGATAATTTGCTTGAAAGATGCCTTGGATCTGAAACTCAGAATTCCAATGAGTCCTACAATTCTGTTCTTTGGTCACTTTCGCCCAAACACATCAACTCAGGCGCACGCACCATCGAAGTGGCCAATTTCATTGCAACGTGCCTCTTCAACGACGGTTTCATACCCATACTTAAAATTATGGGTTTGATGGGTATTGCGATTGGCAAAAACGCATACGAATACGCACTATCTCGCAATGAAGACAGATTGAACCGATCAGAGACTCGAGCTGCGGCATCATCAAAAGCTGGCAGAACGGCTCGCAGAGCAGAGAGGGCAGCAGAAAGAAGTTTCTACGAAAAAGAGGAAGGTGGCCTGTATGGAGCTGGCATCGCCGACTAATATTTGTAAGTAAAAATTGTCAGCTCTTAAAAACTGCATTTAAACATTTTTGATTTTTTTTTTTTTCCCCAAAAAAATTACTTCAAACTTTAAACGCGTTTATCTCAAACCCACGTTTTTCGAACTGGCGGCCATGATATCTCCAGTTCAACTGAACCGATTTTCATGAAACAAAGTGGAATCGACGCAGAATTGTCACCATTCTCGGGTGAACCTCGACCATAATTTTAAAAAATTTTTTACTATTGTTTTTTTACACTAAACTACAAAAAAAAACCCGAAATTGAAATTTTTTTTTTGAATAGCCGCCATTTTGTCAAAAAAAATCACAAAATTAAGCTTGAGGTTCACCCGAGAATTACATCTATACTGATTATAACCCCGTTTTTTTTTTCATTTCAGACGCTCCGGAGACCCGGAATCGTGGCCGCCGTGACGACACCTTTTTTTTTCACCACCAACTTTGAAGTCTCATTACTTTTTGAACAGCCCACGTATCGAGGCAAAAAAAATTTTTTTATTTACTTTGAACCTTTTGTAATACAATTAATAAAAAAAGTTTTCAATTATTCTTTGCGTTTTCAAATAAGAATTTTTTTAAAAAGGGTCCAAAAAACGGGTTTTGAATGAGAAGACCGCCTTAAGCGATGTTGAATGGCATTATTTATGTTAACTTAGAATTAATTAATTTCATAACATATATTTAAAATATTTAAAACTAAAATTATAAAGTTTTTAGGGCAAAAATAGATATTTAGATTAGAAAAAGATAATAATATATAAAAAAAGATAAAAATTATAAAAGATAGAACAGAAATTTGTAAAAAGTTAATTACATAAACATTTGAATACAAGTATCAATTAGACTGATTAGTGAAATTTGTTACTGCCATTTTAAAGAATTTTAAATTACGCTCGGTTTTTATATATCTAGGTAAGACATTCCATAAATTCACAACACTAACAAAAAACATTCTTGAGGTTATCACAGATTTGAATTCAGGGACAATTAAGTTAAGAGTGCGTCTAGATGTTGCAAAAATCAGGTTTCTATACAAATATTCAGGACAACGAGTATTAATTAATTTATGTAAGAAAACAGTTAAGTATTTTAAGTGCGAGCTCGGAAATATGATCATATTTCGTTTTCTCAAATACATTTCTTGCTGCATTATTTATAGCTAACTGCAGCTTCCTTTTGGAGGCAGCATCGAAATTTGCATACACTAACTCGCCATATGCCATATGTGGAATAACTAAAGTACGCACAAGCTTTAATCTAGTTTCTGTGCAATACAATCCGTCGTATGCCATAGTTCCTAAGCACAGAATACATTTTGCCTATGGTGAAATTAACGTGATCTACGCAGTTTAAATTCCAATTTATTTTAAAACCAAGACTTTTTACTACCTTAACATATTGCACATCTACCCCTGCCATTGTCAGAGGTGGAAGATCGTCTTAATCATACCTAACGCGCGAGATAGCAAGAGCCTGAGTTTTTGACGCATTTAGACTTAAGAGATTTTGAGATGCCCACAAAAATATCGATTCTAAATCTTCGGCCTAGAGAGATAAATTTGTGCATCATCCGCATAAAGATGAATTGAAGTATTATGGCAGCAGGAGACAATGTCATTTATAAACATACTAAAAAGGATAGGGCCCAAAATTGAGCCTTGATGCACGCCCGAAAACGTATTTTTTAGTTCAGAAGAGACGGATTTGCTTATAACGCGCTTCAACCGATGATTCAGATATGTTTTCATAAGTTTTGTCGCACAAGTTCCGAATCCATAATAGCTTTCCAGTTTTGACAGTAGAATTTTATGATTAACCGTGTCAAAGGCTTTTGAAAAATCAAGTAACGTTAAAAAAGTGAGCTCATTATTGTCATATGCAGGTCGAATATCTTCCATTACTTTTAAAATTGCTGTGGAGCAACTATGACCAGCCCTGAATCCTGATTGATTCCCACTAAGCAGCTTCTTCAAATTTAAATGCTCAACGATCTGGGTTGAAAGAATTCTCTCAAATGCCTTAGATAGGGCAGGAAGAATGCTTATCGGCCTAAAATCTTCGAGAAGTTTTGGACTTGCTGGTTTTTGGATTGGAACTTCATTCGCAATTTTCCATTCCTTAGGATATGTTGATGACGTTATTGCGAAATTAAATATATGAGTCAAAATAAGGGCTATATATGGAAGGATAACCTTTAAGAATTTTAAATTGTAATAATATTATAATTTCCAATTGCATTTGATTTTATAGAAAAAATTGACTTTATTACATCATCCTCAGTGACCGTTTTGAAATCAAACTTTTCTTTATAGGGGTAGAGAAATTGTTCGTTCACTATAAACGATGAACTATCTAACAATCTATTTGCCTGTAAAAAAAATTCATTTAACTTATTTACATCCAAATCGCAGTCAGACTTTGCTTTTTTTACACCAATAGATTTAAAATTATTCCATAAAGTTTTTGTGGGCAAATTAACATTGAGCTTAATGGCAAAGTATTTTCGCTTTGACTCTCGCAAAATACGAGTGACATTATTTCTAGAAATACGAAAAGTGTTCCAATTTGCATCTGTAGGGTAACGTTTCCAGAGGTTATAATTTCTATTTCGAGTTTTAATAGCTTGCTCAACTTCAGATGTAAACCACGGATACTTGAAACTTCTTACTAAAATTTTTTTTGTGGGCACATATTTGTCGTACAAATAACGAACGAGTAACGTGAAATGATCTAATTTTGTCATTAATGTTAGGTAAATACCAACAGTTTCTCCATTCCAGAAGATTTGCTTCAGAAAATAAGGCTTGCAAATCGAAAAAACAAAAAGGAATCTGGTGAATTTTTGGCAAAATTTACATTGTAAGAAACAAATAGCATATCATGATCAGAGATTCCTGCTAAAGATAGCTGTTCAAAGTGGAAAACGGACGTTATATCAGACACACAAAACAAATCCAATAAGCTAGGTCTACAGTTAGAAGCAAAACGTGTTGGTAAGTTATTAACAACACTTAGGCCAATAGAATTAATAAAGTCTAAGAGTGTATCTGATTGCATATTATCTAACAAAATATCGACGTTAAGATCACCACAAAACATAATGTGTTCATAACATATATTGAATTCTACTAGTTTTGTAAATAAATTATTTAAAGCATACGTCTTGTTAGGATTATAAACACAAATGACAAGTATTTTATGAAAACCGTTCCCAAACTCCACTGCGATAAACTCAACCATATCAGCACAGCCCGACTTAAAAATAATTTTATGATATAATGAATTTTTAAAATAAATTGCGATTCCTCCTCCCCGTGAACCACTTTGCCCGTCATGCCTGATCATCTCATATCCCTCGAGAACATAAATGTCACTATTAATTTCTTCGCTAAACCAAGTTTCGGTTACGCATACCATATCAGTACGACAGCCGGCAAAAATGTATTTAAGGTATGTACGTTTTGATGAATTTAAACTACGCACATTTAAATGGCATAGCTGAAATCCTCGATGATGATTACTCATGATTTTTAGAATTGTCTTTATATCAATGTTGTGAATCGAAAAAGCAGACGTGCCTTTTATTTTCGTTCCGTGGAGTCAAGTAGGCACCTTTAGCGAAGAAGAAGAGGGCAGTCGTTTGCGACCATTGTACAGTGCAGGTATCTCCTATAAGTCTCCTATAAGTTAAGTTAAGTTTACAGGTTAGCCCGCTGCTCAGTGAACACACTCACCACGGCTCTGCACGAGCTACACAATTCTAAAACTCCTTTCTAACTTGCGACGCTGTGGTAAGGTGGTTAGCCCGCCGCTCCAGTGGTTGCACACAAGTGGCGCTCTCTAGAGCTGAATCCACCATAGAGTTTCCCCTCCCTCGCTTGCGACATTGAGTAAAGTGGTTAGCCCGCTGCTCAGTGGTCGCCACCAACGACACACTCTCTGAGCCAACTCGATACAAATTTTCCCCTCTTTGCGACGGTGTAGTAAAGTGGTTAGCCCGTTGCTCAATGACCGCTCCCACCTAAAGTGCTCCAAGCTAAAATTCAATACTGAGAGTGCCCTCCCTCGCTTGCGACATTGAGTAAAGTGGTTAGCCCGCTACTCAGTGGTCGCTCTCAGCTAAAAGCATTCCAACCTAAGCTCAACACTGAGTTTGCCCTCCCTCGCTCGCGACATTGAGTAAAGTGGTTATTCCGCCGCTCAGTGGTTGTACGTTAAACGTTGTGAGTTTTTGTTTCCATGTTTGAAGTTGGTTCTGACTGGAGTTGGTTTTGACATGAAGGCCAGAATTCTCCATAGCGGTGTTGTTCTGACAGCTGACACATTTGGAATGTGCCAGCTGACACTCTGAGTTTGCCAGCTGACATATTTGCTTAATTTGACGGTAGACGTTTTTCTTTCATTCAAATTTGGCAGTTTTCTTTTATTCAAATCTGACATTTTTATTTTTCTGACATTTTGCTTTTATTCTGACAGCTGCCACATTTTGGCTGTTAATCGGCTGTTAATAATAATAATAATAAATCGGGGATTGGCCAAAACGGACAACAGTGGGTCCCTTTTCGTCCCCAGAAGGATGCTACCGCTCGGAGCCCTCATATGTGAGCATGCTCCTTACTGGGCACTGACACAGAATGTGTGCTGCCGTTTCCGACTCCTCTTGGCAAAGCCTACACGCATCGTCTTCGGTCAGAGTCATCTTCCTCAGATGGTACATGTAGGGACTGTGTCCTGTGACCAGCGCAGTAAGCCAGCTTAAAGTCCTTCGAATGTAACGAATAACTTCTGCAGCCTCACTACGAGACCACTTCACGGCCGTCTTTGATTGCCTGCAATTAACAGCTTCTTCCCACCTTTTACGGTGTTCCGAGTCCGTCCATTGCTTAATAAAGTCTGCCACCATGTTGTCGCCTATGGCGATACGTGGCTCTGGTCCACAGAACTCTTCTGCTGATCCTTCTCTCACTAAAGAATCAGCATTTTCTTTCTGTTCTATGCCAGAATGTCCTCTCACCCACATTAGTGTGAGCTGATTTGTCTGAGCGCACCTATTGAGTTTGGTAAGACACTTTATGGCCAGCCTGGAAGTGATCCTTGTACGCTGCATGCACCTAATCACCGACTGATTGTCAAGGGCAATGACAATTTTCTTGCCATTGACCCGGTCATCTATCAGGTGGTCCAGTGCATGCACCACACCAAGCATTTCCGCCTGGTACACAGAGACAAACCTCCCTAACCTCAGTACATAGGATAGGCTCAACTCTTCTGAGTAAACGACTGCCCTGGCTCTGCCATTCATCAGAGAGCCAACTGTGGATATACTGATATCTTTAGCAGCGATTTCTTCACAGACGTCTCCATCTGTTATAAGAGTTGTATAACATTTTTCTGTTATCCTTACTATCTGCCTTCTGTCCATAGGCATACTCGCCTCCTTGACATCTCTATGTACAATATCAAGGATGCGCATATGACCATGTAGGGCCGTTGATCCATGCCACGTAGCATTTCGCAACATTCTGAGGGCTGGTAGCACCGCCGATTTCTTTATTTCTAAGAACAAAGGCAGCATACCTAACAGAACCTCCATTGAGCTTATTGTATGTACCTTATTGTATTGTACCTCTTATTTCAACACACGCCAGCGGTTGGACTCTGTCCAGTCTCTTCTAAATGGTTTTCTGGCTGACTTTTGTCCACCAAATCACCGAAGCATACGTGATGACAAGTCCACTACAATCATAGTGTAGACCGATTTCGAAGACTCTAGGTTTAGCCCCCATTTGAGACCACAAACGCGACTACACTGAAACTTATATAGTCACAGAATCCTCTTGGCTTTTTGAATCCCATCTTCTACATGCTCGTTCCAGTTCAGTTTGATATCAAAGCTTACCCCTAAATATTTAACTTTCGTAGACATGTTGATATCAGCTCCAAAAAGTCTGAGTGACTCTCTCCTCAGGCCTACTCTCTTTCTAGTAAAGAGAATATTGTCTGACTTTCCTGCGTTTATGGCAAGGCCTTGTTCTCGACACCACTCCTACACCATTCGAAGTGCTCCCTTCATGTTGTCAGAAATGGTGTCAATGAACTTGTCACATACCACCAAAGCAATGTCATCTGCAGTCCAGTCTAACCAGTAGTGAATCCAGTCTAACCAGGAGTGAGTCCATAGTTATGTTCGACAGGGTTAGCGATAACACCACGCCCTGGGGATATCCTCTATTTACTCTACCTCTAGTCTTGACTCTACCATACTGCATTTTGACCGCCCTGTGCTTCAACATATTGTCTACCCAATTTACTATCATTGGGCTTACATTGTGCTCTGTCAGGGCTTGCCGCAGCCTTCCAAAGCATATTTTGTCGAAGCACCCTCGATTTCTATAAATGTGGCCATCGCAATGCCTCGTGAAAATAGCTCCTTTTCAGCAACTCTTACTGATTCGTGAAGAGCACCCTCCGTAGACCTACCTGCTCTATACGTATGTTGGCATCTACTCAGAGGATTACGCATTAGCAAAGTGCTCTCACAGTGCACCACTGTTAAAGTTGAACATTTTGAGGGCTGATAGGGTCACAGTGGGTGTGAACCTGGTGAATACCCCTGATACATAAGCCAGAGTGCAATGACCTCACAAATTGCACTATACGCCGTACATTTGTTCGAAGGCCAATTTCGAAACACACCCTAAGTGACATTTTTAAACATGTCAAATAAAAATGATAACGGACAGGCGAATGGCGAACTTCCAACATACCTAGAAAATTTTTCTTTTTCATTGGGATGCGGAACAGCATGAGAGGCAGAGACCAACAGCAACAACATCACCAATAATAGCAGCGCTTAAGAGGAGCAGATAAGTTCCCAGTGAGCCTGTGTGCTGATTAGAAGTTAATTTCGTTTATGCACAGCAGCACAGACTCAGCGGCATCACCAGCACAACGACGGCTACAGAAGCAGCGGCCATTGGAGCACCAGCGACCGCACCACCAGCTAGCAATTAGCAGAGAAACCTCCCTTGCCATTTGCCGCCGCAGTGGCGAAGAAAATAGCTCGCCAGCACCACAACCAACATCATCATCTAACAGCAGCGCACCCCAAAGTGATCAAAATCCACTGGCAGCAGAACTCAAGCCTATAAGCGCTGAAGCAGCACTTAAGCGCTACCGCAGCTTTGGAACGCAACTTCAACGGCCACAAAAGAAGCACCAGCCACTTCTACTGTAAATGCACCAGGCAACATTTGCGCTCGAAAATTTGTTTTTTTAAAACAAGCGCAAGCACTTGGGCGTGGAAAAGAAAGAGTGGTAGTTGTGGCGATTACATTTAGTAACCTCATCAGCTGTTGTGTTGTGCTACGCGAAAAGAAAGATAGAAAAAACATCCTTAATACAACTTGCATAGCAGCGTAGTATTCAAAAGTTAAAACTAGCTTAACTTACGCTGTAACTGCAGATAAGGGCCACAGACGTCATACTATGTACTACAAGCAACACCATTCTGGTTCCCACTTTGAGCGCCAGGCCCGTGAGGCTCCCATGCTTTATGCACCCATTGGTGCACCGCAAAACCGGCAGTGGTCCAGCAAAGATAGCGGCAATTTATTAAAGTCTGCTACTAACCGGTTTCAAAACACAACAACAGCAACTTCACTTACAGATACTACTGCAACCACACCCTTGCATCCATACACAATTAAGACAACATCAAAACAACGACATCTCTTCTTCAGCGCCTCGTGTAGCACCTACAGGTATCCAGGTTAAACTAAGATTTTTTTTTTTATATATGATATAGTTAGCAGGTAGCATACTGAGTAAAAATCTTATTTACTTGCAACTAGACTTTCAAACAAAAGTACCTATAAGCTTAAAACTCCGCCCAGAGAAAAACGGAAATTTTTATAGTTCTAACAATGTTCAAAGAATTTTTGAGCACAAATATTGCATTCATCGCCAAATTTTAACAAAGAAAAAACTTTTTTTTTGTTTACAAATTTTTTATGTAAAGATAGAGATCAATTTGAATATTTTTTTTTTTTAAATTAAATAAATAAATAAAAATAACTATATCTCAAGTTAAATCAAATTTTTATTTAATAATAAATAATTAAATAAAATAAATTCAATGAAAAGTTTAATGGAAAAATAAAAATCAATTAAAAAATATAACTTAAAATTTTTTATTCAAAAATAAGTACAAAATAAAAAATTTCTAAGACGAAAAATATAAAAATATAAATAAACTGAAAAATAATAAAATTAATTTTTAATGAAAAAAAATTATAAATTAGTTATGATTACCTCAAAAACTTTAAGCATATCAATTTAACCTGAAAAAGCTAGTAAAAGAGTAGGAATAATATAAAAAGAGTACTGAAAATTCTAATAAGAGAAGGGAAAATTTAAGAGTACTGAAAATTCTAGTAAAAAAGTAGGGAAAATAAAAAAAGAGTACTGAAAATTCCAGTAAGATATTTGGAAAAATATAAAAAGTGTACTGAAAACTATAATTAAATATGAATTGTAATTATAAATAAAAAACTATAGACAATATAAAAAAAAAGATAAAAAAAATAATTTTTTTGGTTGTCAAATTAAAAATAAATGTAAACAACATTGTTTTTATTTAAAAATAATAAGTGAATAAAAGAAAAAATTAAACAAGTTAAAATAAAAAGTTTTTATTTAGATAAAATAAATGGAAAAGTACAAACAAACGTAGATAATCATATAAACTAAAATAAATTAACAGCTTGAAAAATCATGATAAAAAATAAACGAAAAATTAAAGAAATATTAAAATATAAAAATACGAAAAATAACAATAAAAAATTTAAATATTTTTTTAAATGAAAAAGTAATCCAAAATTTTGAAACTAAAACCTTGATTAAAGCTAAGCTTATTATGTGAATTTTTTTGGTGTTTTCATAATTGTTATTATAATAAATGAAATTGTTAAGATGAAAACAAAAATTGTTGGTCGAGGGAGAGGAATGTTTGACTATATCGAAAAAAAGGCGGATAAATTATTTTAGCCCCATTGTCCTCCACGGTAGGGAGGGATGCATGGGCCGAGCCAAAACATCTGGGCTCGAGATGTTGGTTGATGGTTGGGTGAGCCAGGGGCTCCCACCTCTTCATTTTCACTATAAATTAAATAGTTTTTCTTCTCATATCTTTTCAGCTTCCGGTCTAACTTTTTGTGTTTGAATCTGCGACACGATAATTTTTGTTGCGCGTGATTCATTTTGGCGAGGAAGGCACGCGTTGATTGGCAACAATGAATCCCCCACCTCTCCCGAGCTGCTAGCACATTGGCAAACTATCACGTGCAGTCGTGGTCAACCACGTGTCCCCGGGTCACCTGACCTGGGAAACAGGCGCCTTGACTTATCATCTGTGTGAGGTACACAGGGGCACACTCACTATGCGCCCTCAAAATATAAAGTCAGGGCTGCTGCTTCACTGGCCGGCACCACCGCTCAGCGTTGCCATACGCGATCATTTTAAAATTTGTTTTCTTTGTTTTTAAATTTCGGCGGCCTTTTTTCGCTCCGCTGCAAGTAATGTTTTTTTTTTTTTGAGTAAAATCTTGAAGTTTTATATATATCTGTTTGGAGGCACAACCTTAACGGATCCGTGTATTAATTCGCTTAACAGATTTATTCCTTGTTGTCTGCCACGAAAACCATGATAGAGGTAACTTCCAAATTGTTATTGTTGTTCTTTCCTTTGTAATAACTTAAATAATTTCAATAGTTTTTTTGTAGTTCTTGCTTGAGGGTTTCGTGTTGCGGAGATTAGTATCGAGTGACGCTTGGAATGCGATGGAGTTGACCACTTCACTCGGGACAGTTACTCCGTATCACGGAACTTCCAGTAGGCCCACTTAAAGTAAATTTTTGTGAACTTCTGGTATTCCAATAAGGAACTCCTGTCTCCGCCAGCCAACAACCAACACTCAATTTTTTTTAAACAGCAACATTCTCTCCTAAGACCAAATAACTATCTTATGCTTACATTAAATTTTGTTTTCTATCTCTTTTGAATTGCCAGCCATCACTTCTAAAACGTATCGCTTTTAGTAAGTGAAATAATTCTCGTGTTTAAATATAATCGTTTTTTTGGGATTTTGGGACAGCCGTAATGTCATTGCATCATAGCGCGGAGGATATATATAATCAAGTGGAGGGTGCGGAAAATTCATGCAGCATTTGAACGCAATCTTTCACGATGACTGAAGACATGGGGTCGACGCCTTGTAAGCACATTTTCCACACACCCTGTATATCCCAGTGGATCCTTAAGAGCCACAGTTGTACATTATGCCGTACGCTATGTAGCGAGAAAAAACTTAAGCCATATCAGCCGGCTCTAGTAGAAGCTTTTTCTTCGTTACCTTCACCAGGTAAAATGAATTCGAGCCAGGGCGTGGACGTCCGGCCACTAGAAGCCAAAGAAACTTAAGTTCCAGTCAGGCGCAAAATTCAAATATGAATATTTCGGCAATGCAGCGCCTTTCAAACGAGTCAGATCAAAATGCAAGTGCGCATCATCAAGTTCCATCTGATAATTTTCAGTCCATCTCGGCACCGCACTCATATTCGGATAAAGATTTGTAGCTTTTGATTTATGAGGCAGTTCGGACCGAATTTTCAAAATTACTTTAAACCCGGTCAGACACACTCCTCACGGATCAACTCCATATCTTGTTCCGTCACGGAGTCTGCAACATGCTGAGGCATCAATGCCTTCTGCCAACAACCAGCAATTTTTGAATTTTAAACCACCTCCTCTTCATCAGGCTTCACTTTCAGATGTCGGACACAGTAGAGGATATCCTCAGGGCTTTCCAGGTCATCCGCTCTCGAATCAGCAGGTTCTCAATATCAGAGGTTTTCCAGTGTGACCCTCGCACTTTGTGTTGCCAAAAAGTGTAACCAGCATCATTTCCAATTGGAAGAGTACCTTCAGTTGTAAAGAAGACGCGCTGGCCATCGATCAATTTATTTATCAAGTGCACTTTCTGATAATATCATGTCATCCGCACATGTTGTTCGTGGGCGGGGCCTTGGATTGGTTTTGGCGGTATCATCGCAGTGTGTCGAGGATTGAATGGACGACACTGTGCCCCGAACTTCGAAACCAATTTTTGAACCACAGAACCCATCTCGACATCATGGACTTAGTGCGTAGCCACAAATAAAAGTCTGATGAGAAGTTTGACGAATATTATGAGCCAGTCTTGCAGCTAACAGATAAACTGCAAAGGCTTAGGCAAGAATATAACGCTGCTCTGTAACGGAGCAGAAAATTGGGCGCCCGGAAATATAAAATATGGCAACGCTGAGCGGTGATGGCAGCCAGTGAAGCAGCAGCCATGACCTAATGTTCTCGAGGGCGCAAGGTGAGTGCGCCCCTGTGGACCTCACACAGACATGGAGTCAGGGCGCCTGCTTCCTCAGCCAACGCCACCACCCCTGGTCAGGTGACCCACGGGCACGTGGTTGGCTTCTACTACACGTGCTTGCATACCAGATTGCCAGCTGTTTGGTGAGATGTGGGGGGGTTCGTGGTGGCCAAATAAGCGTGCCTTCCTCGCACAAATATTTCACGTACAATTAACATAGTTATCGGTTAAAATATATGAAAAGAAAAACTATTTAATTTATTAAAAAGGTTGGGAGCCCCTGGCTCACCCATCCAACAACAACTCTCTAGAGCCCAGATGATCCGGCTCAGCCCACACTATTCCCACCCTACCGTGGAGGACTCGGAGCTAAAAAAGGCAATCCCCCCCAAATGCATACATTCTCCTCGACCGAATAAGAACTTCTAGTGGTTCATTTTATCAATCCATGATTATTTAATAAGAAAAACTTTACATACATTTTTTACATTTTTTTATGATTACAAAATTTTATATTTAAATTCTAACATAAAATTTTAATTTTTATTTATAAAAAAATTTTATTTGTATTTTTGTTTTTTTTTATTTAAAATTATTATTTTTATTTTCAGGTTTAAATAAGAATTTTTAATTTAACCTATATTTTTATTTTAACCTCTAAATTACTGCTTTTGTTATTTTCTTATTTTATATAAAAAAGTTTATATTAATTTTTTTATTATTTCGCTTATGCGAAAGAAATTATGCAAAATTTGAAATTATGTCTATTTTTAAATAAAAATATCCCCCTATTCAATAAAAACATTTTATATCAGTTAATATAATTTTAATTTAAACAGAAAAATTTCTATTTAATTTTTAATTTTCCAATCAAAAATATTTTTCATTTTAAATTTATGTTAGTTTTTATTTTTTTTATGCACAAAAAAATTAAATTTTAAGTTCATTTTAGTTTTGATTTTTAATTAAAAAACAAATAAAATTTTATTTTTAAGCTTATTTTAGTTTATATTTTCGATTCATTGCTTATTTTCAAGTTAAAATGATTTGATTTTTAATTTTATGTTTAATAAAATAATAAGGTTTTTTTTTTATTCGTTTTAGTATATTTTAAGTTTTACTATATTTGTATTATCTTTTTATATTAGTATTAAAGGTAAGTTAGTATTATTTCTAAATAAGAAACTTTGTTTAAATTTTTTTGTATTTATGTGTATTATTTGTTTATACACAAAAATGTTAATTTAAGTTTTTAATTTTTGGTTTTATCAAAAAATGTAAATGAAAATGGAATTAACTTTATAAAATCTATATTAAAAATTATATTAAAATAAGGATTTCGAATATTTTGAAAATTAATCATTAGATGAACAAACCAACAAATGGGATAGTTCTATGGGAGAGTAAACCAAAAAGAAGTGTAGCGGAGCGAATTTGGGTCACTCACAATTGTTACCACCCTGAAACAAAAAGGCCCCACGTTGGGCGCCAATTTGTAGCGGAGCGAATTTGGGTCACTCACAATTGTTACCACCCTGAAACAAAAAGGCCCCACGTTGGGCGCCAATTTGTAGCGGAGCGAATTTAGGTCACGTCAAAATCTTACCACCCTGAAACAAAAAGGCCCCACGTTGGGCGCCAATTTGTAGCGGAACGAATTTGGGTCACGCACAATTGTTAAAAAAAAAACAAACAAAACGCGTCTGGCAACGCTGAACGGTGAGGCCGACCAGGGAAGCAGCAGCCCTGACTTTTCATTTGTTTTGAGGGCGCACGGTGAATGCGCCCCTGAGGCTTTCGCACAGAAAGTTAGTCAGGGCGCCTGCTTACCTCAGCCGACGCCACCGCTCCTGGTCAGGTGACCCGCGGACACGAAGTTGGCCACAACTGCACGTGCTGGTGAGCCTATGTGCTAGCAGTTCGGGAGTGATGGGGGGATTCGTGGTGGCCAACCCCGCGTACCTTCGCCGTACAAATAAATCACGTGCATGTAATAAAAAAAAATCGCGTCGAGATTCGAAACAACAAAATTTACCGGACCAGGAAATAAAAAAAATTTGTTAAAAATAAACAAAAAAAAATGAAAAAGGTTGGGAGCCCCTGGCCCCCATCCACCAACCAACACTCGAGCCAGATGTTCAGGCTCAGCCCACACATCCCTCCCTACCATGGAGGACCCCGGGGCGATATGAGCAGTCCTCCCCAAATGCATACATTCTCCCCTAACCAAATAAGAAGAACTTAGTGTTTCATTTTATAATTATAAAATTTGCCCTTATATTTTAAGAAAAATGTCTTTATATAAAAAAAATATCTTAAATCTATTTTTACATTTTTTTCTTTGTTTTTTTAAGACTGCTTTCAATTTAAGTTTTATTTTTTTTATTCTTTAAACAAAAGAATTTCATAAAAAAAAATTTTTTTTTAACAAACATTTTATTATTGTTTGATTTTATTTTATTTTATTATGTGTTGTTTTTAAGTTTTTATTATATTATGGTTTCGTTGTTAAGTTCTAATATATTATGTTTTGTTTTTAAGTTTTTATTTTATTATGGTTTCGTTGTTAAGTTTTCATATATTATGTTTTGTTTTTAAGTTTTTATTTTATTATGGTTTCGTTGTTAAGTTCTAATTTATTATGTTTTGTTTTTAAGTTTATATTATATTATGGTTTCGTTGTTAAGTTCTAATATATTATGTTTTGTTTTTAAGTTTTTATTTTATTATGGTTTCGTTGTTAAGTTCTAATATATTATGTTTTGTTTTTAAGTTTTTATTTTATAATGGTTTCGTTGTTAAGTTCTAATATATTATGGTTTGTTTTTAAGTTATTATTATATTATGTTTTGTTTTCAAGTTTTCATTTTATTTTCAATATTGCTTAAACGCTGCAGAGCTTCTTTTAATATTCTTTTGTATTTCAATTAGTTATAATATTTTGGCAAATCTATACTAACTATAAAATATATTATATAATTGAACAATAATATCTTATAATAAAAGGGAGTGTGTGTGAAAGCAGCTATAACGCATCAATTTCTAAGCGCGAAAAGCTCTGCGGTAGCGTTTAAAAAAAATTTTGCATATAAAAACCGCCACAATATGCGAGCTAGCGATTCTGCGATAAAAGAACAAAAAAAAATTTTATTATAAGAAGGTGGTAACAATTTCTAATTTTACTTTTTATATTTAAAAAATTCATTTAAATTGAGTACTAGCAGAACAGTTCAATGCTTTGCCCCCTTTTGCTACTTAATACGTACTTAATGCTTATGTCACACATGCGCAAAAAAAAAAAAAATCTACGCAAATATTTATGAATGGTAAATATTTGAAGTAAAAGAAAATTTAAAGCATCAACTTAAATCAAATATTGTGTGAGTGAAATATCTTTTGAATGCTTAGCAATCTTAATAAATATAGAACGTAAAAATATTATTTCTAAAAAATATTTAAAAGTTATAATTCGAAAATTATTCAGCAAGACAGTAACGTGATTAGTTCCCGGTTAATTTAAAAAAAAAAGGAAATAGGAAAAAAAACCTGTTGTCCTGGGTTGCTGTCGTTGCTGTTCTTGTGAGGTTGCTGCCCCATTGGAACGCCAAGAGCTGCTTGCGCCGCAGGTTGTTGTTGCTTGGCCAATAGATGCCTCGCCTTTGGTGGTGCTTAGCTGTGGGTAGCGCCTGCTTAGGTGGGCGCCTGATATTTTTGAGGTTGCTGGGTGGAGTCGTTGTTGGGGTGTGCGCCACTGCTGTTCTAAGTGGCGATGCATGCGCCGCTTGGAGTTGTTGTTTGTGTGCGTATGTTGGGAGCGCCTCTGCGTGCTCCGTGTCTAGTGCTGCGAGTTAATAAGCTGTTATTTATAAAGACAATAAACTCAACAGAACCCTCACCTGCGAGATAATAAGCTCCTGCTGCGGTTGGTGATGTAGGTGTTGGCTTTGTTGTGGGCCGCTGCTGGTGTCGCCTTTGCCATCCAATACCGAAAAGACGGAAAAAATTTTCCTGGCGGACGTTCGCCATTTGCCGACCTGCCAATTTTATTTGACATTTGTCAAATATGTTGACAGGGAGCGTTCCGAAACTTGAGAACAATTGCTAAAGGTGCGCTTAAACTTGAGATCATTTACTGAGGAGGGATCTTCGAACCTTACATGTGTGACACACTTGCGTATGGATAACAAGGCTCACGCGTTCGAAGTGCGACAGCTGCACAGGACCTGCGACAGCTGTCTGAATTAAATAAAAACTGTCAACAACAAAAAAAAATATGTCATAGTTAAGTAAAAGGAAACTGTCAGAAGAAAAAAACGTCAGATATAAGAATAACAAACTGTCAGTATCAGAATGTCAAAGAAATGTCCGATTTCCACAGGACATAAAATGTCAGAAATAAAAAGGGTATACCGTCCGTGTTGAAATACCAGAACTGTCAAAGTAATCTATCAGCTGTCAAAGTCAAAGTGTAAGCTGTCAAAGTCATCGGTCAGCTGTCACTTAATGTGTTGACTGTAAAAGTCAAAATGTCAGCTGTCAAAGTCAAAGTGTAAGCTGTCTAAGTCATCGGTCAGCTGTCACACCTCGAACGCGCCAGCCGTGGCATACGCAGTATGTCACTCATGTTTGCAGACGACACAGCCATGGCGAATCCTGACCTGCATGTTCGAATGTGGATTCAACTTCACAGTCAACGCCACCTTCAAACATGAAAGCCAGAACCCACCACTTAGTGTGCCGTTACAAAACAGTTCTTCGGAACAAGTTGAACACTTGTTGCAAGGACTGAAGGCACTATCCCCTAATGTCTTTAGCGTGAAACACCCCCAGCCGTTTATTAGCCATATCAGCCAGCTCATAGTACGCCGAACCCATCTTCTTAATGACTCTAGCTTTCTCAACGACGTTCGCCAGCTTAGCATTAAAATGCTCAGAGGCCTTGCTTTGGCCAAAACTTCTTCGATACACGACCTGACCAACCTCAAAACTCACTGGTCGTAAAAGCATATTGTACAGCCTCTCATTCTTCTCATATGCCTGTCGCAAGTTCTCTCGTACTTGCTCTCGAATCAGCTCAGTTCTCTCCCCGGGCGTAGTTTCAGCCGTTAGATCTTCTAATAGTTTTAACTTCCGTAGAAGTTCATAATTCTTTGCATGACAAATCATATTTTGTCCAAAAACAACAAAATACGGCGAAAGACCAGATGAAGAGTGAACTGAGCTGCGGAGAGCTGCGCTTATCGCAAACAATGATTCATCCCAATCCTTTTGATCAGGATTAATATACGCACGAATCGCGGCTATTATTGAGCGATTTACGCGTTCTACAGCATTGGCTTGAGGAGAATAATTGGCCGTAAGATTATGCGTTACGCCATAAAGTTTCAATAAATCTTTAAATTTATTAGATTTAAACTGAACTCCATTGTCCGTCGTAATAATTTCTGGAACGCCAAAAATAGAGAAAATTCGCTTTTCCAGAAATTCAACGATTTTCTTAGTGGTAAACGTACGAATGGGTTCTAAGAAGTGAAATTTTGAAAGGTGGTCAAGCACAATCACGAGACCCACGTTCCCTGAGCATGACCTTGGGTAAGGCCCTAAAAGGTCTACGTAGAGTCTCTGAAAGATTCGTACCGAAGTAAGCTGTTGTCCCATAGGCGGACGAAGTATGAAATTAGGAGCCTTGGTCATTTTGCAGACTTCACAAGCTAGAACGTAATCACGTACTTGTTTTGCCATTCGTGGCCAAAAATACAACATTTTTAAACGAGTCAATGTTTTGTGAATCCCACCATGGGAACTCATTGGATGATCGTGAGCTTCAACAATGAGAGACATTCTCAACTCCTCCGGCACCCAGAGTTTCCATGACTGTTCTTCTTGAGTGGGATCACCACTGCCAAATTCACACCGCTTGTAAATTAAACCGTCTACTACCTGAATGTCCGGCTGCTGACTGTCACATTTTTGGAATTCATTGACCAGTTTTAGATAATTCTCAGTTTTAAAAGGTGCTGAAGAAAAATCTAAAACTGTCGAGATCGCAGTCGAATTCTCTGTTAGTTCTGATATTTCCACTGCTTCAGGCGAATGCACTCTCGATAAAGAATCGGGAACTACGTTTTGGCTACCTTTGCGATGAAGAATGGTAAATTTGAAACCTTGCAGTTTCAATGCCCAGCGTGCAAATCTGCCATGCAAATCGGTTTGGCCCATTAACCATTTTAAGGATGCGTGATCGGTGATCACTTCGAATTCATGTCGTTCGACATAAGCTCGGAATTTCTTTATGGCCATGACCGCTGCAAGACATTCTTGTTCCGAAACAGTATAGTTTCTTTGCGCTTGGTTAAACTTATGCGACATGTACGCAATTGGGACTTCATTACCCTCATCATCGCGCTGAGCCAACACGGCTCCGACTCCATATTGAGATGCATCGCACTGGATGGAAAACGGACGAGAAAAATCAGGACTGTGAAGCACTGGTGCACTACATAGGCTATTTTTGAGGGCCTCAAACGCGGCTATCGACTCATCAGTCCAAACAAATTTTTTCGCCTTTTGCAACATGTTGGTCAAAGGGGTTGAAATGGAAGCGTAATTGAGCACGAACCGTCGGTACCATCCACAAACACCAAGAAAACGACGAAGCTGTCGAACAATTTAAGGCAACGAAAAATCTCGAATTGCCCTCACTTTTTCTGGATCGGTACTTATGGTTCCATGCCCAATCACGTGACCAAGATAATGAATTTGCTTAAGCAAAAATTTGCTTTTTTCGATGTTGATGGTTAGACCAGCATGTCTCATGCACAGGGCTACCTCCTGAAGCAACGATAAGTGGTCGTCAAACGTCTCGGTGATTAGCAATAAATCGTCTAAATAAACAAAAACCTTAGTTCGTAAGTGAGCAGGTATGACCTTGTCCATCAAACGGGACATCGTTTGCGGCGCGTTACATAGGCCGAAAGGCATTGTAATAAACTGGTACAATGGTCGATTAGGCACTGTGAAGGCTGTCTTATCTCTTGACGCTACATCTAACGGAATCTGCCAGAAGGCGTCCTTGAGATCCAAGCTCGAAATAAATTGAGCTTTTGGAAGCCGACTGAGGATTCCGTCAATGAGCGGCAAAGGATAGGCATCCTTCACAGTGACCTCATTGATCTTGCGCGCGTCGAGGCATAACCTCACTTTATTTGGTTTGACGATCAAAGCCACAGGAGATGACCAAGCGCTTTGAGACACCTCAATAACACCAAGTGCCAACATGCGATCGACTTCAGCGAAAATAAGTTTTTCGACACCAGGAGAAACATAAAAATGCCTTTGTTTGACTGGCTTTGCATTTCCTACGTCAATGACGTGACTAATCAAACGAGTGCGGCCTAAGCCTTCTTCTGAAAAAGATGGAAAATTTAAAATTGTTGCATTCAGTCTAGCTTGCTGACGAGCAGTCAAAACATGTCTAGTAGAATCAACTTCGAATTCGCCACTGACTGAAGAGCCGTTGTAATTTTCCAGAAAGAGATCTCCAGCCAAGCTAAAAGCTTTAACGAAATCAACTCCCAAATACAAGTCTTGAGACAAAGTTGGAACGATCAAAAACTTGAGTGGTTTGGTGACTCCTCGAAAAGTGATAGTGGTGTCGAGTACTCCCGCCGAAGAATGACTCGTCCCGTCCGCCGTTTTCAAATCAATCGCATACCTTTGCCACTTCAGTTGCTTATTAGACAACAGTCGTTGTGCCAAATTGTTGGCAATGCAACTGACAGTAGCGCCAGTATCGATTAACCCTACTAACGTCTCGCCGGCTAATGAGACCGGTGCGTAAGGACGAACATCATTTTCGTGAGCACTCGACAAAACCGCCGAGCACGCAAATTTTCTCAAGGCTCTGACCTTGTTCCAAAATTGCCTCAATCTTGCAGTTGATCGTTGCTTTCTTTTATTTTTTGTTTGGCTGGAGCCCTCGCTCTGAAAAATACGTCTGCGAGCAGCGTTATATTCTTGCCATCGCACGTGCAAAGGCTTGAACGTCCTTTGTGGCGCACTAGAAGCCGTTTGTTCGCGTTTCAAAATTTGAATTTTAACGTTTGGTAGAAGAAGTTAATGAGGGGCTGGTTGAAATTCTAAAAAAGTATTATCTGTTGTGGTAGTTGTTGTGTTGGTGTCAGTATGACCAGATTCGCATGTCAGCTCGGAGACCTGACGCTGCGGCGGGAAGCTTCTGGAATTCCTTCCATGTTCCTCGTCCAGTAATTCACGCCTCCGAACAAACGCGCGAAGCTGACTAACACTACCCACTGAGACATACAACAAACTACGTCGCACATCTAGCCTTAAATTTCGTCGCAAAATCTCCAACAGAGCTTGAGAATCAAGAGGCCTTTGCAGTTTGTCGGTAAGCTGCAAAACTGCCTCATAGTATTCATCAAATTTCTCATCGAACTTTTGCTTGCGACTGCGCACTAAATCCATGATGTCGAGATCGGTTCGGTGGTCAGTAAATTGGCTTCGAAGCTCAGCGCATAATGCTGTCCATTCGATGCGGGTGACACTTCGATGGTACCGCCAGAACCAATCCAAGGCCTTGCCCACGAATAGCAGGTGTGCATGGTCAGCTAGCGCTCCAAAGTCTCCACGCAAGCTTTGCATTGTCAGAGAGTGTATTTGATAAATAAATTTATCAATGGTCAGCGCATCAGTTTTACCACTGAAGGTAATTTTCCAGTTGGAAATTTTGCTGGCAACACTCTCTGCCAACACAAAGTGCGAGGACCAACCCGGAACACCACTGCCACTGGACACCTGCTGATTCGGTGGCGGAGGACCTGGAAAGCCCTGAGGATATCCTCGACCGTATCCGACATCTGGAAGTGGAGCCTGGTGAAGATGAGGTTGTTGATAATTTATAAATTGGTGATTATTTGCAACAGGCATTGATGCTCGCGCCTGTTGGAGACCCTGCGACGGAACAGAATGTGTCGTTGCTCCGTGCGGAGTATGTCTGACTTGGTTTAAATTCAATTTTGCTAGTTCGGTTCGAACTGCCTCATTAATCAAGAGCTGCAAATCTTTATCTGAATATGATTGTTGTGCCGAACTAGGCTGAAAGTTATCAGATGGATCTTGATAATTTGCACTAGCAGCTTGATCGGAAAACCGTTCGACCGACTCATTTGCAAACGGCTGCCTCGCCAAAAGATTCGTATTTGAATCTTGCGCCTGACTGAAACCTAAGTTTCTTTGGCTTCTAGTGGCCGGACGTCCGTTCTTTACCGCGCCCTGACTAGAATTCGTTTTACCTGGCGAAGGTAACGAAGAAGCACCCACTAGAGCTGACTGATATGGCCTAAGTTTCTTGTCGCTGCAAAGCATACGGCACAACGGACAACTGTGGCTCGTATGAATCCACTGAGATATACATGCTCGGTGGAAAACGTGCTTGCATGGTGTCAGCACCATGTCTTCAGGCTTTGTGAAAGCCTGCTTACAAATGCTGCACGAATTTTCCGCACCCTCCACCTGAGCAGGTATATCATCCGTGCTATGGTGCAACGGCATTGCAGCTATGTCAAAAAAAAATCAAAAAAATATTTATAAAAAAAATTGTGTAATTATGCCACTACAAAAGCCGTTGTTTTATGCTGTGATGACGCAGTTTAGAAAAATATAATTAAATATAAAAATGAAAATTATTTGGTCTTTAGAGAGAATGTTGCTATCCAAAAAATTTGAGTGTTGGTTGCCGACTGGCTGAGTCAGGGGTTCCTTTAAAAAAAAATAAAAAAAAAACCTACGTTAAATGGGCCTACTGAGAGTTCCATGCCACGGCGAAATAGTCCCGAGTGCCACGGTCGACCAGTGCGATTGAAGGCGACTACATCGCAATCCATGCGACAATCGACACTACCCCCCGCAACACGAAAATTCTCAGCAAGAATTCACAAACAAAAAATCTAAAAATGATAGGAGTTACTACAAAAACAGTTATGAAAGTTAAACGCGATCGCAGATTTCATGGCCACATAGAGGAATAAATCGGTTCAGACGATTTACCAACGGATCCAGTATAAGGTTGAGCCTCATGCCGGATATTCCGATTGAATAAAACCCGATGATTTTATTCGAAAAGAAAAAAAAACAACACGAATGCCATAAAAACTGTTAGAAAAAGAAAAATTTTCATTAAATTGGTTTGAATCCACGACGCGATACCAAACATAACAAGTAGAGATGGGAACCGAATTAATTTCGGCCCCACGTTTTGCGCCAATTTGTAGCGGAGCGAATTTGGGTCACGTCAAAATCTTACCACCCTGAAACAAAAAGGCCCCACGTTGGGCGCCAATTTGTAGCGGAGCGAATTAGGGTCACTCACAATTGTTACCACCCTGAAACAAAAAGGCCCCACGTTGGGCGCCAATTTGTAGCGGAGCGAATTTGGGTCACGTCAAAATCTTACCACCCTGAAACAAAAAGGCCCCACGTTGGGCGCCAATTTGTAGCGGAGCGAATTTGTGTCACTCACAATTGTTACCACCCTGAAACAAAAAGGCCCCACGTTGGGCGCCAATTTGTAGCGGAGCGAATTTGGGTCACGTCAAAATCTTACCACCCTGAAACAAAAAGGCCCCACGTTGGGCGCCAATTTGTAGCGGAACGAATTTGGGTCACGCACAATTGTTAAAAAAAAACAAACAAAACGCGTCTGGCAACACTGAACGGTGAGGCCGACCAGGGAAGCAGCAGCCCTGACTTTTCATTTGTTTTTAAGGACGCACGGTGAATGCGCCCCTGTGGCTTTCGCACAGAAAGTTAGTCAGGGCGCCTGCTTACCTAAGCCGACGCCACCGCTCCTGGTCAGGTGACCCGCGGACACGAAGTTGGCCACAACTGCACGTGCTGGTGAGCCTATGTGCTAGCAGTTCGGGAGTGATGGGGGGGTTCGTGGTGGCCAACCCCGCGTACCTTCGCCGTACAAATAAATCACGTGCATGTAATAAAAAAAAATCGCGTCGAGATTCGAAACAACAAAATTTACCAGACCTGGAAATAAAAAAAAATTTGTTAAAAATAAACAAAAAAAAATGAAAAAGGTTGGGAGCCCCTGGCTCATCCATCCACCAACCAACACTCGAGCCAGATGTTCAGGCTCAGCCCACACATCCCTCCCTACCATGGAGGACCCCGGGGCGATATGAGCAGTCCTCCCCAAATGCATACATTCTCCCCTAACCAAATAAGAAGAACTTAGTGTTTCATTTTATAATTATAAAATTTGCCCTTATATTTTAAGAAAAATGTCTATATAAAAAAAATATCTTAAAACTATTTTTACATTTTTTTTTTTTTTTTTTAAGACTGCTTTCAATTTAAGTTTTATTTTTTTTATTCTTTAAACAAAAGAATTTCATAAAAAATTTTTTTTTAACAAACATTTTATTATTGTTTGATTTTATTTTATTTTATTATGTGTTGTTTTTAAGTTTTTATTTTATTATGGTTTCGTTGTTAAGTTTTCATATATTATGTTTTGTTTTTAAGTTTTTATTTTATTATGGTTTCGTTGTTAAATTCTAATATATTATGTTTTGTTTTTAAGTTTTTATTATATTATGGTTTCGTTGTTAAGTTCTTATATATTATGTTTTGTTTTTAAGTTTTTATTTTATTATGGTTTCGTTGTTAAGTTCTAATATATTATGTTTTGTTTTTAAGTTTTTATTTTGTTATGGTTTCGTTGTTAAGTTCTAATATATTATGTTTTGTTTTTAAGTTATTATTATATTATGTTTTGTTTTAAAGTTTTCATTTTATTTTCAATATTGCTTAAACGCTGCAGAGCTTCTTTTAATATTCTTTTGTATTTCAATTAGTTATAATATTTTGGCAAATCTATACTAACTATAAAATATATTATATAATTGAACAATAATATCTTATAATAAAAGGGAGTGTGTGTGAAAGCAGCTATAACGCATCAATTTCTAAGCGCGAAAAGCTCTGCGGTAGCGTTTAAAAAAAATTTTGCATATAAAAACCGCCACAATATGCGAGCTAGCGATTCTGCGATAAAAGAACAAAAAAAAATTTTATTATAAGAAGGTGGTAACAATTTCTAATTTTACTTTTTATATTTAAAAAATTCATTTAAATTGAGTACTAGCAGAACAGTTCAATGCTTTGCCCCCTTTTGCTACTTAATACGTACTTAATGCTTATGTCACACATGCGCAAAAAAAAAAAATCTACGCAAATATTTATGAATGGTAAATATTTGAAGTAAAAGAAAATTTAAAGCATCAACTTAAATCAAATATTGTGTGAGTGAAATATCTTTTGAATGCTTAGCAATCTTAATAAATATAGAACGTAAAAATATTATTTCTAAAAAATATTTAAAAGTTATAATTCGAAAATTATTCAGCAAGACAGTAACGTGATTAGTTCCCGGTTAATTTAAAAAAAAAAGGAAATAGGAAAAAAAACCTGTTGTCCTGGGTTGCTGTCGTTGCTGTTCTTGTGAGGTTGCTGCCCCATTGGAACGCCAAGAGCTGCTTGCGCCGCAGGTTGTTGTTGCTTGGCCAATAGATGCCTCGCCTTTGGTGGTGCTTAGCTGTGGGTAGCGCCTGCTTAGGTGGGCGCCTGATATTTTTGAGGTTGCTGGGTGGAGTCGTTGTTGGGGTGTGCGCCACTGCTGTTCTAAGTGGCGATGCATGCGCCGCTTGGAGTTGTTGTTTGTGTGCGTATGTTGGGAGCGCCTCTGCGTGCTCCGTGTCTAGTGCTGCGAGTTAATAAGCTGTTATTTATAAAGACAATAAACTCAACAGAACCCTCACCTGCGAGATAATAAGCTCCTGCTGCGGTTGGTGATGTAGGTGTTGGCTTTGTTGTGGGCCGCTGCTGGTGTCGCCTTTGCCATCCAATACCGAAAAGACGGAAAAAATTTTCCTGGCGGACGTTCGCCATTTGCCGACCTGCCAATTTTATTTGACATTTGTCAAATATGTTGACAGGGAGCGTTCCGAAACTAGAGAACAATTGCTAAAGGTGCGCTTAAACTTGAGATCATTTACTGAGGAGGGATCTTCGAACTTTACATGTGTGACACACTTGCGTATGGATAACAAGGCTCACGCGTTCGAAGTGCGACAGCTGCACAGGACCTGCGACAGCTGTCTGAATTAAATAAAAACTGTCAACAACAAAAAAAAATATGTCATAGTTAAGTAAAAGGAAACTGTCAGAAGAAAAAAACGTCAGATATAAGAATAACAAACTGTCAGTATCAGAATGTCAAAGAAATGTCCGATTTCCACAGGACATAAAATGTCAGAAATAAAAAGGGTATACCGTCCGTGTTGAAATACCAGAACTGTCAAAGTAATCTATCAGCTGTCAAAGTCAAAGTGTAAGCTGTCAAAGTCATCGGTCAGCTGTCACTTAATGTGTTGACTGTAAAAGTCAAAATGTCAGCTGTCAAAGTCAAAGTGTAAGCTGTCTAAGTCATCGGTCAGCTGTCACACCTCGAACGCGCCAGCCGTGGCATACGCAGTATGTCACTCATGTTTGCAGACGACACAGCCATGGCGAATCCTGACCTGCATGTTCGAATGTGGATTCAACTTCACAGTCAACGCCACCTTCAAACATGAAAGCCAGAACCCACCACTTAGTGTGCCGTTACAGAAGTTACTAAAAAAAAAATGCACTGAAGAAGTTCTCGCAATAAGAAAAAATGTTACTGATGAATATGTGATAAGGTGAGTAGCACAAAGAGGTTAAAAGAATAAACACTTGTAGGTGAAGTAAGCTCAGTTGATTCTAAAAAAAAATTAAAACATTTAAAAAAAAACCTGATTCCTCCAGTGGACGATGTTGTTGTTCCAAAAGCTGTTGCTTTGCTCCGTGGCCGGTGCGGTTGGTGTAGTGCACTGTTTGTGTTGAGGTGCACTGAGTGCCTCTGCGCCGCGGTGGTTGTTGAGGTGCACCGCTGCTGCCGCCAGTAGCTGCTTTGATGCGCCGCTGCTGTAGCTGTTGTAGCAGGTGCTGTTATTCTTGCGCTTGCTTGGGTGAGCGGTGTGAGTACCGCTGCTGTTCTTGCCTCTGGCACCGTCGTTGCTGCTTCCGGTGTACTGACCATGGTCCTTTGGGATGCGGTGCTGCTGAGGAAAATTTTCTTGGGTGGAAGTTTCGCCATTCGCTTGCCCGTTGTCAATTTCATTTGATATATGATTATACACCGGGGTATCAGCAGTCACGTTCCGAATGCGCCAGCTGTCAGATCAGGATGTCACTGATGTTTGCATACAACCCCGGCTATGGGGAATTCTTGCCTCACAACTAAAGGTAAACGGTGGCCATTTTGGAAAAATGTTAGAGCCATGAGAAGGTTTGCGTGTTCCACGGTTTTGTCGGCTGCTTCCGAGAATGATGTTCGTTTTTATGCACCGGTATCATTAGCAGTTGCATGGCCCCCAATTTGGCGCAAAGACTCTTGTCTAATCAGCAGCTGAAGTGGCAAAGGTCGATTAATCAGTTAATCAGTTCGAAAATTCTGAAAACAGTGGACGGGACTAGTCATTTTTCGGCAGGAGTACTTGACACCACCATCACCTTTCGAGGAGTCACCAAACCACTCAAGTTTTTGATTGTTCCAAGACTTGTATTTGGGAGTTGGTTTCGTTAAAGCTTTTGGATTGGCTGGACATCTCTTTCTGGAAAATTACAACTGCTCTTCGGTTAGTGATGTGTGCGAAGTAGATTCAACGCAATATGTTTTGCATGCTCGTCAACAAGCGAGACTATATGCAACTATTTCAAATTTTTTATCTTTATCTGAACAAGGCTTAGGCTGCACCAGTTTGATTAGTCACGTCATTGTCGTAGGAAATGCTAAAACAGTCAAACAACGACATTTCTGTTTCTCCTGGTGTCGAAAAACTTATTTTCGCTGAAGAAGATCGAATGCTGGCACTTGGTGTTATTGAGGCGTCTCAAAGCGCTTGGTCATATCCTGTGGCTCTGATCGTCAAACCAAATAAAGTGAGGTTATACCTCAGGGTTAATGAAGTTACTGTGAAGGATGCCCATCCTTTGCCGCTCATGGAAGGAATCCTCAGTTGGCTTCCAAAAGCTCAATTTATTTCAAGCCTTGATTTAAAGGACGCCTTCTGGCAGATTCCCTTAGATACAGTGTCAAGAGATAATACAGCCTTTACAGTGCCTAATCGACCGTTGTAACAGTTCGTTACAACACCTTTCAGCCTATGTAATGTGCCTCAAACGATGTCTCGCTTGATGGGCAAGGTCATACCTGCTCACTTGAGAACTAAGGTTTTTGCCTACTTAGACAATGTATTGCTAATCACCGAGACGTTTGACGATCATTTATCATTGCTTCAGGAGTTATCCAATTGCATAAGACATTCTGGTCTAACCATCAACATTGAAAATAGCAAATTTTTGCTGAAGCAAATTCACTATCTTAGTCACGTGACTGGGCATGAAACCATTAGTACCGATCCAGATAAAGTGAGTGCAATTCGAGATTTTCCCTTGCCTAAAACAGTTCGACAACTTCGTCGTTTTTTTGGAGCTTGTGGATGGTACCGACGGCTTGTGCTCAATTCGACTCCGTTGACCAACATGTTGCAAAAAGCGAAAAAATTTGTTTGGACTGATGAGTCGTTATCAGCTTTTGAGGTCCTCAAAAATAGCTTTTGCAGTGCACCAGTGCTTCACAGCCCTGATTTTTCGCGTCTGTTTTCCATCCAGTGCGATGCTTCTCAATATGGAGTCGGAGCTGTTTTGGCTCAGCGCGATGATGAGGGTAATGAAGCCCCGATTGCGTATATGTCACATAAATTTAATCAAGTGCAACGAAACTATACTGTTTCAGAACAAGAATGTCTTGCAGCGATCATGACCTAAAAAATTCCGAGTTTATGTCGAAAAGCATGAATTCAAAGTGATCAGAGATCACGCATCTTTAAAATGGTTGATGGACCAAACCGACTTGTTCGCTGGGCATTGAAACTGCAAGGTTTCAAATTTACCATCCTGCATCGCAAAGGTACCCAAAACGTTGTTCCCGACTCCCCATCAAGAGTGCATTCGCCTGACAACGTTGAAATTTGAGAGCGAATTTGAGAGAGAATTCTGATTGAATTCGATAGCGGTTTCGCCAGTTTTCGATTTTTCTTCAGCATCTATTAAAACTGGGAATTATTAAAAACTGAATTCCAAAAATGTGGTAATCAGCAGCTCAACATTCAGGTAGTGATGATTTGATTTACAAATGGTGTGAATTTGCCAGTGGTGATCCTACTCAAGAAGAACTGTCATGTAATCTCTGGGTGCCTGAGGAATTGAGAATGTCTCTCATTGTTGAAGCTCACGATCACCCAATGAATTCGCATGGTGGGATTCACAAAACGCTTACCCGATTAAAAATGTTTTATTCCTGGTCACGAATTGCAAAACAAGTACGTGACCAAAGCTCCTAATTACATACTCCGTCCACCGATGGGAAAACAGCTTATTTCGATTCGCTGTGCATACAATCCTGCCAATAGGTCCGCTTTATCAACCGAGTCAGTGAAGATTTGGTCATCTTTCAAAAGAGTTGGAACCGACGAAGACGTTTGATTTTTAACTCTTTTAACGAATGACCATAAATTTTTGCTCCCGTTAAGGCAGAGAAGAACCTGTTCTCTAATGCGAGTTTCGTGAAGAAACTTTTCGCGTTTTAAAATTGCGTTACAGCGATTCCTAGCCTCGATGTGAAGTCTATTAGTATCAACATTCTTATCAGAACGCCAATAGGGTTCCTCTTTGGACATAACTGCAATCCTGCAAGTCTCATTAAATCATGTGCGGTCTTTTGGTTTAATGCTTTTCTTGTTATTGGGGATAAAAGACCCAGAAAAGATAAGATAATTTCTTGTACCATAACAGCAATGGTATTTACATTTCTGTCAGCGAAACATAATTCCCAATTAACGCAGACGAATTTGCCTTATCATAAAACCATGCAGTCCTCTTCGAAGCTTTAGGCGTAGAGGTGCAGAGGTTAGAATATAAGTAAGCGGCGGAGATGGTGCAATTATGGCTATGCATGTCACAACTTCCGTCATAGCTGGAAAAATGTTTCTTTTTCGTTGGGATGCGGAACAACGTGGGAGGCAGCGACAAGCAGCAACAACATCCCCAACAATAGCAGCACTTAAAAGGAGCAGAAAAGTGCCCAGTGAGCATGTGTGCTGATTAGAAGTTAATTTCGTTTATGCACAGCAGCACAGACTCAGTAGCATCACCAGCGCCCACACAAAACTAGCAGCACTTAAGTGCTACCGCAGCTTTGGAACGCAACATCAACGGCCACAAAAGAAGCACCAGCCACTTCCACTGTAAATGCACCAGGCAACATTTGCGCTCGCATAAGTCCCACACAATCACTTAAGACTTTCAGAGATTCAGCAGCACAACCGTCACTTCAACGGCACCAATAGCGGCGCCCAACAAAATCTACAGCAACCACCCTCACCACTATCACAACAACCTGCAGCCATCAACCACGTCCTTACTTGCAGACAAGGCAAGTCTTTTTTTTACCAAAGGACAACCAAGTTTTGTAAAATAGTTTTTTTTTAAAACAGACGCAAGCACTTGAGCGTGGAACAAAAAGAGTGGTAGTTGTGACGATTCCATTTAGTAACCTCATCAGCTGTTGTGTGTAGAACGCTACGCAAAAAGAAAGATAGAAAAAACATCCTTAATACAACTTGCATAGCAGCGTAGTATTCAAAAGTTAAAACTAGCTTAACTTACGCTACAACTGCAGCTACGGGCCACAGACGTCATACTATGTACTACCAGCTACACCATTCCGGTTCCCACTTTGAGCGCCCAGCCCGTGAGGCTCCCATGCTTTAAGCGCCCATTGACGCACTGCAACAACGGCAGCGGTCCAGCAAAGACAGAGGCAATTTATTAAAGTCTGCTATTAACCGGTTTCACAACAACAACAGCAACTCCACTTACAGATACTACCGCAACCACACCCTCGCATCGATACACAATGAAGATAACATCAAAACAACGACATCTTTTCGTCAGCGCCTCGTGTAGCACCGCCATTTATCCAGGTTAAATTAAGATTTTATTTTTATATATATAATATAGTTAGCAGGTAAAAAATCTTATTTACTTACAACTAGACTTTCAAACAAAAGTAGGATAATGTCTCCGGTTGTGAGCCATCCCCGGCTGTGAGACAGTCAATTTTGTCTATTTAATTAAAACGGTAACCCCAATATTAGTACTGTCAATGGCAACACTTTTCATAATTTCACTTTTGCTGTGTCATTGCGCTGGATAGACGTGGTGCTTGACAGGCCCGTAGCCAAGATTTACCTTAGGGGTGTTTTGATAAAAAATCTATAAGTAATACCAGTAATAACTGAAAGGAAGGATATGAAAATTTTCAAGTAAATCCGTTTTCTGTTAAGACTATTTGTGAATATACCTGTTATTAAATGGCCATAAGATAGATGAGAAGAGTTTATTTAATTTTTTTTTACAAATAAATTTTGAGTACTAAGTGTTTTGATTGTTGCCTATAGTTTGTTGACAAATGGTCAAAATTGAGAATTTTTAATTTCTTTTAAAAAGTATTATACCGAAAATTAGCACAAACAGTAAAAATGTCTGTGACAAAATTTTACTAATTCAACAATATTAATGTGAACGGTAAAAAGAGGTTTGATTCCTTACATATTATTAAAATCAAAATTAAAATCAGCTATGAAAAATGCAAACATTTTTTAATAAGTTCAGCTGGTGAAGCTGTATTCACAACTTTTATGGACATTCCATATAAACGGGAGAAAAAATATTAGTCTTTAGATTTGGTTTATTTTTGGCTATCTTACGCTTTTGTTGATCCTCAGCTTGTGTACAACTATTTGAACCTGTGTGAACCCTAGTTCGAGTTATCGTTAAGGGCTAAAATATTACTGTAATGTAAAAAAATTTACTGTAAAAAAATGATTTCGACAATTTAAATAAATTCAAAAGAAAATATTTGAAGATCTTTAAAAATTTTACAGTTTCATTTTCTCATGATTCAATTCCAATAACAATTACTATATATAATTTACTATATACTATTTCTTTTTAATAAAATGTTTTGAGCAGAGGAATCGACTCCGATAAAGTCATATTTAAATTTCAGACTACTTTTCAAAAACCGTAATTCGAAAACTGGCTTTATATATATATATTATATATATATATATTTTTTTTTATTAAAATTTTTTGATTAGTGGAATCGACTCCGATAAAGTCACATTTAAATTTCAGACTATTTCTCAAAAACCATAATTCCAATATTGGTTTTTGCACAGCACCAGTTTCTTATACCAAATTTATTATATAAGATATCATATAAAAATAAGTCCATGTTATTATTAAAATAATTACTCTGCTAGATAAATTTTTTTAGAAAGATACAGTATTTTTTTTTGAATATTTAAGAATTTAATCGGTTGTGGATTTATATTTAAATTATTTGCATATTAAAAACACTAAAAACAAAATTTTTTGAACTTCTAAATTGTTTTTAAATTTTTTAATAAAATAAAAATAAACATTTTTAAAATGCTGAAGCTTAAAAACTGTAATTGTTAATTTTTTTTATGAAAATTTGGTAACATGATTAAAAAATCATCAAATCACTATAAAATTGGACTGTATAAAATGTTTTACAAAAATTTTTTCATATTTAGATTTAAGGTGATTTTCCGAAACCTGTTATTTGGGAAAGGCTTCGCGCAGGGCTAAATTTTTGTGCCAAGTTGGAAATTTTAGATGTCAAAATTTTTAGTCATTCGCTTTACGTGGAATACCCCATAATGTGTTAAGTTTCGTGGTTCATATATTTTTTACACTTTTAAAAATGACAAAAAAAACCCACTCAAATGAATGCTTTTTCAAAAGTTTTGGGTCTAATAAGCTTACCCAGCAAACCATAGTTGACTACTTTGTCGAAATTCCGATGAATTCATAACTATTTTGAGCTGTCGTAAAGAAATCGTTACAATTCGTTACGCAAATATCGAAACAGTTTCACTTTTTATACGAATTTATAAAGAGTTTCGTTATGCAACCGTTTGTAAAACATATTGAAATGCAAACAGAGTAAACTTTCCTTTCTTTCGAACTGGCTGAACGAAATCGTAACTTTTTCGTAACATTTTCGTTAAGACTCGTCACGAAATCGTTACGTAGTCGTGTAAGCCGATTCACACGATATTCTTTACGATTTCGTAACAAAATCGGATTCCGAAATCGGAAAGATTGTGAAATGTTTGTTACGATTTCGTTAAGAATATTACGAAATCTTTTCAATTTCGAAATCCGATTTCGTTGCGAAATCGTATGAAAAATCGTATGAAGGGTTTGACACGACTTCGTAACGAAGTAATGGTTTCGTAACGAGTCCTAACGAAAATGTTACGAAAAAGTTACGATTTCGTTCAGACAGTTCTAAAGAAAGGAAATTTTACTCTGTTAGCATTTTAATATGTCGTACAAACTGTCGCATAACAAAATTTTATATAAATTCGTATAAAAAGTGATACTGTTCCGATATTTGCGTTTGAACACCTAAAACTCCCCCCTTGTCTACGGGCCTAGTGCTTGATATAAAACAAAATATCTTGTAAAAAAAACGGTAAGAAAAGTAATATTGAATTTTTTTCAAAGCGGTAGATTTGGTTGTGAATCGGTACAAAAGCATTAGTATTATTGCTTAAAATATGGAGTGGGACTTGTAGCGCAATATTATAAAATGATATGAACGAATGTGAACATCAAAAAAAAAATGAGATGTCATGTACAAATTGCTAATCAGACCCGGTTATGAGCCACTCGAGTTTCCGGTTGTGAACCAGCTTACAATAACACTTAATTATTTGTGTATGTTATACATTTAAGCTTTTTTTACAGGTTAGGGTAGGCACAGGCTGGCCTGTACACCTGCAAGCACTGTGCTTGAATACTTTTTCTCTATTATTCTAGATTGCTTTTAAATGTTCCTTTTTCAATAAAAAAATAAAAGTTTTTCATAATCTTTGAATTTGTGTCGATCTCACATCTAGTTTTTTTATTTCCAACAGGTTTTCTGGGGTGGCTCATAACCGGAGACAAACTTTTTTAAGCAGAAATATAAGGTTTTTGGTAATCTTTCATAACTTTTTCATTTTTGATAACTTAATTGATAAGGTCTCTTTAGGAAAAAGTAATTTAAAAGAACAACCTTTTGTTTGATACGAGTATAACCACGAAAAAATTCTAAGCACAAATAATTTTATGTCAATTTAAAGAAACATGGCTCATAACCGGATACATTCCCCTACCTATAAACTTAAAACACCGCCCAGAGAAAAAAAGGGCATATTTTCATAGTTTTAACAATGTTTACAGAAATTTTGAACTCAAATATTGCATTCAAAGCCAAGTTTTAAGAAAAAAAAATTTTTAATACACAAATTTTTTTAGTTAATAGAGATCAGTTTGAATACAATTTTTTTATTAAAAATAAAAATTAACTAAAACTCAAGTTAAATCTAATTTTTATTTAATAATAAAAAATTAAATAAAATAAATTCAAAGAAAAGATGTATAGAAAAATAAAAATCAACTAAAATAAATATAACTATAATTTATATTTCTAAAAAAAATTTCTAAAATGTAAAATATAAAATTAAAATAATCTGAAAAATAATAAAATTTATATAATATTTAATATAATAAAATTTATTATTATTTATTAATTTATTATTTATTTACGACCCAGGAGGTTCGTTACAATATAATAAAATTGCAACAAAACCAAACATTAACTTTGAAGAATACAGCAGCTCATCGGAATATCAAGACCAAGGCAAGACGAAAGGAACGATGCGAAACGAAGTGGAGTCACAGTTAGCTCAGCTCATTACGTTGCTGACATTGAAGCAGCAGAGGGAAGGCGAGGCAGTAAATGTTGAAAAATATCAGCAGAAAATTTCGAGAAAGTCATACCAGATTATGACGGCAAGTTCACTGCAATAAAAAGTGGATAGAGAACTTTAAAAAAAACGCTGAAGGGTACGATTTAAGGGAATTGCAAAAATTCGTGCAGGATACATCGAAAGTGACGGACACAATAAAGTTGTTTTTTGAATCGGAAACAGTGAGCGACTGTTCTGAATTGATGCGATGTTTGTTGGACGAATTTAAAACGGAGTTTCGCAGTTTGGACGTTTATAGAGCGCAAGCAGAAAGAAATAAGCAAGACGAAAATTTGTACGACTATATGTTACAAATGAAAAAATTCCGTTACGCGGCAAAAATTTATTTTGTACCGGTGCAAATCATTCAAAGAGCTTAAAAGCGTTTAATAAAAATGAAAGGCCGAAAGAAAAATTTGTAAGGCAACAATAAAAAATCAATACAATGAAGAAAAAAGGGCCCATTTTCAATTGCGGATCAACGGATAATATGTGTAAAGACTGTACGACTGAAGTGTTTTAAATGTAACCAAATTGGAAACATAGCAAAAAATTGCTGTAGTGCGGAAAGTTCACAGAACGCCAGCGTAAATTTTGTTACACAAGAAAATCGCAAAAGACAAATTCAAGTGAATAACATTGCAATCAATTGCTTAATAGACACTGGCTTTGCCGTTACTATTATTACAAAAAGTGGTTTTGACTTGATAGGAATGTAAATTTGTGCAATAACAATAAATCGCAATTCGGTTTCGGCAATTTAAAAACAATTCCACTTGGACAATTCATGGGTATAATCCAGGTTGACAATTTAAAAAGTATGCAAAACGTTGTTGTAGTGCCAGACGGTTGCGCGAAATATAAAATGCCTTTAGAATACGATTTTGTGAGAATATTTAATTATACGTCATAAGTTATGACTCCTAACCGAAAAGCAAACAAAATTGATGTTCCACCAAAATTTAAAAACGACGTGCAAAAGCTAGTCGACGAATATTACCCAGCAATGGCTAGCAAAGAAACCCATGTCGTTATAAAAATTACACCAGACAACAATTTAAAGCCGTTTCATCAATCTCCGAGCAGAATACCACCGATCGAACAGCAGTTATACAAAATACAAATAAATGAATGGTTGCAGCTATGCATTATTCAAAAGTCAAGTTCTGATTTTGCTAGCAGGGTTATCGTCGTTAAAAAAAGGATGCCTCATATCGCGCTTGCGTGGATTTAAGAAAGTTAATTTTTATGGTGTTTAAGGACAGATTTCCAATTCCTATCCTCTGCAAGAATTATTAGCGACCGCGGTGCTGAGTTTGTTTTGAACGCATTTTTAGAATTCGTGAAAGAACATGGCGTTGAACACGTTTTAACAAGTACAGGGGTACCTAAATGGACAGGTCGAACGAGTTAACCGAACAATATTGTCAGTCCTGTCGAAATTATCATCAGCTTATACTGCTAAATGGTATAAGTATGTACCTCAAGTTCAAACGGCGATAAATTCTGATATTCACAACTCTGCAAAGTCATCTCTGTTGAACTCATGTTTGGCAAACGAATGAGAGATGGCATCAACGGTCGAATACTCGGAGCAGTTCGTGTAGAAAAGCAGAATGAGTTTGAAGAAAATACCAACGTTTACGTGAACGTGCTAAGGCTGAAATCGTAAAAGCTAAAGAAAATAATAAGGCTTATTACGATAAAAAGCGCAAAGATGATATCTCATACACTGTCGGAGATCTGGTTGCTATAAAACGCACACAGTTTGTCGCTGGGAGAAAGTTAGCAGGCGAATGCCTAGGGCCCTATAGAGTGATAACAGTCAAACGTAATGGACGCTACGACGTACGCAAAATAGCGGTTCAACGTCCAATTATAACATCAACAATCTCCGAACATATGAAGATATGGTGCTACGCCGACAACAACGAAGAGATCCTGTCATCTGGGACAGATAAGGGCGAACAGAATGGCCGAATGTAAGCAGAGAGCGTAAGGGCAGTCGTTTTTCAGCAGTCGATGAGTTCAGTAGGTTTTCAAGTTGGTCCGCGTTTTTACATTAGTTTTTTTTTATTTTCAGTCGTAAAGTCGTCAGTTGAACGCCAGCCGTTGTAAAGTAGTTAGCTGTTGTGAATTAATCACAAACGAAGCAAATAACCACTGCATATGTGTAGGCACTACCTTTTGTGCCATACAACAACCTTGAATTTCTAAATTCAAGGCCAATGCCAAGTCCAAGTGCGACTGCATGAAAGTGCAGGATCAGCATTAATGCATAAAACCGTTTAAGCTATGACGCGTGCCATAACTTAAACGGTAACAAGCGAAAAGCTTAAATAGCAAGTAATATCGCCAGTAAGTTGTTGTTGCCATGGTCATGAGAAATAAACTGGCATCTTTGTGCCTTATGCACCGAGAACAAAATGCGTCGACAGCATTTTAAATTAATAATATTTTATTGTTGTTATTACATGCATTCAGTTATGGTAATTTAAATTAGTAATATTTTAATGTTGTAATTGCATGCATTTATAGTATTTTTTGCTGCAATTAATAATTGGACAATAATTGGAACAAAAGAATTCCGCCTTTGGGAAATTAAAAGTATGATAAACAAAATGCAATACGAGCATTTTACATATGTTAAACCTAAGAATGTTCCGGGTAATTTTAATCTCGGCCATATTATGAGGAAATGTTTTGTGAAACTGAAACTATGAAACTAAACCATTGTAAAGTATTGCGAAATTAAATAAGCAAATTAATCGATAAGCTAGACTTAAGTATGTCTCTGCTAAATAAAGAATTCAGTTGATGGGAAAACAACGAGCGTATTAAGTCAGACCGTGAGTGTTTCATTTCAGTTTCTAGTTTGGATTTAGCTCTGGAACGACAACCGAGGCAGCTGAGGATCCTGGCCAAATCTGGATAGAATAGGCGAGTCTAAAAGCCGTTAACTCCATCAAATGAATGGAACTCCATAATAAAAAAACGACGTTGGGTAACTGGTTCCAAGTGCCAGGTGCCCACTAGAAACGTGGCTCAGGTGTATCGCCTGCAGTCACCCCTTATAACAGGATACGGCCAGAAACCGTATCCATCCAAATTAGAAAGTTTAGACCACGACAGCGGACCTACGGGTATCCTCACAGGGAGGATCCCAACATAGCACAAAAACACCGGTCAAAGTTCGCGAAAAGCCGAATCTCCAACATTAACTTTTTTAAAAATATTTTCTTAAAATTAAATAATTTCAAATTTGTTATTTCGCCTAATTTGTACATAAATATATTCACAGGAGTTGTTCAATATTCTTTTGCCCACAGATCTTCTGATGATATTGTGTCAAAAATTTGCTTAGTTTAGGAGTTATGGTCGAAAAAATGTAAAAAAAAACCCTAAAAAAAGGGTTTTTTCACTTAAAAATTATATTTTTTAGCTTTTTAAGTAGTGTAGACACTTCCAGATAAGCATGTTCACAAGAGTTGTTTAATTTTTTCTCGGCTACAATTTTGTAGAAAATAGTACAGGGAAAATTAGGATTCCCTTCAAATTATGCACAAAAAAGCAAAAAATCAATGTTTTTCAAACAAATTATTTTACGAGTATGTTTTGTTTTCACGGTTGATTAGACAACTTTGCCGAAGACATTAAACCGATATATCTATTTCTGATGGAGTTATTGCACAAATACGCTGAAGTCTGCTATGTCAGCGCTCTTAAGGAATGCGTTAAACATTATTGGTTCATAAATGAAATGCAAAATGACGTGCAGCAACTTATGTCGACCGAAGTTTCGATTCTCCTTATATCATGTGCATTTACAACAAGAACTTTTTAAGAACAATGTCAACTGTGTCACCTTTTTGTCGATTACAAAGCCGCCTTTGACAGTCCAATAAGGAATCACCTAACTCCACCGTGTCTAAATTTGGTATACCTGCAAAATTAATCCGTCTATGCAGGATGACACTGAGCAACCCTAGCAGTGCAGCTAAAATCGGGAAGGACCTCTCCCCACCATTTGTTACCAAACGAGGTTACAGAAAAAGTGATTATTTATCGTGCGACTTTTTTAATTTAATTACGGAGAAGATCATTCGAGCTGCTGATCTCAGACAAAGCGGCACAATATTCTATAAGAGTGTTATGTTGCTAGCGTATGCTGATGATATTGATATCATTGGCCATAACACACGCGAAGTCAGTGCAGCATTCTCCAAATTAGAAAATGAGTCGAGTCGCAGGGGTCTTGCAGTAAACGCAGATAGGACGAAATTTCTGGTGTCAACAAACAAACAGTCCCAGCGTATTGGCATCCACGTCACTGTTGACAACACCTCGCTCGATGTAGTGAAGGACTTCGTCTACCTCGGATCCAGCATTAACTCCATCAACGATATCAATAGAGAGATAAAAAGAAGGATAACTCTTACCAACAGGTGTTACTTTGGGCTCAGTAGGCAATTGAGAAGCAAAGCCCTCTCTCGACGAACAAAAGTTACGCTCCATAAGTAACTGATCATGCCCGTTCTATTATACGCAGCACAAACCTGGACGTTGAGCAGCTCTAATAAAAATACTTTGGGAGCATTCGAGAGAAAGATCCTTCGTAAAATCCACGGACCAGTATGGGTCAATGCAGATTACCGAACACGAGCTGTATGAGCTATACGCCGACATTGACATAGTAAAGAGCATAAAAATCGAGCGGCTCGCTGGATAGGTCATGTTGAGCGGATAGAAAACGACGCTCCAACAAAGAAATTATTCGATTCGGTACCCAGCGGCAGCCAAATGGCTGGTGCAATTTCATACACCAGGCGAAAACCCAATTATGGTTGTAAGCATACATAAGTAAGTAAGTCAAGTGTGTTAATTCGGTGCTATAGTTTGATCTTAATATGTTAAATAAAAAAACTAAACAAAAAAGTTCAAGCGGATGCAAGCAAAAAAAAAAAGCCAAAGAAATACATTCCAAAAAATTAAAATAACTTGCCGGATCAATGCTTTAATTTGCCAATAAAATCTGGAAACAATGCAACGGTGCCACCTCATGTAAATATTAAAAAAAATAATAATGCTTTAGCCGTGGGAAGTTTATTATGTACCCATAATAAACATAGGGCAGATAAGATAGAAACACAGCAGCATGACAACAAAGTTTGATTATGGTGCATTCAAGATTGATTTTATGAATGAATATCACTAATTTAATTTTTTTATTATTTTTCATACACCGAATCGATGTTTTAAAAGTGCAGAAGTTGCATAAAATTAAAATTAAAAATAAAAATTAAAATCTCTAAAATTAAATCTCTTTGTCGATTTTAAAGCTGCGTTCGATAGCCCGAGAAGGGATTGCCTATACGCAACAATGTCTGAGTTCGGTATACCTGCAAAGTTGATTAGACTTTGCAGAATGACGTTGAGCAACACACGCAGCTCCGTCAAGGTAGGAAATTACCTCTCCGAAACCTTCAATACCGAAAGAGGTTTCAGGCAATGCGATCCACTGTCTTGCGATCTCTTTAACATCATCATGGAGGGGATCGTACGAAAGGCCGGTGTGCATCGTAATGGCACCATTTTCTACAAAGGCGTCCAGCTCCTTGCGTAAGCTGATGATATTGATATTGTCGGCAGAACCAAGAGAGATGTTACCGCTGCTTTCGCCGCTATCGAAAAGGAATCAGCCAAAGTGGGTTTGACGATAAATGAGGGCAAAACAAAGTATATGCTGTCTACAAACAAGGGAGCGCGGCGTTTAGATTCCCACGTTTTATCCGGCAGCTATAACTTTGAAGTAGTCAAGGAGTTCGTTTACCTTGGCACCGCCATTAATACCAAAAACGAAATCAGCCTGGAGATAAAGCGAAGAACAATAATTGCTAATAGGTGCTACTACGGGCTCAGTAAGCAACTAAGTTCCAGAGCCCTCTCTCGATCGACAAAACTATCACTCTACAAGACGCTCGTTCTACCTGTGCTGCTTTATGGCGCTGAGGCGATTATCTTCGCAAACTGATGCATCTGCTCTGGGGGTGTTCGAGAGAAAAGTTCTTCGCAAAATCTTCGGTCCTGTTCTAGTTGGCGATGACTATCGCATCGGAATGAACCACGAGCTGTATGAGCTCTACGATGACATTGACGTTGTTCGGCGTATAGCTGTGCAGCGACTACGCTGGCTGGGTCATGTCCATCGTATGGACGACGAAGCTCCAGCGAAAAAGGTGCTCGAGGGTCGCTGGTCAACGACGACGAGGGAGACCATGCCTCCGATGGATGGACCAGGCTGAGGAAGCCCTAACCGCACTTGATGTATCCGATTGAAGAAGGCGCGCGCAAAGCAGAGGCGCCTGGCGAGAGCTGATGAGGTCGGCCGAAACCCGGACACGGGTTGTTACGACCACCTAAGTAAATAAGTAAGTAACAAATTAAAATTTTAATCAATTTCGTTGATGAACACCCGCAGCTGGCAAACAATTATATGGCAAACTCGCAAGCTAAATTCATTTGACAACAAATTATTAACACAGCTTACTCAATATTATAAGCGTAACACATACCTAAGGATCCTGCGTTTTCGCAACAACTCTTTTTTTTCCTTTCCTCGTCGTCAAACAAAAATATAATCAAAAATTCCGGCTTTGAAACATCTAAATTTTATAGATTTAATGAATTAATATCAAATAAAAAGCACAAACGATACCAAATTATATATCGTGCCAATTCAAAAACGATAGCACTTGACATACATGAAACAACTAAAACGATATCGTGATGACGATAGCAAAACTTTTAGGTTACGTGATGATAAAGTATCGTCAAACGATTCTCGTCGTACGTGAAGAGATCACAGAATATTTACAAATTTTACAGATTTTAGATATGGATTAGGTTGCCTTTGGGTGTGCAAACTCTATTTTCCGCCACGAGTTTTGTTTTTATTCATTCCTATACATACACTCCATTATCTCTATTATTCAAGATTTTCAAAATTTTGTAACATTTATTCATTTTTTTCGTTCACTTTAAAACATTCCATTTCTTCTCTATTAAAGTATCAAATAAAATATTCAAAAGAATAAAAATACAATAACAAGAAGATTTTTATTGCTGTATCTTAAAGAAAAATAGCTGAAAACACTTCACTGTATTCCTTTAAGCATAAAAGATACTTAAAAATTGCAATTAATACTAAAAAGTACGTACTCCGCATTAAGCGATTTAATGATCCTCTCTTATTATTTAATTCGCAATACATACGAATTCCAACAATAATACTAAAATATGCATTGAATAGATCTGCACAGTAAAGCGGAATGAAAACCATAAGCCAATCCATTACGGAGTCATTGAAAGATCCATGTAATTTAAATGATAGCGTCATTGAAAAAAGCAGTCCGGATAAATTTACAAAAATTTCAAACTCTGTAAAACCGAGCCACCGCACTAATTCTGATAACTTAAACATTTTCAAAAGATACGCTCTCCATAACTAATACTATGGTTGATCAACGAATTACGAAAAATATTTATATGCACTGTAAAGTTGTTTCGCTGATAACAATGAAGTTCTTCATCTTGAAATGTATTTATATCATATGCAAAAAATAGAATGAAAATTTAAATTTATTCCAATATGTTATAATTATCAAACAAGTTTGACAGTTTCTTAATAATAGAATGAAATCTTATTTTTTTGAAAACAGGATTTCTTCTACGTTAAAAAAGTTTGTACTAAAAATAGGATTTAAGACACATAAATGTTTCACTTAAATTTAACTATTTCTACTGCCTCAAGAACATGATATTTAGAAAAATAATTGATCCTTAATATAAGTAGTTAATCCTTAATATAAATAGTTAATAGAGTGGAACGAATTTTTAGCCTCATGGGCTTCATATATTTTTAAAATTTCTGCATCTTTAGTTTTTTCTGCGACATAACTTTTGACTGCGTCCGAGGGTTTATATATTTCATTGCCATTTTTTTTTTCTGAAATCCAAAAATTTAGGAGCTAATGTTTTTGATGCAAGCCTCTTCATTAAAGCATAAATAAATACTTGTCAAGAGTACCCTATGATACCATATATGCGCTAGAAGATATTCAGGTCCCAAGATCACCGAAATCGGTCATTCGTTTATATCTCCGCTCCTCTTTATAGGACAGAAAATATGCTCAGGACAAAATTGTAGATCAGATAATTCAGTTTCCACGCTCATATTTGGATCGGCGCACAGTGGCTCAGAATAGATTTTCATTGGCCCAAATTCTTTAACTTTTGAACCGATTCAGATATTTGAGTAACTTTTTTACTGAGATAATTCCTTGAATTTGTTGTGTTTAAAATTTTGTTCAATTCGATTGAGTACTTATTAAAAAATTTTAGGTCAAAGTTGAACTTTAGAAATTTTTGACTCTTGTATTAAGAGCTTTACTTATTTCTTTAATCTTCTCTATTTATTAAAAAAGTCATATGTTGATAAATAAAACATTTTGTTATTAATAATTAATGTGATTTTTTGCATTGAGACATTTTCTGTTTTTTAATTTTTTTTTCTTATATTATATATATCTTACTAAAACAAGAAAAATCATATATTATTTATTATTTATTTGGTAGGAGTATTGGTTGCAAAGGCTGATCGACTTCGCCGCGGCGCGAAACATGGTAGTTAGTAGCACCAGATTTAAGCACCTCGACATCCACAAGGCCACCTGGCTGTCCCCGCATCAAAAAACGCGAAACCAAATTGATCATGTTGTAATCGACGGAAGGCATGCCTCTAGTGTTCTAGATGTGTGTTCATTTCGGGGGGTCAGCATTGACTCCGACCAGCCAAGAGTCAATCTTGTTGCAAGGGTCTTGTTGCAGCCAAGATCCGCATGCGATTATGCAATGCGAAGGACATACGCACAGGAATGCAACGAAAGCTAGATATCGCTAAGCTGCAATTTCAACGGACTGCCGAAGCCTACTCCGCTCAACTCTCGGTTAAGCTCAACCAACCAACCTCTGGACCCGACGACGCCGGCGGACTTTGGGCGCATATATCCCACTCCATACGCACTGCCGCTGAAGAAGTCATTGGTTTCCGGCGCCCGCAACCTCGGAACCAATGGTATGATCAGGAGTGTCGCATTGCGACTGCAGTAAAAAACGCCGCATATAGAAAAACGCTGCAGTCAGCTGCAACGCGAGCCGTGCGAGAAAATTACCGCGAAAAGAGGAAGGAAGAGAGGCGCCTTTTAAGATGCAAGAAAAGAGAGCAGGAAAAGCGTGAGCGTGAGGAACTAGAGGTATACCAGGGCAAGAAGGATGCACGAATATTCTATCAACAGGTTAAGCCTCTAACCCAAGGTTTCAAGCCCGGAGCATCCACTTGTAGAGACGAAAATGGAGATCTGAATACGGATACACAGTGTGTGCTGAGATTGTGGGGACGGCACTTCTCCAATTTACTTACTGGTGACGATTCCACCAATGCCGCCCATGGAGAGCGCAGTTCAGAGCTACCAATCAACAATGACGGAGTGGAAGTACCACCACCTAGCCATGAAGAGGTTCGAGTTGCTATCCAACGACTCAAAAACAATAAAGCAGCGGGTGCTGACGGCCTGTCAGCTGAATTATTTAAAACCGGCGGCGATGAATTGATAAGGAGCATGCATCAGCTCATCAGCAAAATATGGCTAGAAGAAAGCATGCCCGACGATTGGAACCTCAGCGTACTGTGCCCTATACTTAAGAAAGGAGACCCCTACAATCTGCGCTAGTTATAGAGGTATCAGTCTTATTTTCATCGCATATAAGGTTCTCTCAAGCGTACTGTGTGAAAGATTAAAGCCGATTACAAAAACACTGATTGGACCTTATCAGTGTGGCTTTCGACCTGGTAAGTCCACCATAGACCAGATTTTCGGGCTACGACAAATCCTGGAGAAAACCCACGAAAATCAAATTGACACACACCATCTCTTTGTCGATTTTAAAGCTGCGTTCGATAGCCCGAGAAGGAATTGCCTATACGCAACAATGTCTGAGTTCGGTATACCTGCAAAGTTGATTAGACTTTGCAGAATGACGTTGAGCAACACACGCAGCTCCGTCAAGGTAGGAAATTACCTCTCCGAAACCTTCAATACCGAAAGAGGCAAGGCGATCCACTGTCTTGCGATCTCTTTAACATCATCATGGAGGGGATCGTACGAAAGGCCGGTGTGCATCGTAATGGCACCATTTTCTACAAAGGCGTCCAGCTCCTTGCGTAAGCTGATGATATTGATATTGTCGGCAGAACCACGAGCTCAGTAAGCAACTAAGTTCCAGAGCCCTCTCTCGATCGACAAAACTAACACTCTACAAGACGCTCGTTCTACCTGTGCTGCTTTATGGCGCTGAGGCATGGGTAGTTTCGCAAACTGACGCAGCCGCTCTGGGGGTGTTCGAGAGAAAAGTTCTTCGCAAAATCTTCGGTCCTGTTCGGGTCGGCGATGACTATCGCATCCGAATGAATCACGAGCTGTATGAGCTCTACGATGACATTGACGTAGTTCGGCGTATAACTGTGCAGCGACTACGCTGGCTGGGTCATGTCCATCGTATGAACGACGAAGCTCCAGCGAAAAAGGTGCTCGAGGCGAGGGTCGCTGGTCAACGACGACGAGGGAGACCATGCCTTCGATGGATGGACCAGGCTGAGGAAGCCCTAACCGCACTTGGTGTATCCGATTGGAGAAGGCGCGCGCAAAGCAGAGGCGCCTGGCGAGAGCTGATAAGGTCGGCTGAAACCCGGACACGGGTTGTTACGACCACCTAAGTAAGTAAGTAATTGGTTGCAAATACTCCGTTCTCAGTTCTGAATTAATTTCGTCCAGTAGTAGCTCTTTCGCTTCTTTATCTAAGGTGTTCCACTTTCCATTGATGTCGCATGCTAGAGATGAGCGGATCTGACGTTGCCAATAATATATTCATAAGATCTTCTTATATTTATAAGATCTTCATTTGTGCAATTGCGAGACATTTTTCTGGTGTTGTGCTCTCTATATAATCTGTAATCCTTATTCTTTTTTTCCTGAGCTTCCTCCGATAGATCTCTAAGTGGTACTAAATGATATTTAATGACATCTTCTCCATGATAAAGGGTTTTATGAATTTTTGCAGACATATTTCTCTTAATGGGTATATCGTTGTCTATATTTTTTCAGTTTCCTTAGTATAGAGACCAAATTTTTTCGCGTTAATTTGTTCTTTGCGTGCAAGTACTTCTTTTATGATGATTATTTTAAATCTGGAAATAAGGTGTTGATTTACTCCAGTTATCTCAGATGCTCTTTCCGGATTTGAAAAGAATCTTTTTGCTGTGCTTTCATCATTTGTATTGCTTGTACCATGTTTTGGCTGATCTCTAACCTGATCTATAGCTATTTTTCGTTAGGTTTATAAAATCTTTCTTTCGTGTAATTATACTGGCTGTAGCGCTTTTTAAAATTTTTGACGAAAACAGATAATTTCTCTTCTACGTCCAATGGTATTTCGAAGTTTATTTTTCTTGGAACGTAGCTTAGAACATCTTCCTGTTTTTTGTTTCTTAAATACTCCTCAGTCAATTCTTTATAACTGAATCTCTCCATGAGTTTTGAATCAATTTATTTATTTCCAATTGCAATGGCTGAGATATTAGAGCAAATGAGATTGTATCTGAATATCACTTCCTTATAAGCCTTTTCATGCTGTAGTGCTTTCCTAAGCCCTATATCAAGTATCAGTAGCTGTATATATTTACTTATTACCTGCACCAGTTATATAATGGTAAAATTTAAAACTCGACATGTTTCATAGAGGTAGAATGAAATGGGTCAATTAAAAAAAAAACTCTTAATGCCTCAAAACTCCAAAATTGCACATATTTCATACAGGTTGAATCAAATGGGTTAATTAAAAAAAACAAAATTCTAGGCACTATTTTAATTACCAGAACTTGTATATATATTTTGTATATGCACTTGTCTTATACAGTTGGAATAAAAATGGTAAATAAAACTGAAAAATCCTTTAAATTGCATGCAATAAAATACCTAAAGTTTAAATGGAATACATCATTGCGTACTTATAGGGATGAGCTTAAATTAGCTTCATTCGAATATTTGTGTGAGTAGTTTCAGTTAAACAAAAAAAGCTTCAACTGGGGGATCTGTATAAAAGTATATGTGTGGTGAAAGAGGAGACTTTTACTTTTAACTGAATGCTTTAATTTTTTTGATCCTGCGAAGTTCTATTCCACTAAAGTTAAAATTTTTACAAAAAACAGTAATTTTGAAACACTTCGTAACACACAAATTATAAATAGAACAGCTATAACCTCATACAATAATTTAATGATAATAGTCCAACCAACCTAACAAAAAAATTCAACCCTCTCTTGATTATAGTTTGCGAGTAGTGGCCATTCATTTTCGATGAAAAAATAAAAAACTCACCTTTTTCTGAAATTAGCAACAGCAGATGTATTTAACCGCAAGCCACGCCCTCAATTTTAGATATTTTAACCTACATTTTTGGCTACCTAACTTTGGATACATTTACTACAAAATGGCGCAAAAATTTTATAAATCTGTTACCACAAAAAATGGCTATTTTGGCCAATAGATTTAATTCTTGAGCCACAGTGCGGCGCTCACTTTTAATGAAATTTACTCTATGCCAAATACAACTTAATAGGGGTATTCATGGTGTGATGTATTTGTGATAAATTTTTACAAAATTTACAACACTTACAACTTATTGTGAGCGAACCTTCAATAAAGTCTTGTATTTTTAAAATCAGCTAATTTGTATACAAACTTTTGGTTAAAAATATGAATTGAAATGCCTACAAAATAATGAAAAAATTTAAACGAAACACTAATATTATTAAATTTTTTAAATAAACTCACATCGCAGCCGGTAGCTTCCTCGATGTTGAGTAGAAATGCTTTTGCGATCAGCTGATCACATACACTACGAAATTTACAAAGAATGCAATAGGGGTTTGTCGTTGTATTTTTGCTACGGGGCTGTATTTTGAACACTGTGTATTTTGTTTTTGTAAATTTTATAAAATTTACTACAAATATCAAATTTATCAAAAATACACAATACTTGGGCAAATACAACACATCGTGAATACCCCTAATATTTTAATACTTGTAACAAAAATACAAGTTTTAAATAGCATATTTAAATAGCAGAGAAAAACTCTCTTAACATTTTTATTTACTACTACCTTATACCCGGCGAGCTTCGCTGCGCTCAGCGCTTATCCCTTAAAAGGGGACGTAGCTTTAGTGAAGCCATGCTTTTATAGTAAGTTCGTACCGCGTTTTGTTGATGTGTGACTTATTTCTAAAGCTATACCGAAAATTGTGAGTGTGGAAAAAGTACCACGCCCCTCATCCAATACCCATAAAATGTTACATGTGGAACGGCATGTGTAAATTGAGGTCGAATACTAAATTCCGAGGCTGTGCGACCTATAATTCCAAAACTGTTGGATATCGACAATTTTAGGTGTATTTAAGGTGCCTTTTACGATCGGCACCAGACTTCACAGGAACCCTCTCAACGCTTTGGTATAAAAATTGGCTTAGCGGTTTCAAAGTCTTTTCGTGATATGCACATATACCCACATACGTATTTACATTAAGTCGCCTCGCGCTCTTTAGGAAAAAAAATTGTTCAATCTCGTTCTTCAAAATAACCCATGGCTTATGTTATGATGATCCCCAAAATATTTTGACTAAAAATATTGGCTGGTATGGTAGTTAGAAAAAAACAAACGGTCAGAAATAAGAGTAATGAAAACAATTTTTGCATCAAAAAATCTTAAATTTTTTCCGTTGATTTGCGTTTCCGCAAAGATAATGCGGATTTTTATGGATTGTTTAACTTTTTTCATATTATATTCACTAAAATTCAAACGAATCTTTTCTTACACTACTTTTAGTGAAATAAATTGTAAAATGTAAAAAATGTGTACATTTTTTTGTAATTTCATGCAATTTAGTTATTCACTTTACACTATATTTTATCATCAATAGATAATTTATTTGACTAAAAGTAACATGGCAAAACAAAAAAATATTTTAATTCGTATTTTAGTGAAAATAATTTAAGCAAAAAGTTAAAAAATTAATGGAAATTTGCATTATATCTGGTCCGACTGTAAAAATTTTAAATTTATTGGTGCAGATTGAAAGAACTTTTTCATTACTATTATTTCTGACCGACTACCACACCAGTAAATATTTTTTTAAAAAACCCGATTTTTAGAGCATATTTCAAACAATTCCGTGGCATACCAAGTTTGACTATCAAAACGTTCACATCTCAGGAATTAAAATTATTTCTAACCGATAATCCGGCAGCTAGTGCTTACTTACTCATAATTTTTAAATTGTAATTAACTATAGTACATTAACAAATAAGTAAATAAATAAATTAAATAAAATTATTTCTGAAGAGTGGGCACAGGTATAGTGCTAACATGCACATTTTTTTTTAAAGCTGTCGAGAGTAAGCGTATGAACTTAATTACCAAATTTTAGTATTGAATGATGAGAATCGTCTGATTTATTGAAGTTTTATTAATTTGTGGGCAAAAAAAAACCAAGTGGCGGCTGTGGAGTAGTAGGTAGAGTATGTGGCCCATACGCGAGAGAACCCTGGTTCGAATCCCACCTGACACGGAAAGTTTTTCAATTGAATTAATTTTTCTGTTCGGCCGTCACCTCTCTGCGGACAATGACAAACCTCAGAGAATAAGAACTGCCATGAAAAGCTTCTTGAAAACATAAGCCGTTCGGAGTCGGCAGAAAACATGTAGGTCCAGTTCTCGATCATTTGTGTTCAAACATTCCACAACACGCACAACACAATTGATCATAAGTAACTCGGTCAAAGTGCTTTCAAGGGCTGAAATTGGCCATTTCGATTAGTTTTTTTTTGTGGGTAGTACAAATGGGCGTGGAAAATTTTATATATATATATATTGACTGCCACTTAGAGCACCTGCATATCAAGTGTTACTATCAAAACGTGTACAACTCAGGAATAAGCATGATTTCAAAAAAGTGGGCGTAGATATGTTGCGACCACGGCCATTTTTTAACAGTTGCCAACAGTCACCATATGAACTAAATTACCAAATCTTGGTATGCTACGGCAAAAGCCGTCTGATATAAAGCATTTTTACTGATTTGTGGGCGGTAAAACTGGGCGTGACAACATAGTGACTGCCAATTGGACCTATAGCACCTGCATGTCAAGATTCACTATCAAAACTTGTACAACTCTGGAATAAGCATGATTTCGATAAAGTGGGCGTAGATATAGTGCGGCCATGGCCATTTTTTGTACATTGGCCGAGAGTAATCATATAAACTAAATTATCAAATCTTAGTCTTCTACGGCAAAAGCCGCCTGATATAAAGCATTTCTACTGATTTTTGGGCTGTAAAAGTGGGCGTGACAACGTTTATATTTACATAGTGACTGTCACTTGTTTCCATAGCACCTGCATACCAAGATTTACTGTCAAAACTTGAACATCTCAGGAATTAAAATGCTGAAAAGTAGGCTTATATATAGTGCGGCCACTCCCATTTTTTGTACAGTCACCGAAAGTAACCATTTGAATAAAATTACCAAATTTTAGAGTTATATGATTAAAACCGTAAAATCTTAGTTTTATACGATTAAAATCGTCGTATGTATAGCATTTTTTTTTGGTTTGTGGGCGAAAGAGCCAATTTGGGTTGTATGGTAGGTACCACGCCCCCTTGTCCAATCAACACCAAATTTCACAGGAACACTTCCAGAATGTTGCTTCAGTATACCTAAAAATTCCAAAAAGGTTGGTTCGGTGGTTTTGGAGTCTATACGTGATATACACACATATCCACATACCAACATACATACATCCATTTTATATATATAGATTTTCACATTAACATGCACAAGAGTACAGCGCTTGTTCAGCAGCAAGGGCGAAAGTATTTCTAAGAACAGCAATAAGCAAACTTCATATTAGTATATTCATTTAGAGGCAATAGAAGAAGTGTCGGTTAAATTAAAAATTATAAACTCAGATATGATTTAAGAGATTTGCTTTTAGAAGCGCCATTTTCAGTAATTTGATGTTTTTTATTACCACCAGACGCAATGGGAAAAGTTCCTTTGCTTTTTCTGTACAAAATACCATTTTCACTTTTTGTGTTTTGATTGAATACAATTTGTACTGCGAAATGCACTGTTTTTTTTTTAATTGATGTACTGTTTTTTTATAAGCTTTGGAAGAAATGTACTGTTTTTGGTAGAAAACAATATACGAGCGTTACCCATCTACAATAGTATATGTACAGAGTATATGTAGTTGTATGTAGTTGTATATGTAGTACAGAGTGATATGTTTATTTATGCAATAACACAGAGGAACAAAATTAGATGAAATTTCATGCCGAGAGACTAGACAATACGTTTTCGACATGCTGAATTCGATTTCGATCTCTGAATTGTTCTATCACATTAGGTTTTCTAGATATCCTTACCTAAAAGTGCTAAAAACACTGTTTTTTGTCATATTTGAGTTTATGTAGCAAAAGCCATCTATTCATTTTCAAAAAAGTAATACATTCAATCTAAAAGAACAAGGAGTAATTCTGAGATCGGATTCGAATTCAGCGTGCAGAAAACCTTCGGAAACATAGTCTAGTCGCACGGCAAAAAGTCGTGTTGATCAGTGTAATAAGCCCTATGATACGGTATATAAAATAAATTCCGAGATCTTAAGTTATGGCTGGGAGATTACAGACCAACTTTAGACAACAAAACAGGACAGCTTGTATGATAGTTTATTATATCTCTGATAAACATTATGGGGAAAATATTTTGACGTGTTACAAGATCTTACATACCAGAAGCAAATATCTGGTATAATAAGACGCAACACAGTGGGCCAGTGGACCAGTAAATCATAAAGCGCGAATAGCTTAGTATTCAAAGTTTTATATAAAATCTAGTCGATTATGTCCTGAAATGAGTATTTTTAGGTTTTTGGAGTTCATTTACGCTCTATTTAATGAGAACAAAAATTATTAGTTGTCAGCTGTTGAAACAATTGCTAACAAATTATTATAAATTATGAAAAATGTAATAACAAATTCAAAATTTGTCAGAGTTGAATAATGAGCTTTTAATGTTGAATAGATTTTTTAGACTCTACTTAAAACTTTTCGTATATAAAATTCAAATATTAATCTACAATCAATGTTATAAATACAACTTAAGAGATTTAATAAATTGGGTATTTATAAATTACTTGAATAAATTAACAAATTAGTTCAAAGTTGAAAGTAAAACAATAAATTCGAAATAAGCATAAGAAGAAAGGAAAAACAATTGAGAGAACAATAAAAAGAAAACGAAAAAAACACCATAAATTCTTTTCAGCTCGACATTACCTAGTACATACGCAAAAAGTACCGTAGAGTTTTTTCTGAAGTATGACAAGTCTTGAAGGACGAGCTAGCCGACTCAAGTTTTATAATTGCTTTCAAGTTTTTAGAAAAGACAGATACACTGACAATATTTCGTCTGTCGGTGGTGGTGTTAGGTAAGGTAGAGGTTAGATAGAGGCGGCAGCCGGTGTAAATGAAATACATACACCAGCTCACTTAGACCAGATAGGTCCATTGTGATACCGCTGCACACAGGCTTTTATTAATAAAGGAACCAACTTGAGCTCCTGATGAACCCTTTTAGACGCCTGACATCAGTCGTTGACAGGTCGTCAAGCTCATGAAAGAAGAAAGAGCCTAAATATTTATGCCTTCTTGTGGCTAGCGCAGGACAGGAGCACAGAAGATGGGAGATGGTTTCTTCTTCTTCCTCGTCACTGCAGCTTCTACAGAAGTCATTTGAGATAACTCCTAACCTGTAGGCATGTCTGCCTATCAAGCAGTGCCCTGTGATGACAGCCACTATTGTGGCTAGTTCTGGTCTTGCCAGCGAGAGGAGGGCTCTCGATCGCCCGAGATCTAGTGTTGGCCAGATAAGCCATGATGCTCTGCATGTCGAGAGCTCAGCCCACCTAGTGTTGGCTTTCGATATGATATTGTTACTGATTAGCAGCTTAAGAGTCGCTAAAGGGATACCCGGTGGGTTCACCATGAATAGTGTCGCTTGTGTCCCATTTCTTGCGAGCTCATCTGCCTTTTCATTACCTTTTATGCCCAAGTACCCATATTCGGTTGATGCTGAAATAGTTCGACATTTCCCCTAATGAAGCACGGCATTCTTTGGCTACTTTAGAGTTTGTGGGTACTTGTTCCAACGATTTTATCGCAGCCTCACTATCAGAGAAGATATGAATTTTCCGTTTAGAGACAACGTTTTTTGAAAGCCATGATGCTACCTCCCCTATTGCCATCAATTTGGCTTGAAGCACACTACAGTGGTAGTGTTTCGCTATAAAGAACTGCTTTGGCAATTCTCTTATTGATATTCCCTTCTCTTCTAAAAGTATGGTATTAATGCTTATATGCCTTCTAAGAGAAGTGTAGAGATATATACAAGCCTTGCGGAGTGTATAATCTATGCACTATAAATTTAAAAATCTATATAATCTACTCACTATCTATATAATAAATTTACTTGACGTTAATGACATTTTATTGTTGGCTGATTTTAATCTACCTGATTTAAAACGGCATTCTTCTGATGATGATACATACGAGTACTATTGTGCATCTAATTAGAATACCCTCCAAGAACAAATATTAGTTGATAATTGTTCTCGATCTCTTCTTCCGTTCGGACACTTTTCAACAAGTTTAAAATTTTATTTATTTTTATTTATTCAATTCATACAAAGTTCTCTATTCAATTCATCTACATTCACAACAACGCCTTTGAGCTCCTTCACCAACTCAACAAATCAACAGATAAAATCCTTTTTAAGACATAATAGTGTTTAATTTATTATTGAAGCGAAGCATTTTACGCCTCGTTCTGTGATTTGCTTGAGGGAAATCTTTAAAACGGCACTTTTTTATTTAGACAGTATTTTTCCTAGGAATTGATGCTTCTTTGTTCTTTACGTCTATTATAACAAGAAATTGTAATTTCAATATATTAAAAATATTTCTTCGATCCTCCGCGTGGAATTGAACCCACATCGTTGTGATAAGAAGTTCAAAACACTATCCACTGATCCAGAAGCCTCGGTTAAGTATATTTGTTGATTCAATATTAAGTATGTATTACTACAGCTATTGTATGTTGCAGTAGAACACAATAATCTCTATAGATATTATTGACAATAATCTCAATAGATAGTGGCTTGTGTATTGGCTATTCTACATATAAAACATTCCACATAAAATGTTGTAGTTGCTACTACGTGCTACAAGATGTCCCCAGCATCGGTGTCTTAATAAATTACAAAAGGATGGCATACTGGCTTTTCTACATATCCAGCATATTTAGCATCTATCCAAATATAAAAAAAAATTTTGCTTCTACTTGCAACATACAAGTTACATGTCATCAGTTAGATGTCACAAGTGAGTTGAAATAACAGCACGTAATAAAATAAATAAAATAATAATGAAGTGTAAAAAAATTTGCTGGTGTGAATATTAATGTGTTTTTTAATTAGTTTTATGTTATTTTAAATTTTTTAGTTTAAAAGCTTTTTTATTAAAAAAAAGAACCACTAAATTATTAAATCTATGAAACTGCAAAGAAACTTCGCTTCTCTCGTGTGTCCAACGACTTATAATTTGTTCCAATTTCTTGTTTATGTTATTGCACAAAAACAGTCATTGCTTAGGTTTTTGTATGTGCAAGTGACTAAGAGTGATTATTTCTTTTTTCTCTTCGCTCGTCTGTTTTGACATGTTTTCTTTTGTTTGACCAAGGCTGCACTTGATAACTCTCTAGTGCTTTTTAAACTGTTTTTACTTAAGCACCGTGTATCTTATTTTTTGTGGTTTTCTTTTTACTTATTTTTTTATAAACGTAATTTATAAATAAAAAATTTTTTGTAATTTCCGTAACTAAGCTGTCAAAGGCGAATCAGACCGTGCGGGTTATTTTTGGTTATGCGATTCGTTTTTCCACTTCAAGTGCGCAGCGTTGAATGCAAGAATTTCTGATGCACTCAACGAAGGCAAGGGACTTCGTTGGTCATGTGAAGACTGCAGATCTACGGATGTAGACATTCTAAAGCTAATTAGGCAATCTAGAAGAGGATTCTTAGAAGTATCTAAGGATTTACAGGCTGCTCAGGCCAGACTGGCTGAATTTGAAAATTTGTGTAAAAAGTTCAAGGTCTTGGATAGAGGCTCGGTGTCTCCAAAACGAAACAAACTAACAAAAATCTTCGAAGTTCAGTTAAATCCTCTTCTATAGCCTCACCACTGTCCTCTAATAATTCCAATAACAAATTTCTGAACCTTTTTAACCTAACTTAATTTTACCACATACAGGACTGCCGACAGAGCCAGTTACTGTAAATCAAACTGCAGATCAGATCACGCCTGCTAACGCTGCAGCATCAGTGGATTTAACTTTACCTGCTGTAGCTGTTCCATAATTTAACGCAAGTGATAGTTCTCCTTCTGGTTTGAAAATTACTTACGCCCAGACCTGCGCTTCTAATATTTCCCCTAATATTACTTCTAATATTCTTCCTGCACCTTCTTTATCTAGTTCGTTTTCTACTGGAGCTATACTGAACATAAAGAGTTCAGTAAAGAGCTGTTCATAAAGAGCTTTTAGTTATTCCGCCGCTAAAATGCATATTTGTTTCTCGCTTTGCAGCTGATGCATCCGGAGGTTATATCTTATACTACGTGAACTCTAAGTTAAATCTTCCTAATAAGAAGATTTCGGTGCACAAATTAAGATTTTCTTATGAGCAAACGATTTCTTCTTTCAAAATAACTTTGCCTGGTATCTCTTCAATAATGTTATGGATCAGGCTTTTTGGCCGAAAAATACCTTGGTGCACTAATTTATTATAAAATTTCTTTTTTAATTTATTAAAAAATCACCACCTCAAACTTCACTGTCTATTTTACCTGTTTACAACGCACAGTGTGAGATTTCGCAGTCGTAGCTGCACTAAACTTATTATCTGCAAAACCGCTCTAGGTAAATCAATGAAATTTTGCACAGACATTTATATTGATGACATGCTCCAAATACTGAAATGGTGCAAATCGCTTTACTTTAAGACATTGCTCACATACAAACAGATATATTCCGATAATATGTTCTCCAAACATAAAATGATAAATTTCAAAAATTCAATTAAAAACAAAAATATAATTTATTACATAAAATTAAAATTTATAATAACATTTCTAAGCTAACAAAAGTCAATTATATGAAAAATAAGTACAAAAAGTCAATCAGGAGCCCTATTTTTCTTATGAATCTGTTATGAATGTGCAATTTTCTCTCCAAAAGTTTCAGCCGCTGTTTACCGGATATTAGCCTCTTTTTTTAATCCAAGGTATAAGCAATATGCAGTAAGCACTTCATAAATCTTATGTAGACATGTAAAGGTGATTATCCTACAGAAAACATCTTGAAATAAATATTTCGATAAGCAAGGGCGCTTGGTTCGTTTATTATTTTCGGTGTTGCCCCTCCTATGTAGCATTTTTGAGTTGAATTATAATCTGACAATGCATTGCACACCTTCCCGTTGATCATGCACAACATTATCTAAATCATGCATTAATTATCTCGTCTGCTGCAGTGATTACTGTTGGCGTAAGTCTAGATATCTCATGTTCTACCTTTCGTATTACCTGTACAATCAAATCTACAGTCACCTTGGTGAATATAAATTTTATCGGACAACAATGCCTTTTTGCTTTGACGACTTTGCTCAGCGCCATCACAGCCCCATTTTATGAGAATGTGTGTCTCACACGAACTTCGAATTTTGATGTAAATTCTTCTTCTTGGACTGCGCAATATGTTAAACAAGGGACTGCAATTTAATTACTGCAGAACTTTCCATTACTTGGATAACAACTTTTCATGCCATACAAACCTTTTCGTAACTTTTTCGGAAACAATTTAATAGATATGTGCTGTTAATGTTGTCTTATAATAACATATTGTTGCGTTGACAAATTTGCATCAGCAATTATAGAAAAACTCAGGTAACAGAGAAAGATCTGAATAACTGCCCGATTTAAGTCTCTCATTTTATAGTGTAGTACTAATTTTGGGAGAAGCATTAAATATCTCATTAACTAAAACAGCAGATTTCCGTTTACCAGATTTTCTCAATCTTGACTCTGATGCCTTAAAAAAAAATTTGACATCAAGTTTTTTAAAAAATTCGGTAGGTTTCCGATTTTTGTCCATTCGCAGCATTCTTAAAATTCTTTCATCGGCCTACCACTAGAAAAAGATTGTGACGAAGTACACAAAAATGAAGCATAATTAATTTTTACCTTGGAGCCAATCTTTGTTCATACTAAGAAGAAGTGTTTTTGTTTGGTGAACTTTCATCAACCGCTGCTCAAATTGTTGCATCAGCTTCATACATATAATCTTTTGATTTTATAATCTTTTGAATTTGATTCGCCAATGATATTGCTGCAGTTTCATGTACCAACTCAAAAATTTACTTCAGAGATGTTTGAGACGCTGTTTAAGAATGTTGAAAATTTATCTATTATGCAAAAAATTTGTGTGGGTTCTATTAGTACATATATCACTGTTCTCATATGTCATATCACAACTCTCATATTTTTTCATATAGGAGAGATTTCGTCCAAAGAAAAAAGTTTACTTTGAAAACACTTACATGACAGATGAATTTTAAAGTGCTAAAGATATATTCAATTGCGCCATTAGTTTTTAAAAATACTTTAAATTTTTATTAATGAACACTTTATGGCTTATTTTATTTTTAAATCATTAAAATATATCAACGAACACAAAAGATATTTAACTTCAAACTTGCGCACATTTCTATGCAAAAAAAATCTATCTTTTACCATTTTATTTAGTCTGACGTTCCGAGTACCGTCAAAAATTTGTGCGGCACATTTTTGAATAATATTTGCATTTTTGGGATATTTTGGAAATTTTTTGTAGAATTCTTATAAAATTTTATAGTTGGGGGTTTTGTACAGCTATTTTTGCGAATTCTGACACTGGCAACGTGAACCCAAAAAACTAGATTGTTGCCTTTAGTTCCTAGTCTTATACCAGAACGTTCGAGGCTTGAATACTAAATTAATTGACTTATATAGTTTAAGCCATAATCTACACTACGATATTATTGCTTTCAGTGAATTAGGTACTCGAAGTACTGAAATTTTGTCTTACAATTTTAATATATACCGCAAAGAAAAACTCTATATAACGCAAACTCTATTGCAGGTAATTTTTGCAATGCCGGCGGTGTTATTATTGCCGTTAAATCTTCACACTTTTCACTATAATTATATCTGAGTCTTTAGATATTGAAAAATGGGGTCAAGCAGCAGTTGCTGTAGGGTGGATAGCTTCCTTCTGGGAAGCCACTGCCTATCGTTCATCAAAACCGTTAGTGCGTAGTGAGTAGCCACATCCTGTACGAGGTGACCCTCCTTTACAAAACACTATGGATCTAGACATGGGAGTCGAAAAATATCCCCCCTAATCCGGGATAGCCCGTGTCCAATTGGAGTGTTTGCAGTCGGGGGCAACAAGACGGGCCTGGTGGACTATAATACTCCGAAAGGAGTGGAGTTGTCAGCCAGTCCTGTCGAAGCAGCAGCGCCAGGGAACGCTAAGTCCGAAGTGGCTTTTAGCTCTTCGGCTAAGGATGGGCAAGGTGGACATCCTGTAAAGGTTGATAGCCTTCCTCATAGAGAAAGGCCCATGGAAGCTGGTAGACGGCCCTCAAAAGACGATAGCCAGTACCAGAAAAACCTCGAGGTGTGTCAGCTCAATCTACACCATAGTAGGGCAGCATCAGCAATGATGATGCGTTGCATGGAGGAGGATGGAATTGACATAGCAATGCTCCAAGAACCTTGGATTCTTCACAATAGAATCAAAGGTCTCTCGGAGCGGAAAGCCACGCTGTACCAACCGGTGGCAGATGGCAGACGGAGGATTTGTATCTTGGTGAGACATGGTATACTAGCGGTACATATGTCACACCTATGTTCCCCGGATCTCACCGTTGTTTAATTATATATATATATTAATTATATTATAACTATTTAATTAAATCCGCTCAAAGTGTTAACGTAAAATCATAGATATTGGAAAAGTAAAATATCTGACTTACAAAACTGAAAGCTTTCATATAAAGTGTTTTAAATGTACAGAATGCAAAAGAATAAAAGGCAAAAATGGATTTAATATAAAAGAAGCAAAAATAACTTGTAATAAATGTCAGTAAAATTGACAATTGGTGCATGGGAGAATCCTTTAAGGATTACGTTCTCGCCCTGCAGAGTTTAATGCGGCATTCGAACTACGACAAACACCAGAAGTTAGAAAGAACGTTCCGAAATAGTCGGCAAGAGTATCAATTCTACATCAATAGAAAGGATTTTAGCAACCTGGAGGAACTAATAGCGTTGGCTTTTTTTTTGAAGCTTTTGAGTGTATACACGTGGACACGGCACCTACACACGCACCGGCCCAGTGGCCTAGAGAAGAACGACATCGCATAGTCACACAGGCTCCGGAGACACAGATAAATCCGTGAACGGCATTTAGACGGTGTGGTAGAGACGGTCACATGTGCCACGAGTGTCGAAATCCATGGGTAATGTTCTGCTGGGAGTGTGGAAAGCGTGGCCTTAGATCAATTGACTGCTGTCGTCGGGGAACTCACACACGGTCCTTCAGACCCCGTGGAAGTCTGCAGCACGACGAGACTCATATATTCGCAACTATTATACACGAAGAAGAAATTCTAGAAGTATCATTGACAGGACCAACCAAGAGTTTTATAAGCAAACGATTAGCAGAGAAACTGGCACACGCAGGAGAAAGCATAGTAGAGGAAGACATAGTCATTAGAATGGCCGACAGCTCTGTGCGAACAGTTAGCTATGCACTGATCCTGCAAATAATATTTGGGGAAACTTGTAGGATTCCGCTACTCGTCCTACCCGATATAGTGGATGAGGTTATTGTAGGAATAAACTTTCTACTCCGAACTTAGGCGACTTTTACATGTGGTGGCCATACCATCACGTTGATAAGGAACGAGGCGACAACAGGTGGTTTTGTTGCCCGGGTAGGCATAGTAGTGCGAGAAGTCGAAGCAACAAAGACGGAGAAAATAGAGTCTCTTGAGATAGAGAGTCCATCAAGTCGCGTCGCTAGATGAGCATAAGAACTGCAGAAACATATGTCAGATATACAATATCGCAGAGGAAAGCTGAACGTTGTCGCCGACGCGTTATCAAGACAAACGTTAGAGACATTGCGCAAAACAAGTACTGAGAAAACCCAAGATAATACATGTAACTGGTTACGCAAGAAGATGCAAGAGGTTATGGAGAACCCAACGAAGTTCTCAGATTCTATAATAGAAGATGGGCAGATGTATCGACACATATCAACTCAGACAAACAATAAAGATTGTGTCCCGTGGAAGTTTTGTGCACCAAGCCGAAAGAATGATCACTATGGACTGGGTGACTGGGAGTGCTATACGCTCATTTGCTCCGTACAAAACATCAGGGATAGACGGTATGTTTCCGGCTATGTTGCAGTAGGGGGAAGATCTCATTGCACCTAGGCTTAGGGGCATATTCGTTACTTGCCTAGCGGCTGGGTACGTTCCGAGAGTCTGGAGAGAGGCAGAAGTTGTCTTTCTTCCGAAGCCCAGAAAAAAAGGAATATACGGAGGCGAAGTCGTTAAGACCGATCAGCGTTACGTCTTTCCTCTTGAAAACGAAAGAGTGATGGTTGGAAAGAGTGATGGTTGACTGTCTTGAGAGGACTTCGGTTATACATATTCATCTGAGTAGATGCCAACCATGAGAATCACTTAGACTTTTTGGAGCTGAAATCAACATGTCCACGAAAGTTAAATATTTAGGGTTAACCCTGGATAGCAAACTGAACTGGAACGAGCATGTAGAAGATAGCATTCAAAGAGCCAAGAGGGTTCTGATTCAGTGCAGACGCGTTTGTGGTCTCAAATGGGGGCTAAACCCAGAGTCTATGAAATGGGTCTACAAAATGATGGTTAGACCTGTCATCACGTACGCTTCGCTAATTTGGTGGACAAAAGTCAGCCAGAAAACTATTAAGAAGAGACTGAACAGAGTCCAACGGCTGGCGTGTGTTGGAATAACAGGTGTAATACGCACCACTCCAACAAGCGTAATGGAGGTTCTGTTAGGTATGCTGCCTTTGGATTCCGAAATAAAGAAAACGGCGGCGCTAACAGTCCTCAGGACGTTGCGAAATGCTACGTGGCATGGATCAACGGCCCTACATGGTCATATGCGCAGCCTTGATATTGTACATGGAGATGTCAGGGAGACGAGTATGCCTATTGACGGAAGGCAGAGAGTAAGGATAACAGAAAAATGTTATAAAACACTTATAACAGATGGAATCGTCTGGGAAGAAATAGCTGGTAACGATATCAGTATATTCACAGACGGCTCTCTGATGAATGGCAGAGCCGTAGCAGGCGTTCACTCAAAAGAGTTGAGCCTATCCTATGAACTGAGGTTAGGGAAGTTTGTGTCTGTGTACCATGCGGAAATGCTTGCAATGGTGCATGCACTGGACCACCTGACAGATGGTCACCGGGTCAATGGCAAGAAAATTGTTATTGCCCTTGACAATCAGTCGGTGATTAGGTGCATGCATCGTACAGGCATCACTTCCAGGTTGGCGCTCAGACAAATGAGCTCACACTTATGTGGGTGAGAGGACATTCTGGCATAGAACAGAATGCAAATGCTGATTCTTTAGCAAGAGAAGGATCAGCAGAAGAATTCTGTGGACCAGAGCCACGTATCGCCATAAGCGACAACATGGTGGCAGGCCTTGTTAAGCAATTGACTGACTCAGAGCACCGTAAAAGGTGGGAAGAAGCTGTTAATTGCAGGCAATCGAACGCGGCCGTGAAGTGGTCTCGTAGTGAGGCAGCAAAAGTTATTCGTTACAATCGAAGGACTTTAAGCTGGCTTACTGCACTGGTCACAGGACACGGTCCCTACATGTACCATCTCAGGAAGATGACTCTGACCAAGGACGATGCGTGCAGGCTATGCCTAAAGGAGCCGGAAACGACAGCACACATTCTGTGCCAGTATCCGGCGTTGGCAAGCATAAGATTGACCACTCTGGGAGGTCCATTTATTGGCGAAGCCGAGATTGGACAGCTGACCTACAAGGATATGCTTGGGGTGACAAAGGATGCTTATGTAAGAAGCATGCTCACGTATGAGGGCTCCAAGCGGTAGCATCTTTGTCCAATGAGGATGAAAAGGGACCCACTGTGGCCCGCTTCGGCCAATCCCTAATTTATTGTGTATAACATAGCATTAACATTGGTAATCAACGCCCTCCCAGGTTTCGTCGGCGCTCCATCACATGCACCAAATGTGAGAGGATAGTGACGTCACAAATAAACTTCGGCCCCTAGAGAGCAGAAAATCAAGTAAAGACTGACAGCATCCACCATGTAAGTGTGCTGGTGCTTCATCATAAATTTGGTTGCTTAGTTAGTGAATGTTTTTTGAAGATTTTTGCAAAAAAATAAATAAAAGACATCCGTGAAAATGAGCGAAAAATATCAATAGTGGATAAGAGCGAGGTAGTTGATGTTATCAATTTGATGTCGTTGAAGGGCAAGGCTGCTCTAAACAAGCACACTGTGATATCTACTACAGCTGTCATGCGGAGAGGCGCGAATTCGGATGTGGATTCGTTGTTAGCCGGAAACTACGCCACCTTGTTTCCCGGTTCACACCTATGAACGAAAGATTGGCCACGATCCACATCAAGGCAAAATTTTTCTCCATCAGCCTTATTTGCGCGCACGCCCCGACGGAGGAAAAGGACGAAGCCGTCAAAGACGCCTTCTACGCTAGTCTTGAGGACATATACGACCACCTTCCGGTCCATGATGTGAAAATAGTCCTCGGCGATTTTAATGTAAAAGTCGGAAGGGAAGGCATCTTTGGACCCACTGTCGGCCAGTTCAGTCTTTATGAGACCTCAACGAACAACGGTCTAAGACTGATCGACTTCGCCGCGGCGCAAAACATTTAAGCATCTCGACATCCACAAGGCCACCTGGCTGTCCCCGAATCAAAAAACGCGAAACCAAATTGATCATGTTGTAATCGACGGAAGGCATGCCTCTAGTGTTCTAGATGTGCGTACATTTCGGGGGGTCAACATTGACTCCGACCATTATCTTGTTGCAGCCAAGATCCGCATGCGATTATACAATGCGAAGAACATACGCACAGGAATGCAACGAAAGCTAGATGTCGCTAAGCTGCAATTACAACGGACTGCCGAAGCCTACTCCGCTCAACTCTCGGTTAAGCTCAACCAACCAACCTCTGGACCCGACGACGCCGGCGGACTTTGGGCTCATATATCCCACTCCATGCGCGCTGTCGCTGAAGAAGTCATTGGTTTCCGGCGCCCGCAACCTCGAAACCAATGGTATGATCAGGAGTGTCGCATTGCGACAGCAGTAAAAATCGCCGCATACAGAAAAACGCTGCAGTCAGCTGCAACGCGAACCGTGCGAGAAAACTACCGCGAAAAGAGGAAGGAAGAGAGACACCTTTTCAGACGCAAGAAAAGAGAGCAGGAAAAGCGTGAGCGTGAGGAACTAGAGGTATACCAGGGCAAGAAGGATACACGAAAATTCTATCAACAAGTTAAGCGTCTAACCCAAGCCCGGAGCATCCACTTGTAGAGACGGAAATGGAGATCTGAATACGGATACGCAGTGCGGGCTGAGATTGTGGAGACGGCACTTCTCAAATTTAGGAACTGGCGACGATTCCACCAATGCCGCTCATGGAGAGCGCAGTTCAGAGCTACCAATCAACGATGGCGGAGTGGAAGTACCACCACCTAGCCATGAAGAGGTTCGAGTTGTTATCCAACTACTCAAAAACAATAAAGCAGCGGATGCTGACGGCCTGTCAGCTGAATTGTTTAAAACCGGCGGCGATGAATTGATAAGGCACATGCATCAGCTCATCAGCAAAATATGGCTAGCAGAAAGCATGCCCGATGATTGGAACCTCAGTGTACTGTGCCCTATACTTGCCCTTTTAGGTCAAGGCTCTGAATGTACCATTATTGCGGAGACTGCAGTACAAACAATTAGCTTGCCACGGACTCGTACCTCAGCACACATATTAGGCGTAGGCAGCAATGCTGCACATCGATGTAAATACACTGTCGGTGTTCGCATGCACTTTTGTGTGAACTCAACTTTCAATGTGGTTATCGACTACGCATTTGTTTTGAATGCGCTCATTAGCCAAATTCCCACTCAAACAATCAAGCCACAACAGTGGTCACACATTATTGGTCAACAATGGGCAGATTCTATGTATTATCAATCACGCCGTGTTGATTTACTCATTGGGGCAGACATGTTCGCATACATTTTACTGCCCGAAACACGTATGGGAAGGTTTTACGAACCTATTGCGCAAAATACACACCTTGGATGGGTACTGTCAGGCAACACTACAAACACCCACAAGAGCGAAATTCGATTTTATTGTAATCATGCCACACTTAAAAAATTAGAATCACTACGATTTTTTTAACGCGATCAAGTCCCAGAGGAGCATTCGCTAACTGATCAAGAAACGTGGTGTGAGAAACACTTTCAACAAACGCATACGCGTCAGCCAAATAGCAAATACTTAGTATACATCAAATACTTTAAAAAATTTATTTGATGAGTCTCAAACTCTGGGAAGATCCAAACAAATTGCATTAAACCGTTCCTATTATTTAGAACGGGAGCTCCAACAGAACGACGATTAACGCACATGCTACGAGGAGAGTATTCGTGAATATTTACACTCAATCAAATAAAGTCTACAATCACAACTGAGGCAAAACATTGCATCAAGAACTCAGCTGACAAACCAACAGTTACCTCGTGTGTTTTGCCACATCATGCTGTATTCAAAGAAGATAGTGTCACAACAAAACTCTGCATAGTCTTCGACGCTTCTTGCAAAACAGCGAATGGTAAATCGCTTAACGACATGTTGCGTAATTTTAGTAATTTTAAACTGGAGGAAGCACAAATTCGCATTTACAGCGAATGAGATTCAAGAATACTGCCTAACAACGGTTACATATGGCACAGCATCGGCTCCATTTACTGCCATACGAGTTCTTCATCAACTAGCCGAAGATGAAAAATCATCGTATCCACTCGCAGCACCGGTTCTGAAAAATGAAGTTTATGTAGACGACATACTTTCTGAAAGTCATTCGCTAGAATCAGCAATAGAACTCCGTGAACAGCTTACCTCATGGCTTCGCTCTGCTGGCATGGAACTGAGTACATGAAGCAGCAACCAGACAGCCTTGATTGACGATATTCCAGCCTCACACATGTCCAATAGTAACAATTTTGAGCTCAATATTGAAAGTAGTGTGAAAATGTTACAATAGGTACGTGCTGGCAGCCGAACAACGATTTTTTTTCGTATAAACTCAATTTCGAACTAGATTATTCTGTCACAAAACGATCAATGCTATCGACGATAGCTCGGCTCTTTGACCGCCTTGGATTCATTGCCCCTGTCATTGTATTGTAGCATGAAAAATCATTTTTAAATCTGTTTGGGGTTATAAAGTCCAGACTGACGATAAAAAGTACAAATCGTAAGAGTGGGATGAAATTCTACCAACAGATCTAAACCATTATTGGCAAGAACTTTTGAACGCACTTTCCACGCTGCACTGCATTAAAGTGCCCAGATGGTTGCTATATGACCCCATTTACATTAAATCGCTGCAACTTCATGCCTTTTGCGATGGATCGACGTTTGCATATGCATAATGCGTATATCTGCGTGTAAAATATACTGATGCCAAAGTTTACACAACACTTTTGATGGCAAAAAGTAGGGTTACGCCAACAAAGCCACTCACCATTCCACGCGTTGAGCTGTCTAGAGCCGTGCTATTCACCGAATTGATTGAGTGAACAAATCGATCATTTTCAGTGCCACACGAGAACTTACGAATTTTCTATTGGACAGAAGCAACGATAGTCCGTTACTTGATAAATGGTGACCCAAATCGGTGGCAGACATGGATATCAAATAGAGTTGGAAAAATACTGAAAGTATCATTGCCAATGCAATGGGGTCACACGTGGTCTCACACCAGCCGTTTAATCGACATTCACCTTGTGGTGGTCTGGTCCAGAGTGGTTGCTACAGTCAGAAGATAGTTGGCCAACATTTATCCCACAAAATTTACAGGTAAATCGGAAAGAGGCTGAGATTAAGCGAAAAAAAATTCAAATAAATTTGACACATTTGTGAAGATTCGGTTATTCTCAGGTACTCTTCTACGTGTAATTGCTTACATTCTTAGATTCGTAAACAATAGTCTTGTGAAAGGCAAGCCCCTGCAAAGTGGCCCTCTCACTGTCATAGAGTGAAAACTCAGCCTCGCTGGTTCAACAAGAAGTATTTGGTAAGGAAAGGCATTGCGTTTGCAATAAAACCCCATTACCAACTGGCAGCAAACCAAGAAATTTATCGCCCTTTCTTGACAAGAACCAGGTTTTGCGAGTTCGTGGCAGATTCCTATCAAATCTACCATTTGAACAAAAGCATCCAATCATATTACCAAGATTTCCCCATATCACGAATTTGGTCATTGTCAACGCACACATCACGACATTGCATGGTGGGGCACAACTAACCAAAGCATACTTACGCAAACTCTTTTGGATTGTGAACGAACAACGTGTGGTTCAACAGCAGCTACGAAAATTCATAACGAGCATTCGCATTAAGCCGCCAGAAGTGGTTACTAAGCTTATGGGAAACTTACCATTCCATCGATTTAATCCACCACTGCGCCCATTCTTAGGAACTGGAATCGACTACTCCGGTGCCAATGAAATCAAGTCGTCCATATTTCATGAGAATACTAAATAAAGGGCTATGTAGCAGTATTCATATGTTTGGCAACGAAGTGTATCCACCTGGAGGCTGTCACAGGAATGTCGACTGAAAATTTTTTATGGGCACTCCAACGATTTATTGGGCGAAGAGGTATATGCAAGGACATATACAGCGACTGCGGAACCAACTTTATTGGTACTGACAAAGTGCTACAGACAAGTCAACGAAGATTGGCAGAAGCAATAGAGCAAGACATCGTTCCAAAAATGCCAATTCAAGGCATACAGTGGCACTTCAACCCTCCCCATTCATCTTATATCAGCAGGTTGTGGGAATCCAACGTAAGATCAGTTAAACACCACCTCAAACGCGTCATGTGCAGTACATGCCTTACGTACGATGCTCTTTCAACTTTGCTTGTGAATATCGAGTCGTGCTTAAATTCTAGACCCCTATGTCCTCTGACTTCAGATCCGAATGACTTTATCATACTTTCAAGCACCAAATACATCTCCAGAAGTTTTGGTTGGTATATTCGTTTGCTCCATGAAACTGAAAACACCCATCCAGGTCGTCATATTTTTATATCATAAATTGAAATAAAGCAAGTGCAGCATTTTTCAGAATCATTTTGAGATAATGCAGGTCCCAGCATAAACAATTCCATACTAGAATTTTGGTCTTATGGGATGCCACACTGAGAGAGTGACATAGGACAAGAGAAAGACTGGAATATCGTAAGCAATGGGTCGACTAATAGAGTCAGCATATTTTACATTTTTTTAATAAGTAGTCAGTTACAATTATCTGTACAATCTGTTTGGTGTGCGAAAGTGGCAAGAAGCGAACTCGTTCAACATTTTTGATATTAATCGCTTGAAGCGATAATAATTTACTTTAAGATATTACTTTACTTAACGTAAATTAACATATTAATTAAAGTTAATTTTATTACTAAGAAACCTTCGTGTTTCAAGTTTATCAACATTTTTGTGAATAAACCAAATTTCAATGCGATCCGCATAATACTACAGACTGAGCAAGCGGGAAACTACGAAATCACTTTTGTTTTGTACATTGCTCACTTCATCAAACTTGTGACCGCAACAGTAGCAGCTGATAATACTGAGCTGAGCAGCTTGCTCAGGTTAGGCAATTTTGCGTAATATTCTACTGCATGAAGCGCTACACACACACACTTTTACAATTTTATGCACATCCCTACAAAACCGAAAAGGTTGGAATGTTAGATGAATTGCTGACATTGCTAACACAGCAGGGTGAAATCAAGGAATTGCTATATGCTATGTTGGTTATGCGCTGAAAATAAATGCCAAAGGTTTAGGCTCAGGCGTCTTTCAAGTGCAGATGAAGTTGCAGTCATCTACTACGCTCGTTTTTTTTCAATAAACTAAACAGCTTGAAGAACTCCGTGGATATCAACGCAAAAATAGTGCTAAAATTTAAAAAGATTAATTATAAATACTGATAATATTTCAATCAAAACATACCTTTTATTTTAATACAGCAAAGGAAAATAAGTAGATGCGTTAAAACGACTTGCACTAATCGAAAAAGGTTTCAGACAAGGCGATCCACTGTCTTGCGATCTCTCTTTAACATCATCATGGAGGAAATCGTACGAAAGGCCGGTGTGCATCGTAATGACACCATTTTCAACACAGGTGTCCAACTCCTTGCGTAAGCTGAAGATATTGATATTGTCGGCAGAACCAAGAGAAATATTACCGCTGCTTTCATCGCGAAAGGAATCAAAAGGAATCAGCCAAAGAGGGTTTGACGATAAATGATGGTCAAAGTATATTCTGTCTACATACAAGGGAGCGTGGCGTCTGGACTCACACGTTTCATCCGGCAGCTATAACTTTGAAGTAGTCAAGAAGTTTGCATACCTTGGCACCGCCATTAATACCAACAACGAAATCGGTTTGGAGATAAAGCGAAGAACAATAATTGCTAATAGGTGCTCCTACGGGCTCAGTAAGCAACTAAGTTCCAGAGCCCTCTCTCGATCGACAAAACTATCACTCTACAAGACGCTCGTTCTACCTGTGCTGCTTTATGGCGCTGAGGCGATTATTTTCGCAAACTGATGCAGCTGCTCTGGGGGTGTTCGAGAGAAAAGTTCTTCGCAAAATCTTCGGTCCTGTTCTAGTTGGCGATGACTATCGCATCGGAATGAACCACGAGCTGTATGAGCTCTACGAAGACATTGAAGTAGTTAGGCGTATAACTCAGCAGCAACTACGCTGGCTGGGTCATGTCCATCGTATGGACGACGAATCTCCAGCAAAAAAGGTGCTCTATCACTCTAGGTGACCCGAGGCGAGGGTCGCTGATCAACGACGACAAGGGAGACCATGCCTGCGATGGAAGGACCAGTCCGAGAAAGTGTAGCGTAGCGAAATTGGTCACGTAAAAATCTTACACCCCTGAAACAAAAAGGCCCCACGTTGGGCGCCAGTTTTTAGCGGAGCGAAATTGATCACGACCGAATTAACCAAAAAAAACGAATGCGTCTGGCAACGCTGAACGGTGAGGCCGACCAGGGAAGCAGCAGCCCTGACTTTGCATTTGTTTTGAGGGCGCACGGTGAATGCGCCCCTGTGGCTTTCGCACAGAAATTTAGTCAGGGCGCCTGATTACCTCAGCCGACGCCACCGCTCCTGGTCAGGTGACCCGAGGACACGAAGTTGGCCACGACTGCACGTGCTGGTGAGCCTATGTGCTAGCAGTTCGGGAGTGATGGGGGGGTTCGTGGTGGCCAACCCCGCGTACCTTCGCCGTACAAATAACTCACGTGCATAAAAAAAAATTTTTTATCGCGTTGAGATTCGGACCAACAAATATCAAACCAAGCGGAGCTGAAAAGAAAGAAGATTAGCTAAAAAAAAATGGAAAAGGTTGGGAGCCTCTGGCTCATCCATTCCCCAACCAACACTCGAGCCAGATGTTCAGGCTCAGCCCACACATCCCTCCCTACCATGGAGGACCCCGGGGCAAAGTTGATAGTCCTCCCCTATCGCAACCAATTCTCTCCTACGACCAAATAAAAAGAACTTAGTGGTTCATTTTAAAATTACAAATTTAATGGGTCTTTAGTATACTACCTAACTTTACATTCTATATATTTTTTTTTTTTTTTTTTTATGTTAATAAAAATTTTTAGGTTATTTTATTTTATTTAATAAAAAAAATTTTAATCTAATTTTTACTTTATATAATTTAAATAGAGATTTTAATTAATTTTATTGTATTTTTAATAAAAATTTTCATTTCAATTTTATTTTGTTTAATTTTTATTTTTTTTATTTAAGTTTTATTTTAATAAAAACTTTATTTTTCTTTTATTTTAAAAAAAAAACTTTTTATATTATTTTATTTTTATTATTCTTTTTAGTTAACTTTACTCAAGCTTTATTATTAATTAAAACTTTATTTAATTATGTTTATTTTTATATTATGTGTAAATTTAAATTTTCAGATTATGTTGAGTTTTAATTTTTCATTAATTTATGTTTAAAGTTAAATTTTCAGATTAGGTTGAGTTTTAATTTTTCATTATTTTATGTTTAAAGTTAAATTTTCAGATTAGGTTGAGTTTTAATTTTTCATTATTTTATGCTTAGAGTTGATTAAAAAAAAAAATTTAAATATATGATGTAATTTATATAGATTAAAAATTAATTATCTAACTTAAATATATAATGAAAACAAAAAAAGAAATTTTATGAATAAGAAAAGAAAACCTGGATCCAGGATACTGCTGCGGTTGATACATTTGTTGCTGCTGCGGTTGTTGTTGCTGTTGTGGTTGTTGTTGCTGTTGTGGTTGTTGCCGTTGTTTTTGATACTTGTGTGACGTGATTGTTGAGGTAACAAGAGGCACAAGTCCAGGTACTAATTGAATGCTAGGTGGGTCGCTAGCTGCGACATGCATGGCTGCAGGCTTAGCTGCTATGTGGGTCGCTAGCTGCGACGTAGTTGGCTGCAGGTAAATCTGCAAGGTGGGTCGCTAAGCTGCGACGTGCATGGCTGCAGGCTTAGCTGCTATGTGGGTCGCTAGCTGCGACGTAGTTGGCTGCAGGTAAATCTGCTAGGTGGGTCGCTAGCTGCGACGTGCATGGCTGCAGGCTTAGCTGCTATGTGGGTCGCTAGCTGCGACGTAGTTGGCTGCAGGTAAATCTGCTAGGTGGGTCGCTAAGCTGCGACGTGCATGGCTGCAGGCTTAGCTGCTATGTGGGTCGCTAGCTGCGATGTAGTTGGCTGCAGGTAAATCTGCTATGTGGGTCGCTTGCTGCGACTTAGTTGGCTGCAGGTAACGGTGTGGTGCGGTGCGTGGTAGCGGTGCTGCATAAAAATATAATTTTTAGCTTGAAAGCTAAAACTTTCATACAATCACTTACCGGTGCGTGGTAGACAAGCTGCTGCTGCTGCTGGGATAGGGAGGATGGTAGTTGCTGCTGTCGTGCTGAGGCGGTTGTCCAAACGAAAAAGAATTTTCGTGGGCGGAAATTACGCTATTTGCCTATAATATTTGACATTTGTCAAATATGTCGACAGTGAGCGTTCTGAAATTTGAGAACCATAGCTGAGGGTGTGCTTCAACTTTATAACATTAACTGAGGAGTGCTCTTCGAACCTTACATGTGTGACACACTTGCGTATGGATAACAAGGCTCACGCGTTCGAAGTGCGACAGCTGGACAGGACCTGCGACAGATGTCTAAGTTAAAGTGAAACTTGTCAGAGTAAATGTCATAGTTGCGTACAATCAAGCTGTCAGAATAACAAGTCAGAGTTAAATTAATTAAAACTGTCTAAAACAAAAAAATGTCGAGTGAATAAATGAAAAATGTCAGATTGGAATAGAAAGAAAAAAAAAAGTGAGGGGTAAAGTGAATGGACTGTCAGAAGTAACTGACGTAAAAAAAAATGGTACGCGTAAAAAAAATAAAAATGTCAGAATTTAAATGACCGTAATTTGTCACATATGACATACGACGACCCGTCAAATTAAGATGTACGATACCCGTCAAATTTAAATTAAAGGAACTGTCAGAATTGAATAAAAGATAGACGTCAAAGTTAAATTAAATACCAATGTCGGATTTTAATGTCAAAGAAATGTCAGATTTCATCGGACATAAAATGTCAGAAATAAAAATGGTATACCGTCCGTTTTGAAATACACGAACTGACAGATGTCACATGAGATAAGAATGTCATAAATACAAATGGTATACTGTCCGTGTTGAAATACAGAACTGTCAACGTAATCTGTCAGCTGTCACAGTCATCTGTCTCGCGACGTGTTGACGGTAAAGTCAAAATGTCAGCTGTCACAGTCATCTGTCACGCGACGTGTTGACGGTAAAGTCAAAATGTCAGCTGTCACAGTAAAACGTCAACTGTCATTTAATGTGTTGACTGTAAAAGTAATATGTCAGCTGTCAAAGTCAAAGTGTAAGCTGTCAAAGTCATCGGTCAGCTGTCACACCTCGAACGCGCCAGCCGTGGCATACGCAGTATGTCACTCATGTTTGCAGACGACACAGCCATGGCGAACTCTGACCTGCATGTTCGAATGTGGATTCAACTTCACAGTCAACGCCACCTTCAAACATGAAAGCCAGAACCCACCACTTAGTGTGCCGTTACAAAACAGTTCTTCGGAACAAGTTGAACACTTGTTGCAAGGACTGAAGGCACTATCCCCTAATGTCTTTAGCGTGAAACACCCCCAGCCGTTTATTAGCCATATCAGCCAGCTCATAGTACGCCGAACCCATCTTCTTAGTGACTTTAGCTTTCTCAAAGACGTTCGCCAGCTTAGCATTAAAATGCTCAGAGGCCTTGCTTTGGGCAAAACTTCTTCGATACACGACCTGACCAACCTCAAAACTCACTGGTCGTGAACGCATATTGTATAGCCTCTCATTCTTCTCATATGCCTGTCGCAAGTTCTCTCGCACTTGCTCTCGAATCAGCTCAGTTCTCTCCCCAGGCGTAGTTTCAGCCGTAGGATCTTCTAATAGTTTTAACTTCCGTAGAAGTTCATAATTCTTTGCATGACAAATCATATTTTGTCCAAAAACAACAAAATACGGCGAAAAACCAGATGAAGAGTGAACTGAGCTGCGGAGAGCTGCGCTAATCGCAAACAATGATTTATCCCAATCCTTTTGGTCAGGATGAATATACGCACGAATCGCGGCTATTATTGAGCGATTTACGCGTTCTACAGCATTGGCTTGAGGAGAATAATTGGCCGTAAGATTATGCGTTACACCATAAAGTTTCAATAAATCTTTAAATTTATTAGATTTAAACTGAACTCCATTGTCCGTCGTAAGGTGGTTCCCTGAGCGTGACCTTGGGTAAGGCCCTAAAAGGTCTACGTAGAGTTTCTGAAAGATTCGTACCGAAGTAAGCTGTTGTCCCATAGGCGGACGAAGTATGAAATTAGGAGCCTTTGTCATTTTGCAGACTTCACAAGCTAGAACGTAATCACGTACTTGTTTTGCCATTCGAGGCCAAAAATACAACATTTTTAAACGGGTAAATGTTTTGTGAATCCCACCATGGGAACGCATTGGATGATCGTGAGCTTCAACAATGAGAGACATTCTCAACTCCTCCGGCACCCAGAGTTTCCATGACTGTTCTTCTTGAGTGGGATTACCACTGGCAAATTCACACCGCTAGTAAATTAAACCGTCTACTACCTGAATGTCCGGCTGCTGACTGTCACATTTTTGGAATTCATTGACCAGTTTTAGATAATTCTCAGTTTTAAAAGGTGTTGAAGAAAAATCTAAAACTGTCGAGATCACAGTCGAATTCTCTGTTAGTTCTGATATTTCCACTGCTTCAGGCGAATGCACTCTCGATAAAGAATCGGGAACTACGTTTTGGCTACCTCTGCGATGAAGAATGGTAAATTTGAAACCTTGCAGTTTCAATGCCCAGCGTGCAAGTCTGCCATGCAAATCGGTTTGGCCCATTAACCATTTTAAGGATGCGTGATCGGTGATCACTTCGAATTCATGTCGTTCGACATAAGCTCGGAATTTCTTTATGGCCATGACCGCTGCAAGACATTCTTGTTCCGAAACAGTATAGTTTCTTTGCGCTTGGTTAAACTTATGCGACATGTACGCAATTGGGACTTCATTACCCTCATCATCGCGCTGAGCCAACACGGCTCCGACTCCATATTGAGATGCATCGCACTGGATGGAAAACGGACGAGAAAAATCAGGACTGTGAAGCACTGGTGCACTACACAGGCTATTTTTGAGGGCCTCAAACGCGGCTATCGACTCATCAGTCCAAACAAATTTTTTCGCCTTTTGCAACATGTTGGTCAAAGGGGTTGAAATGGAAGCGTAATTGAGCACGAACCGTCGGTACCATCCACAAACACCAAGAAAACGACGAAGCTGTCGAACAGTTTTAGGCAACGAAAAATCTCGAATTGCCCTCACTTTTTCTGGATCGGTACTTATGGTTCCATGCCCAATCACGTGACCAAGATAATGAATTTGCTTAAGCAAAAATTTGCTTTTTTCGATGTTGATGGTTAGACCAGCATGTCTCATGCACAGGGCTACCTCCTGAAGCAACGATAAGTGGTCGTCAAACGTCTCGGTGATTAGCAATAAATCGTCTAAATAAACAAAAACCTTAGTTCGTAAGTGAGCAGGTATGACCTTGTCCATCAAACGGGACATCGTTTGCGGCGCATTACATAGGCCGAAAGGCATTGTAATAAACTGGTACAATGGTCGATTAGGCACTGTGAAGGCTGTCTTATCTCTTGACGCTACATCTAACGGAATCTGCCAGAAGGCGTCCTTGAGATCCAAGCTCGAAATAAATTTAGCTTTTGGAAGCCGACTGAGGATTCCGTCAATGAGCGGCAAAGGATAGGCATCCTTCACAGTGACCTCATTGACCTTGCGCGCGTCGAGGCATAACCTCACTTTATTTAGTTTGACGATCAAAGCCACAGGAGATGACCAAGCGCTTTGAGACACCTCAATAACACCAAATGCCAACATGCGATCGACTTCAGCGAAAATAAGTTGTTCGACACCAGGAGAAACATAAAAATGCCTTTGTTTGACTGGCTTTGCATTTCCTACGTCAATGACGTGACTAATCCAACGAGTGCGGCCTAAGCCTTCTTCTGAAAAAGATGGAAAATTTAAAATTGTTGCATTCAGTCTAGCTTGCTGACGAGCAGTCAAAACATGTCTAGTAGAATCAACTTCGCATACGCCACTGACTGAAGAGCAGTTGTAATTTTCCAGAAAGAGATCTCCAGCCAAGCTAAAAGCTTTAACGAAATCAACTCCCAAATACAAGTCTTGAGACAAAGTTGGAACGATCAAAAACTTGAGTGGTTTGGTGACTCCTCGAAAAGTGATGGTGGTGTCGAGTACTCCCGCCGAAGAATGACTCGTCCCGTCCGCCGTTTTCAAATCAATCGCATACCTTTGCCACTTCAGTTGCTTATTAGACAACAGTCGTTGTGCCAAATTGTTGGCAATGCAACTGACAGTAGCGCCAGTATCGATTAACCCTACTAACGTCTCGCCGGCTAATGAGACCGGTGCGTAAGGACGAACATCATTTTCGTGAGCACTCGACAAAACCGCCGAGCACGCAAATTTTCTCAAGGCTCTGACCTTGTTCCAAAATTGTCTCAATCTTGCAGTTGATCGTTGCTTTCTTTTATTTTTTGTTTGGCTGGAGCCCTCGCTCTGAAAAATACGTCTGCGAGCAGCGTTATATTCTTGCCATCGCACGTGCAAAGGCTTGAACGTCCTTTGTGGCGCACTAGAAGCCGTTTGTTCGCGTTTCAAAATTTGAATTTTAACGTTTGGTACATATGGTATTGCCTCAGTTTGGCATGCCACCTCAGAAGTTAATGAGGGGCTGGTTGAAATTCTAAAAAAGTATTATCTGTTGTGGTAGTTGTTGTGTTGGTGTCAGTATGACCAGATTCGCATGTCAGCTCGGAGACCTGACGCTGCGGCGGGAAGCTTCTGGAATTCCTTCCATGTTCCTCGTCCAGTAATTCACGCCTCCGAACAAACGCGCGAAGCTGACTAACACTACCCACTGAGACATACAACAAACTACGTCGCACATCTAGCCTTAAATTTCGTCGCAAACTCTCCAACAGAGCTTGAGAATCAAGAGGCCTTTGCAGTTTGTCGGTAAGCTGCAAAACTGCCTCATAGTATTCATCAAATTTCTCATCGAACTTTTGCTTGCGACTGCGCACTAAATCCATGATGTCGAGATCGGTTCGGTGGTCAGTAAATTGGCTTCGAAGCTCAGCGCATAATGCTGTCCATTCGATGCGGGTGACACTTCGATGGTACCGCCAGAACCAATCCAAGGCCTTGCCCACGAATAGCAGGTGTGCATGGTCAGCTAGCGCTCCAAAGTCTCCACGCAAGCTTTGCATTGTCAGAGAGTGTATTTGATAAATAAATTTATCAATGGTCAGCGCATCAGTTTTACCACTGAAGGTAATTTTCCAGTTGGAAATTTTGCTGGCAACACTCTCTGCCAACACAAAGTGCGAGGACCAACCCGGAACACCACTGCCACTGGGCACCTGCTGATTCGGTGGCGGAGGACCTGGAAAGCCCTGAGGATATCCTCGACCGTATCCGACATCTGGAAGTGGAGCCTGGTGAAGATGAGGTTGTTGATAATTTATAAATTGGTGATTATTTGCAACAGGCATTGATGCTCGCGCCTGTTGGAGACCCTGCGACGGAACAGAATGTGGCGTTGCTCCGTGCGGAGTATGTCTGACTTGGTTTAAATTCAATTTTGCTAGTTCGGTTCGAACTGCCTCATTAATCAAGAGCTGCAAATCTTTATCTGAATATGATTGTTGTGCCGAACTAGGCTGAAAGTTATCAGATGGATCTTGATAATTTGCACTAGCAGCTTGATCGGAAAACCGTTCGACCGACTCATTTGCAAACGGCTGCCTCGCCGAAAGATTCGTATTTGAATCTTGCTCCTTGTAGTGTCCTTTTCATATGCAAAATTGTTATTACTTTCATTTGTACCTTACTATTATTATACTTTATATTATTAAATACTTGTTTAATTTAATATTTCCATCTAGAAATATTTTAAAAGACTTTCTTTAAAAAACAAAAATTTTGATATATAGTTTTTCATTCGAATGTTTATAACTTAAGAATTGTGTTTAATAATAAATATTGTACAAAATATATATGGAATTTTGACTTCTATACTCCTGACTGAAACCTAAGTTTCTTTGGCTTCTAGTGGCCGGACGTCCCTTCTTTACCGCGCCCTGGCTAGAATTCGTTTTACCTGGCGAAGGTAACGAAGAAGCACCCACTAGAGCTGACTGATATGGCCTAAGTTTCTTGTCGCTGCAAAGCGTACGGCACAACGGACAACTGTGGCTCGTATGAATCCACTGAGATATACATGCTCGGTGGAAAACGTGCTTGCATGGTGTCAGCACCATGTCTTCAGGCTTTGTGAAGGCCTGCTTGCAAATGCTGCACAAATTCTCAGCACCCTCCACCTGAGCTGGTATATCATCCGTGCTATGGTGCAACGGCATTGCAGCTATGTCAAAAAAATCAAAGAATATTTATAAAAAATTGGGGGATTATGCCACTACTAAAACCGTTGTTTTATGCAGTGATGACGCAGATGAGAAAAATATAATAAAAATATAAAAATATAAATGCATAAAAATGAACTTATTTGGTCTTAGGAGAGAATGTTGCTATCCAAAAAAATTTGAGTGTTGGTTGCCGACTGGCTGAGTCAGAGGTTCCTTTAAAAAAAAATTAAAAAAAACTACGTTAAATGGGCCTACTGAGAGTTCCATGCCACGGCGAAATAGTCCCGAGTGCCGCGGTCGACCAGTGCGATTGAACGCGATTACATCGCATTCCATGCGACACTCGACACTACCCCCCGCAACACGAAAACTCTCAGCAAGAATTCACAAACAAAAAATTTAAAAATGATAACAGTTACTACAAAAACAGTTATGAAAGTTAAACGCGATCGCAGATTTCATGGCCACATAGAGGAATAAATCGGTTCAGACGATTTACCAACGGATCCAGTATAAGGTTGAGCCTCATACCGGATATTCCGATTGAATAAAACCCGATGATTTTATTCGAGAAAAAAAACAAAAACAACACGAATGCCATGAAAACTACTAGAAAAAAAAATTTTCATTAAATTGGTTTGAATCCACGACGCGATACCGAACATAAAAAAAGTAGAGATGGGAACCGAATTAATTTCGGGCCCCACGTTGGGCGCCAATTTGTAGCGTAGCGAAATTGGTCACGTAAAAATCTTACACCCCTGAAACAAAAAGGCCCCACGTTGGGTGCCAATTTGTAGCAGAGCGAAATTGATCACGACCGAATTAACCAAAAAAACGAATGCGTCTGGCAACGCTGAACGGTGAGGCTGACCAGGGAAGCAGCAGCCCTGACTTTGCATTTGTTTTGAGGGCGCACGGTGAATGCGCCCCTGTGGCTTTCGCACAGAAATTTAGTCAGGGCGCCTGCTTACCTCAGCCGACGCCACCGCTCCTGGTCAGGTGACCCGCGGACACGAAGTTGGCCACGACTGCACGTGCTGGTGAGCCTATGTGCTAGCAGTTCGGGAGTGATGGGGGGTTCGTGGTGGCCAACCCCGCGTACCTTCGCCGTACAAATAACTCACGTGCATAAAAAAAAATTTTTATCGCGTCGAGATTCGGACCAACAAATATCAAACCAAGCGGAGCTGAAAAGAAAGAAGATTAGCTAAAAAAAAATGGAAAAGGTGGGGAGCCCCTGGCTCATCCATTCCCCAACCAACACTCGAGCCAGATGTTCAGGCTCAGCCCACACATCCCTCCCTACCATGGAGGACCCCGGGGCGAAGTTGATAGTCCTCCCCTATCGCAACCAATTCTCTCCTACGACCAAATAAAAAGAACTTAGTGGTTCATTTTAAAATTACAAATTTAATGGGTCTTTAGTTACTACCTAACTTTACATTCTATATATTTTTTTTTTATGTTAATAAAAATTTTTAGGTTATTTTATTTTATTTAATAAAAAAAATTTTAATTTCATTTTTACTTTATATAATTTAAATAGAGATTTTAATTAATTTTATTGTATTTTTAATAAAAATTTTCATTTCAATTTTATTTTGTTTAATTTTTATTTAATTTTTATTTTTTTTATTTAAGTTTTATTTTAATAAAAACTTTATTTTTCCTTTATTTTAAAAAAAAAACTTTTTATATTATTTTATTTTTATTATTCTTTTTAGTTAACTTTACTCAAGCTTTATTATTAATTAAAACTTTATTTAAGTATGTTTATTTTTATATTATGTGTAAATTTAAATTTTCAGATTAGGTTGAGTTTTAATTTTTCATTATTTTATGTTTAAAGTTAAATTTTCAGATTAGGTTGAGTTTTAATTTTTCATTATTTTATGTTTAAAGTTAAATTTTCAGATTAGGTTGAGTTTTAATTTTTCATTATTTTATGCTTAGAGTTGATTAAAAAAAAAAATTTAAATATATGATGTAATTTATATAGATTAAAAATTAATTATCTGACTTAAATATATAATGAAAACAAAAAAAGAAATTTTATTAATAAGAAAAGAAAACCTGGATCCAGGATACTGCTGCGGTTGATACATTTGTTGCTGCTGCGGTTGTTGTTGCTGTTGTGGTTGTTGTTGCTGTTGTGGTTGTTGCCGTTGTTTTTGATACTTGTGTGACGTGATTGTTGAGGTAACAAGAGGCACAAGTCCAGGTACTAATTGAATGCTAGGTGGGTTGCTAGCTGCGACGTGCATGGCTGCAGGCTTAGCTGCTATGTGGGTCGCTAGATGCGACGTAGTTGGCTGCAGGTAAATCTGCTAGGTGGGTCGCTAAGCTGCGACGTGCATGGCTGCAGGCTTAGCTGCTATGTGGGTCGCTAGCTGCGACGTAGTTGGCTGCAGGTAAATCTGCTAGGTTGGTCGCTAAGCTGCGACGTGCATGGCTGCAGGCTTAGCTGCTATGTGGGTCGCTACCTGCGACGTAGTTGGCTGCAGGTAAATCTGCTATGTGGGTCGCTAGCTGCGACGTAGTTGGTTGCAGGTAAATCTGCTAGGTGGGTCGCTAAGCTGCGACGTGCATGGCTGCAGGCTTAGCTGCTATGTGGGTCGCTAGCTGCGACGTAGTTGGCTGCAGGTAAATCTGCTATGTGGGTCGCTCGCTGCGACGTAGTTGGCTGCAGGAAACGGTGTGGTGCGGTGCGTGGTAGCGGTGCTGCATAAAAATATAATTTTTAGCTTGAAAGCTAAAACTTTCATACAATCACTTACCGGTGCGTGGTAGACAAGCTGCTGCTGCTACTGGGATAGGGAGGATGGTAGTTGCTGCTGTCGTGCTGAGGCGGTTGTCCAAACGAAAAAGAATTTTCGTGGGCGGAAATTACGCCATTTGCCTATATTATTTGACATTTGTCAAATATGTCGACAGGGAGCGTTCTGAAATTTGAGAACCATAGCTGAGGGTGTGCTTCAACTTTATAACATTAACTGAGGAGTGCTCTTCGAACTTTACATGTGTGACACACTTGCGTATGGATAACAAGGCTCACGCGTTCGAAGTGCGACAGCTGGACAGGACCTGCGACAGATGTCTAAGTTAAAGTGAAACTTGTCAGAGTAAATGTCATAGTTGCGTACAATCAAGCTGTCAGAATAACAAGTCAGAGTTAAATTAATTAAAACTGTCTAAAACAAAAAAATGTCGAGTGAATAAATGAAAAATGTCAGATTGGAATAGAAAGAAAAAAAAAAGTGAGGGGTAAAGTGAATGGACTGTCAGAAGTAACTGACGTAAAAAAAATGGTACGCGTAAAAAAAATAAAAATGTCAGAATTTAAATGACCGTAATTTGTCACATATGACATACGACGACCCGTCAAATTAAGATGTACGATACCCGTCAAATTTAAATTAAAGGAACTGTCAGAATTGAATAAAAGATAGACGTCAAAGTTAAATTAAATACCAATGTCGGATTTTAATGTCAAAGAAATGTCAGATTTCATCGGACATAAAATGTCAGAAATAAAAATGGTATACCGTCCGTTTTGAAATACACGAACTGACAGATGTCACATGAGATAAGAATGTCATAAATACAAATGGTATACTGTCCGTGTTGAAATACAGAACTGTCAACGTAATCTGTCAGCTGTCACAGTCATCTGTCTCGCGACGTGTTGACGGTAAAGTCAAAATGTCAGCTGTCACAGTCATCTGTCACGCGACGTGTTGACGGTAAAGTCAAAATGTCAGCTGTCACAGTAAAACGTCAACTGTCATTTAATGTGTTGACTGTAAAAGTAATATGTCAGCTGTCAAAGTCAAAGTGTAAGCTGTCAAAGTCATCGGTCAGCTGTCACACCTCGAACGCGCCAGCCGTGGCATACGCAGTATGTCACTCATGTTTGCAGACGACACAGCCATGGCGAACTCTGACCTGCATGTTCGAATGTGGATTCAACTTCACAGTCAACGCCACCTTCAAACATGAAAGCCAGAACCCACCACTTAGTGTGCCGTTACAAAAGCCCTAACCGCACTTGGTGTATCCGATTGGAGAAGGCGCTAGCAAAGTAGAGGCGCCTGGCGAGAGCTGATGAGGTTGGCCGAAAACCGAACACGGGTTGTTACGGCCACCTAAGTTAGTAAGTACTAATCGAAAACAATGAAAATTAAATGACGGAACGTCAAAGACACGACAAGAACAAAGACAAGTGCTGATAAGTGCTGCGAAGGTACAACCCAAAAAAGGGAGTAGTACAACGATCCAGGGTACGTTCACTGAAAAGTGACTACCAACATTGAAATTACGACAAGGAGCAAGGCAGAATAAAGGAAAACGAGGGGAAAACGGACCGATCAAAACGTGAGGAGTTCATACAAGAATGACGTTTTGACCCAATAATTATTCGATTGTAAGCCACAAGGTAACGAAGTACAAAAGAAAAAAAAAAACAACAAAGCAGCAAACATAACACTTGTAGCAGACACTTAAGCTCAATATACATATAAATAAACTACAAAGAGATAACAACAGCAGATTTTATTTGATAATAATAAAATAAAAAAAAAACGGAAAGAGAAAATAAATAACAACTAAAACTAAATAGACTTTAAGGAATAATGGACAGCCTGGAAGTGATCGTCATCAGTTACAGCGAGATGAAGGAGAGCGAGGTGGAGTCTCTCGGACAACTAATCGCTGACCCCAACATGGAAGCGTTGGACGAGCAGTTCATGGAGGAGGATGAGGAAGAGTCTACACCCGATCCGTCTTGGATCTCCGTGGAAGACGAGGAAGAAGAAGAAGAGGAGCCCCGGCCGGAAGGGCGATTCAACGTACGGGTCGAAGAAGTGGAAAGGTGGCCGGGCTTTCGCATGAAGGTCGTGCGGATCACGGCCACATTTTTGCAAACATGTGAAGATGGCGACAAGAACAGCGGACAAGTCGTCCAATTTCCGCCATCGCCGCCACCAGCGATAGATTTCGGCGACCATTTCAGCGACGACGACAACAACAAGAGCTGCGGGAATCAAGTTGACGACAACATCAACGACAACAACAACCATTACAGCATCGAGAACGACAATGTCAGCGACGACAACAGCAAGAGCTCAGGCGAACAAGTTGGCCACAATGTCAACAACAACAACTGCATCGAGAACGACAACGTAACAACAGATATGGAAGTGTCAGCTCAGGCACCAGTATGACATCAGAGGCACTGCATATTGACAGCAGCGACGTCGATGAGGACGACCGCTACCCGGTTGCCATCATGAACGCGGTCCAGATGATGCTGGCAAGCCGCCGCACTGGGGAAGTGCGGAACTCCATTCGAACGGTAGACGGACTCCGATACCGAATAAAAATTGTCCGAAGAAGTCACAACAAGTATTTTATGTTTAAAGTTAAATTTTCAGATTAGGTTGAGTTTTAATTTTTCATTATTTTATGCTTAGAGTTAATTAAAAAAAAAAGTTTAAATATATGATGTAATTTATATAGATTAAAAATTAATTATCTGACTTAAATATATAATGAAAACAAAAAAAGAAATTTTATGAATAAGAAAAGAAAACCTGGATCCAGGATACTGCTGCGGTTGATACATTTGTTGCTGCTGCGGTTGTTGTTGCTGTTGTGGTTGTTGTTGCTGTTGTGGTTGTTGCCGTTGTTTTTGATACTTGTGTGACGTGATTGTTGAGGTAACAAGAGGCACAAGTCCAGGTACTAATTGAATGCTAGGTGGGTCGCTAGCTGCGACGTGCATGGCTGCAGGCTTAGCTGCTATGTGGGTCGCTAGCTGCGACGTAGTTGGCTGCAGGTAAATCTGCTAGGTGGGTCGCTAAGCTGCGACGTGCATGGCTGCAGGCTTAGCTGCTATGTGGGTCGCTAGCTGCGATGTAGTTGGCTGCAGGTAAATCTGCTATGTGGGTCGCTTGCTGCGACTTAGTTGGCTGCAGGTAACGGTGTGGTGCGGTGCGTGGTAGCGGTGCTGCATAAAAATATAATTTTTAGCTTGAAAGCTAAAACTTTCATACAATCACTTACCGGTGCGTGGTAGACAAGCTGCTGCTGCTGCTGGGATAGGGAGGATGGTAGTTGCTGCTGTCGTGCTGAGGCGGTTGTCCAAACGAAAAAGAATTTTCGTGGGCGGAAATTACGCTATTTGCCTATAATATTTGACATTTGTCAAATATGTCGACAGTGAGCGTTCTGAAATTGGAGAACCATAGCTGAGGGTGTGCTTCAACTTTATAACATTAACTGAGGAGTGCTCTTCGAACCTTACATGTGTGACACACTTGCGTATGGATAACAAGGCTCACGCGTTCGAAGTGCGACAGCTGGACAGGACCTGCGACAGATGTCTAAGTTAAAGTGAAACTTGTCAGAGTAAATGTCATAGTTGCGTACAATCAAGCTGTCAGAATAACAAGTCAGAGTTAAATTAATTAAAACTGTCTAAAAAAAAAATGTCGAGTGAATAAATGAAAAATGTCAGATTGGAATAGAAAGAAAAAAAAAAGTGAGGGGTAAAGTGAATGGACTGTCAGAAGTAACTGACGTAAAAAAAAATGGTACGCGTAAAAAAAATAAAAATGTCAGAATTTAAATGACCGTAATTTGTCACATATGACATACGACGACCCGTCAAATTAAGATGTACGATTCCCGTCAAATTGAAATTAAAGGAACTGTCAGAATTGAATAAAAGATTGACGTCAAAGTTAAATTAAATACCAATGTCGGATTTTAATGTCAAAGAAATGTCAGATTTCATCGGACATAAAATGTCAGAAATAAAAATGGTATACCGTCCCTTTTGAAATACACGAACTGACAGATGTCACATGAGATAAGAATGTCATAAATACAAATGGTATACTGTCCGTGTTGAAATACAGAACTGTCAACGTAATCTGTCAGCTGTCACAGTCATCTGTCTCGCGACGTGTTGACGGTAAAGTCAAAATGTCAGCTGTCACAGTCATCTGTCACGCGACGTGTTGACGGTAAAGTCAAAATGTCAGCTGTCACAGTAAAACGTCAACTGTCATTTAATGTGTTGACTGTAAAAGTAATATGTCAGCTGTCAAAGTCAAAGTGTAAGCTGTCAAAGTCATCGGTCAGCTGTCACACCTCGAACGCGCCAGCCGTGGCATACGCAGTATGTCACTCATGTTTGCAGACGACACAGCCATGGCGAACTCTGACCTGCATGTTCGAATGTGGATTCAACTTCATAGTCAACGCCACCTTCAAACATGAAAGCCAGAACCCAGCACTTAGTGTGCCGTTACAAAAGCCCTAACCGCACTTGGTGTATCCGATTGGAGAAGGCGCTAGCAAATTAGAGGCGCCTGGCGAGAGCTGATGAGGTTGGCCGAAAACCGAACACGGGTTGTTACGGCCACCTAAGTTAGTAAGTACTAATCGAAAACAATGAAAATTAAATGACGGAACGTCAAAGACACGACAAGAACAAAGACAAGTGCTGATAAGTGCTGCGAAGGTACAACCCAAAAAAGGGAGTAGTACAACGATCCAGGGTACGTTCACTGAAAAGTGACTACCAACATTGAAATTACGACAAGGAGCAAGGCAGAATAAAGGAAAGCGAGCGGAAAACGGACCGATCAAAACGTGAGGAGTTCATACAAGAATGACGTTTTGACCCAATAATTATTCGATTGTAAGCCACGAAGTAACGAAGTACAAAAGAAAAAAAAACAACAAAGCAGCAAACATAATACTTGTAGCAGACACTTAAGCTCAATATACATATAAATAAACTACAAAGAGATAACAACAGCAGATTTTATTTGATAATAATAAAATAAAAAAAAAACGGAAAGAGAAAATAAATAACAACTAAAACTAAATAGACTTTAAGGAATAATGAACAGCCTGGAAGTGATCGTCATCAGTTACAGCGAGATGAAGGAGAGCGAGGTGGAGTCTCTCGGACAACTAATCGCTGACTCCGACATGGAAGCGTTAGACGAGCAGTTCATGGAGGAGGATGAGGAAGAGGCTACACACGATCCGTCTTGGATCTCCGTGGAAGACGAGGAAGAAGAAGAAGAGGAGCCCCGGCCGGAAGGGCGATTCAACGTACGGGTCGAAGAAGTGGAAAGGTGCCCGGGCTTTCGCATGAAGGTCGTGCGGATCACGGCCACATTTTTGCAAACATGTGAAGATGGCGATAAGAACAGCGGACAAGTCGTCCAATTTCCGCCATCGCCGCCACCAGCGATAGATTTCGGCGACCATTTCAGCGACGACGACAACAACAAGAGCTGCGGGAATAAAGTTGACGACAACATCAACGACAACAACAACCATTACAGCATCGAGAACGACAATGTCAGCGACAACAACAGCAAGAGCTGAGGCGAACAAGTTGGCCACAATGTCAACAACAACAACTGCATCGAGAACGACAACGTAACAAGAGATATGGAAGTGTCAGCTCAGGCACCAGTACGACATCAGAGGCACTGCATATTGACAGCAGCGACGTCGATGAGGACGACCGCTACCCGGTTGCCATCATGAACGCGGTCCAGATGATGCTGGCAAGCCGCCGCCCTGGGGAAGTGCGGAACTCCATTCGAACGGTAGACGGACTGCGATACCGAATAAAAATTGTCCGAAGAAGTCACAACAAGTACGAGAGGCACGTGGTGAACATCGCCATCAACATTAATTTTTGTCACATACATTAATACACTTTACATGTTTTTTTTTTTTTTTACATACCCACATTTTTATACATTTTTATATATACACAACCGAAGAACAACAAACATGAACTTAAAAAACTGTCTTTGTTTCTGGTTTAAAGTTACCTAGGAAGGTAAACAAAAGAAGGCAGCGCAGCTGCCATAGCCACCACATAGTTACAAAAGAGGAGAAATACAGCAACACATGCAAGTAAAGGGTGGTTAAATTTTAAGGGCCGACACAACCAGCAAAAAAGGCACAAAATTAGGCTTAAACAGCGAATTGTCTTAGCTGCTTAGCAGTGAAAGCAGCCCAATTTTTAAGTCATTTTCGTACTTTGAGGTACAAATTAGTACGCTGCATAGACTGCTAAGCAGCTTCTTTGATCGAACTTAGAAAATTTTCGAAGATCTTAAAGTGTCTTCCAAGTACGATTTTTGCTCACCTAAACAGCTTCACTTATAGCGTATTGTGCAGATTAAAAAAAAATAAATTAAAAATACATTTTATAAAAATTTTTTTTGCATATTTTTTATTTATATTTATTTTATTTCTTTCTATCTTACTTAATTTATTTATTGAAATATTTTTTAAATTTTTACAACTGCCTTCGCCGGGATTCGATCCGCCGTCTCTCCGATTTCCAATCCGTCGTCTTAACCATTGCGCCACGTCGCTGTGTATCGAAATGAAAAGTTTTGCTTATGTATACACCTGAGCAGCTTTTACCGATATCGATACAGATTGGCAAAGTAAATCTTCTCTATCACAAATAACTGTTAGCAGAAGTAACTTTAAAACGGAAAAAACGCTCAAGCAGCTGAATAAATTAATGAATTTAATATAAATAATGAATAATAGAGTTCGTGAACAATTCCACGACAATTCCAGACAATGATAACCAACTCAACTTTAAAAGGTATTACTATTGTCTCATATTCGTCGAAATTATCCTATAACGATTTTTTCTATAAATTCAGAAGCAGCCCGCTCTGAGGAATTTTTGGACATTTCTGTTGAGCCAATTTATTTAGAGGACCCTTCAGACACTAGTGGCCCATCAAAAATCTGGATAGATGGAACAGCAGCACTGCCCGAAACCTCAGAATCATCAATACAATATTTAAAAGATAATCTGCCTGAAGCGCAAACTGGAAAACATATTGGAAAAAAATCAGATGAAATTTTATCTTGCTTGCTTGCTTAGTTGGTCGTAACAACCCGTGTCCGGGTTTCAACCGACCTCATCAGCTCTCGCCAGGCGCCTCTGCTTTGCGCGCGCCTTCTCCAATCGGATACACCAAGTGCGGTTAGGGCTTCCTCAGCCTGGTCCATCCATCGGAGGCATGGTCTCCCTCGTCGTCGTTGACCAGCGACCCTCGCCTCGAGCACCTTTTTCGCTGGAGCTTCGTCGTTCATACGATGGACATGACCCAGCCAGCGTAGTCGCTGCACAGTTATACGCCGAACTACGTCAATGTCATCGTAGAGCTCATACAGCTCGTGGTTCATTCGGATGCGATAGTCATCGCCGACTCGAACAGGACCGAAGATTTTGCGAAGAACTTTTCTCTCGAACACCCCCAGAGTGGCTGCGTCAGTTTGCGAAACTACCCATGCCTCAGCGCCATAAAGCAGCACAGGTAGAACGAGCGTCTTGTAGAGTGTTAGTTTTGTCGATCGAGAGAGGGCTCTGGAACTTAGTTGCTTACTGAGCCCGTAGTAGCACCTATTAGCAATTATTGTTCTTCGCTTTATCTCCAGGCTGATTTCGTTTTTGGTATTAATGGCGGTGCCAAGGTAAACGAACTCCTTGACTACTTCAAAGTTATAGCTGCCGGATGAAACGTGGGAGTCTAAACGCCGAGCTCCCTCGTTTGTAGACAGCATATATTTTGTTTTGCCCTCATTTATCGTCAAACCCACTTTGGCTGATTCCTTTTCGACAGCGGCGAAAGCAGCGGTAACATCTCTCTTGGTTCTGCCGACAATATCAATATCATCAGCGTACGCAAGGAGCTGGACGCCTTTGTAGAAAATGGTGCCATTACGATGCACACCGGCCTTTCGTACGATCCCCTCCATGATGATGTTAAAGAGATCGCAAGACAGTGGATCGCCTTGCCTGAAACCTCTTTCGGTATTGAAGGTTTCGGAGAGGTCATTTCCTACCTTGACGGAGCTGCGTGTGTTGCTCAACGTCATTCTGCAAAGTCTAATCAACTTTGCAGGTATACCGAACTCAGACATTGTTGCGTATAGGCAATCCCTTCTCGGGCTATCGAACGCAGCTTTAAAATCGACAAAGAGATGGTGTGTGTCAATTTGATTTTCGTGGGTTTTCTCCAGGATTTGTCGTAGCGTGAAAATCTGGTCTATGGTGGACTTACCAGGTCGAAAGCCACACTGATAAGGTCCAATCAGTGTTTTTGTAATCGGCTTTAATCTTTCACATAGTACGCTTGAGAGAACCTTATATGCGATGGAAATAAGACTGATACCTCTATAACTTGCGCAGATTGTTGGGTCTCCTTTCTTAAGTATAGGGCACAGTACGCTGAGGTTCCAATCGTCGGGCATGCTTTCTTCTAGCCATATTTTGCTGATGAGCTGATGCATGCGCCTTATCAATTCATCGCCGCCGGTTTTAAACAATTCAGCTGACAGGCCGTCAGCACCCGCTGCTTTGTTGTTTTTGAGTCGTTGGATAGCAACTCGAATCTCATCATGGCTAGGTGGTGGTACTTCCACTCCGTCATTGTTGATTGGTAGCTCTGGACTGCGCTCTCCATGGGCGGCATTGGTGAAATCGTTGCCAGTAAGTAAATTGGAGAAGTGCCGTCTCCACAATCTCAGCACACACTGCGTATCCGTATTCAGATCTCCATTTTCGTCTCTACAAGTGGATGCTCCGGGCTTGAAACCTTGGGTTAGACGCTTAACCTGTTGATAGAATTTTCGTGCATCCTTCTTGCCCTGGTATACCTCTAGTTCCTCACGCTCACGCTTTTCCTGCTCTCTTTTCTTGCGTCTGAAAAGGCGCCTCTCTTCCTTCCTCTTTTCGCGGTAGTTTTCTCGCACGGCTCGCGTTGCAGCTGACTGCAGCGTTTTTCTATATGCGGCGTTTTTTACTGCAGTCGCAATGCGACACTCCTGATCATACCATTGGTTCCGAGGTTGCGGGCGCCGGAAACCAATGACTTCTTCAGCGGCAGCGCGCATGGAGTGGGATAAATGCGCCCAAAGTCCGCCGGCATCGTCGGGTCCAGAGGTTGGTTGGTTGAGCTTAACCGAGAGTTGAACGGAGTAGGCTTCGGCAGTCCGTTGTAATTGCAGCTTAGCGACATCTAGCTTTCGTTGCATTCCTGTGCGTATGTTCTTCGCATTGCATAATCGTATGCGGATCTTGGCTGCAACAAGATAATGGTCGGAGTCAATGTTGACCCCCCGAAATGTACGCACATCTAGAACACTAGAGGCATGCCTTCCGTCGATTACAACATGATCAATTTGGTTTTGCGTTTTTTGATCCGGGGACAGCCAGGTGGCCTTGTGGATGTCGAGGTGCTTAAATCTGGTGCTACTAACTACCATGTTTCGCGCCGCGGCGAAGTCAATCAGTCTTAGACCGTTGTTCGTGGAGGTCTCATGAAGACTGAACTGACCGACAGTGGGGCCAAAGATGCCTTCCCTTCCGACTTTCGCATTAAAATCGCCGAGGACTATTTTCACGTCATGGACCAGAAGGTGGTCGTATACGTCCTCAAGGCTAGCGTAGAAAGCGTCTTTGACGGCTTCGTCCTTTTCCTCCGTCGGGGCGTGCGCGCAAATAAGGCTGATGGAGAAAAATTTTGCCTTGATGCGGATCGTGGCCAATCTTTCGTTGACAGGTGTGAACCGGGAAACAAGGTGACATAGTTTCCGGCTAACAACGAATCCACATCCAACTTCGCGCCTCTCCGCATGGCAGCTGTAGTAGATATCACAGTGTGCTTGTTTAGAGCAGCCTTGCCCTTTCCATCGCATTTCCTGGATGGCGGTGATGTCAGCCTTTATCGTTTTGAGGGCTTCCGCCAGTTGGATAATGGCACCTTCCCTATAAAGGGTTCGGACATTCCAGGTGCATATCCGTAAATCATTGTCCGTTTTTCGTTTGCGGTGGTCGTCAACGTAATTGGGGTTCTTATCCGAGGCTGGTTTAGTTTTCATTGGGCAGAAGTAATGTGGCGGGACCCAAACCCTGCGCACATTCCATGTTTAAGGTCTATGGAGTGACCCGCCGCTCAAATTAGCCGTCAAACTGACGGATGCCAGTTTGCCGTTGCCCAGGGAACACCACGTGGAGGTTTGAGTCGACTTGAGACGATTTCGACATGGATAATGCTGGCCTCGCCAGGTTGAGGCGGTCAGACACGTTGCCATGTGAATGTTCGCCCCCTGATGAAATTTTATCATTCCTTTCAAAAATCATTGAAAAACTAGGCATCATGTCTGACCGTATGGACGATTTGTCAACAAAAGTTGACTTCGTGATGGACATACTGAAAGAGTCTGGTCATCATTGTGCTGCAGGGATATTATCTAATGCTGCTCAGTACCCTAAAGTACAAGAAAAAAAGCAGCTCGAAAGCCTGGAAACACACCTCCAGGACCAGGATTTCAAGGAGAAATGGGTATATTCGTACAGCGAGTTTTGATATTCCTTATTCATGAATGAACTATTTTCAATTTTAGATTAAATGGCTTAACATAAATGTGTCACGCAGTGACTGTGCTGAAACACAAATGATTTCCATGCTCGACCTCATTATGTGCAAGGAAATTCAAGCCCAGTGTTCATGGACGGGAGCTTCACGCATTAAAAGCCAACACAAAATATGTATTATGACATTCCACAATATTCTTGAAGTATTTAGAAAAATCGGGACGACCAGCACAGAAATTGTCACTCATGAAAAGTTGGCACAATTTTTCATGAAGAAACTTAAAAATGCTGCCAAACGGTGTTCATATACTGGGAAGCGGCGAAGCACCCAACATGTTTGCGCACAACGTGAAAGAGTCGAGGCTAAAGCATCCAAATTCGATTTCGCTGCAGATGGCGAACCAGATTCTGCTGCAAGTGGTGAAGAATATTTAGCTGAAGATTTTCAAGAATTAATTTAACTGTACGAACATTTAATTTATTATCATAAGAACGTTATTTATTATAATAAGAATGTTATTTTATACATATATATATGTATATTACAATAAAATATATTTTAATTATAACAATTACATTATATTTTTTTGTATAGTATGAATCAAAGGTAATGCAATAAAATTGTTTGAATCTTTTAATGATTTTGTAATAACCAGCTTACACAATATTGATTCTGGATTAAGCGATTCTGAATGGGTACTGGAAATAGTTGTCTTTTTTTTGGCATATAAAGCCCAGTACTTTGCGGTTTCCATTATCACCTCCGATTACATCGTTGAATTTAACAATACTTTGATCATGCAACATAAACCAAGCGTTATTTGGTGAATTGGAAAGTGTAAAATTCCTAATTGTCAACCAGACTCGATTACCACGCCGTTTTAAATGAGGTTCAGTAGCTTGTGCATGTGGTCGACGAAAGTAACAAGGATGAGATATTACCGATAAGCGTTTAATGACTTGTTGCAATGATTTATTACCGCTTCGAATAAGTTTTTTCATTTGTTGCAAGGCATTTTCGAAAGGGTACGCAGAAATCGTATTTAGATTGCCAAATTTTTCGCATTCATCTGCAACATGAAGTAGGTTATGTACATTGCTTGTAATCAGATGTTCTCCATAAAGTGTTGCATATCTCGAGACAAACAATGACATCATTTCTCGTGCTATATGCCAAAAATGCTTATATGCATCACATGAAAATATTGTAACAGTGCAAAAGTACAGCAGAAAATGATCATAGTTTTCTTTTGGTAAAAATTTATTTAAAATTGTTATGCTGGAGTAGTGAAGAAAATTGGCAAATTCTGATGCTTTCCAAAATGGCAAAATGTCCAAGCCTCGCGATCTCCTATGTATTTCTTGAGGAAATTTAACGTTTTGCAATGCCTCCGATATTTCGTCTTTATCACTGCTTCTCCATTTAGAATTGTTTCCAAGCTTTCCATCCCTCCAACCACTCAGAAGTCGCTTTGTGACCCCCAAGTCTATTAGATGAAGTCGGTCGCCTACTACTATGTCCTCAATGATATCAATTTCGGGTATATAAATTAACGGTGTAGTACATTTGTGATGCAGTCCATACTTATTTTCTCGAAAGTTGCTATCGATACGCAAACTAGAAGGCACAAAAGGAAAAGTAACCGTTCTCGAAAGAAATGAAAATTGGCCCTCACAAGTACATTTCTGACATCCATGAATTGAATTAAAATTGCTTACACCTAAAAAATGTGCATAAATTATTAGAAACTAGTTTATATTAGTTTAATAACATATTTATTTACCTTTGATAAATGATCGGTCTGGAGAGTCACATATGAAGCACCTCAACTTGACGAAAATGGTATAGTCTTTCATTTTAACTCCGTTTGATAATATCTTACTAAGTTCCTCCACAAATGGTTGCAAGAACGCCTTTACATCCGATGGTTTAGAAGAACCACAGTAAATTGCTATAGGCATAGGCTGCAGATCTGGCATGTCTACAACATTGAATAAAATAGGCCAAAGTTGAGTTCTTGAGCTTTTGTGTACCGGAAGCCCGTCGATATTAATATTGATGGATATAAGCAAATCTTTGTCCAATTTAGTGAACAATGTCTTAATGCATTTTTCAAGACCATTAAACCAATATTCGCCAGAGCCGAGTTTTTCAACTACTACTTTTGATGCGTCTGTTTTCAGCAGAGTCCGGCCACTTCTAGGCAACGCGCAATCTTTCATTCTGGGTTTTAATATCTTTAATAGTAACTCAATTAAAGCATGGCTTTGATAAGTTAATAAAGCCTATTGACGAAGCGCATCCGAAGTTGATAAATTCTCGAAGTTGTCTGAGATAATTTCGCTATCTGTGGTAGATGCATTGGTGCCGCTCTCGACTGGCATTTCATTTTGAATTGAGCTACTTTCAGATGAAAATGGGTGATATTCATTAAGCAAAGATGAGCTGTTTTTTCCAGCTTCCAAATTAGTAAGCTTAATTTGGACACACTGCGTACCTTTAAAAAAACAACAAAATACACAGACGTTTTTACGTAATAAGAGTTTATACTCTTATACTCTTATACGTATTATACACAACGGATGAATTTGTTATTTACCCAGCATCCGCTCATTCCTTTTTTAGCCCATTTAGCCATCAATACCTTCCGCCGGTAGTAAAACAAGCCATTTTTTTTTTATTTTACGGGAATAAGGCACCATAATTTATATTTTATTATTGGTTTTTTTTTAACACTTTTATATATTTCATAAATTTACTTGACAGCTGGCTGCATAGGAGTACAAATTGAAACTTTTGGAACTAAAGCTTCGAAGTGCCATAGACCTTATTTTGGCCCTGTAAACAGCTTTAAAGGGAACTATTAAGTAGATTTGAACTCATTTTGCTGGTTGGGATATTCCTGCCCGCAATGATTTGTATTTATTTTAAGTTTTGTGAAAAAGTTTCGACTAAGCAAAGACGCATTCATGTATGTGTTGAGCAGCATAGAATGCGAATTAAAAGCTGCAACGAGGTCTACTGCAATCCCGACTTTAACATAGCTATCCACAACATTAAAATTTCTGGCTAAAGGTGGATATCAGCGCCAAATTGGTCAGGATAGGCACGCAGGATTAGCACAACAAACAAACTGTGTCCAGATGTCTGTTTTAAGTGTGCACTGCGATAGAGAAAGTTCTCTGTGCAAAGCACATAACTATGAAAATGATGGAAAGTGAAAAAAGTGATGCAAAAAGGTTTTTTATTTGAAGTGCAGTATTTCAGGAGTGATTGGAGCGGTTGATGGCACTCACATAAAGGGTGGTTAAATTTTAAGGGCCAATGTTGATTTTGAATAAAACACAAATTGATTAGGAAATTATTGTCATTTCTTTTTATTATGATAATATTGGTATGGTTCAATTATGCATGGAACAAACTATCGGCCAAATGGCCGCCGCGACCTCGGCGGCACACCTCCATCCGATGATCAAAATTTTCGATGACGCTGAGGCATAAGTTAGGTTCTATACCGTTAATGTGCCGAATTATCTCATCCTTTAGCTCTTGAATTGTTGCTGGCTTATCGACGTTTGATGATAAATGAGGGTAAAACAAAGTGTATGCTGTCTACAAACAAGGGAGCGTGGCGTTTAGACTCCCACGTCTCATCCGGCAGCTATAACTTTGAAGTAGTCAAGGAGTTTGTATACATTGGCACCGCCATTAATACTAACAACGAAATCTGCCTGGAGATAAAGCGAAGAACAATAATTGCTAATAGGTGCTACTACGGGCTCAGTAAGCAACTAAGTTCCAGAGCCCTCTCTCGATCGACAAAACTAACACTCTACAAGACGCTCGTTCTACCTGTGCTGCTTTATGGCGCTGAGGCATGGGTAGTTTCGCAAACTGACGCAGCTGCTCTGGGGGTGTTCGAGAGAAAAGTTCTTAGTGCTTCTTCTTCGGTCCTGTTCGAGTCGGCGATGACTGTCGCATCCGAATGAACCACGAGCTGTATGAGCTCTACGAAGACATTGACGTAGTTAGGCGTATAACTGTGCAGCGAGTACGCTGGCTGGGTCATGTCCATCGTATGGACGGCGAAGCTCTAGCGAAAAAGGTGCTCGAGGCGAGGGTCGCTGGTCAACGACGACGCGGGAGACCATGCCTCCGATGGATGGACCAGGCTGAGGAAGCCCTAACCGCACGTGGTGTATCCGATTGTTTACTTTTTTGTAAAAGTACCGTGGACATGCTGTGCCGTGCCACTACACCCTTACCCTTAAGCGAAAAATTATTTCTTGAAATGATTTTTAAGATTGGCGAGAAGGTATAGCTTGGAATTTTTCTTAACATATATTATATAATTATACAACGCTTATTAACAATTTGGTGACTATTATTTTTATATAGTAACTTGTGCTGCATGTGAGCACAGTGAATGTTTCGATACGATAGTAGGAGTAGATCTTATATAGTTATACAATACAAAATATTATTTAACTTATATTAGTTAATTTCTGTAATGAAAGGTTTTATTTTTATTTTAAAATATTTAAAGTGTTATTTAAATGTTTTGTTAAATTTCTTAAGCATATTGTTGTGTAATTCTTTGTTTTTTCCAATATTTACAATTGAGTTCACTCCTTTTCTTTCAACAATCTTATAAGGACCGTGATAAGGGCTTTGCGATTTTTTTTTAGTTTCTAATTTTACAAATACTAATCTCCTATTTCTAACTTACTTTCATGTATATTTTTGTCGTAAACTATTTTTCTCTAATCCTTTACTAGTTTTATTAAATTTCTAGCTTTATTTATAGATGTTTTTAATCTTAATTTCAACTCATTACTGTAATTTTCTAAGTCATACATTTTATTTCCTTCTCCTAATATGTCGCTTGGTAGCGTCGGTAATCATCCAAAAACTAGTTCATATGGTGAATATAGTGTGTCTACGTGTGGGGTTGTATTATAAGCAAATGTGTAATACGATACCCATTTGTCCCATTCATAATCATCTGCAAACGAAAGTAGGTATTCGTTGAGTACCCTGTGGTTTCTTTCAAGTGCACCGATTGTTTGATGATGATAAGGCGTTGAGAACACTTGGCGAGTGTCCAGTAATTTACATACATTAGACATTAAATAGTTTGTAAATTCTGTCCCTCTGTCAGATCTGAGTATCTTAAAACAACCGTACTTTAGTATGAATTGTTTTACTAAGGTTGTCGCTACAGTTCGGGCGTCTTTAGATTCGATTGGATGTGCTACGACAAATTTTGAGAGGTCGCATTGCATTGTTAATATGTATCTGAAGCCGTTAGAAATCTTAAGTGGACCTACAGTGTCAATTGTTATATGTTCAAAGGTTGTCGCTGGCGTGTCAGTAATTGTAAGTTTTTCTTTAATGTGGCGCGTTGTTTTATTTTGGTTGCATTTTACGCAGTTATTTACAAATTCTTTGACCATCTGTTTCATATTTTTCCAGATATATCTTTGTTTTAATTTAAGGATTGTCTTTCTTATTCCCATGTGTCCAGCAGTACTTGAAGTATGAAATTCTTGAATTAATTTATATTTTTGTAACATGCTATCTATTTGTTGTGGAGCTTTATATATCATTATTTTAATAGGCGAGGATCTATTCATTTTCAACATGTTGTATTCTTTTTTGAATGTATTCAAATTAATATTTTTGAATATATAATCTTTATCACAAAGGGCTAGCTCCTTTATCTGTGATTTCTTCAATAAACTATGTAGTTTCTCCAACATCGAATCTAGTTTCGAAGGGTCATCACTACAAGTTATGTGCACTTCATTATTAATTATATTCATGGTAACGTTACTCTTTTCTTTAATAATAAATTTCATTTTCACCAATTTCCTTACGTCATTAAAGGATGTACATTCCCAAATACAAAGTTGATCAGACTCATTATGAGATAAGTTATTCTCTTTAACACTTCCTTGGAGGTGTTGGCTCAGGTGTTGGGTACCATTATATTCACTCACATTATTTTTCATAGTTCTTGCTCCTCGTGACTACTAGTAGTTTATTTTGTTCACTCTCTAGTGTAGGAATCATTGTTTTTAGGATATTACTGTCTATCTTTATACGTGATAACGCGTCGGCGTTTGTGTTTATCTTTCCTTGTTTGTAAATGATTTCAAAATCATAGTCCGATAAGTCCAATCTTATGCTTGTCATTTTTGACGATGGATTCTTGTGCGAGAATAGGGATACTAATGGCCTGTTACCACTATGAATTTTCTTCCAAATAAATATGGTTTAAAAAAATTTATTCCCCAATGAATTGCTAACAATTCCTTCTCTATTATTGGTTTGTTTATGTCATGCTTCTGTAATGACTTGCTTGCAAAAGATATCGGTAAATCGTGTCCTATCTCTCCTTGCGATAGCACTGCTCCCAGAGCAAAATCAGATGCATCAGTTGTAAGAATGAATGGTTTCTCAAAATTTGGATATTGCAATACCGGTGGATTTATTAGTTTTTGTTTCAAAGTGTTGAAAGCTTTTTCACATTCCTCTGACCAAATGAAAGGTGTGTCTTTCTTTAGTAAAGAGTTTAAACACTTAACAATTGTTGCGAAATCCGGTATAAAACGTCTGTAGTAATTGCAGAATGCTACAAATCTTCCTACTTCATCTGCATTGATTGGTACCGGGTATTTTAAAACAGCTTCACATTTAGAAGGATCGGTTTTAATACCTTTATCTGTTATTAAATGACCAAGGTAGACTACTTCTGACTTAAGAAAATGACATTTACTTGCATTCAACTTTAAATTATATTGTTTTAAACGGTCAAAAACTTTAATTAAATTTTGATTGTGATGCTTTAAAGAACATTCGAAAACTATTATGTCGTCAACGTACAGAAATGCTTCAGAATTTAAACCACTTAACGCTATAGTTAACATGCGTTGAAAACTATTTGACGAAATTTTTAACCCGAAAGGTAAACGTTTAAATTGATAATGTCCATCTTGTGTCGAGAATGCTGTTAAGGGTCTTGATTCTTGTTCTAATGGTATTTGGTGGAATGAGCTTGTCATGTCCAGTGTTGAAAAATATCTAGCTCTTCCTAACATGTCTAAAACGTCCTCAAGTCTTGTTAAAGGAAATTTGTCATTGACAATTTTATCGTTAAGTTTTCTAAAGTCTACTACTAAACGCCATTTCTTATTTTCGTCATTACTCTTCTTTGGCACTAACAGTAATGGTGCATTATATGGGCTAGTAGAATGTTCTATTATGTCGTTTGTTATTAAGTCAGTTACTTGGTTTTGAATCTCGTCATATTGGGTGTGTGGTAATCTGTAATTTTTTATGTACACTGGTGTTGGGTCTGATAAATGTATTTGTTGTGTATAAAAATTGTTTGTAGAAAGTTCTTCTCCCTCGAGGTGGAAAATTGATTGATATGTTTTGAAAATTTCTAAAAGTTCCGTCTCAGATTGTTCATTTAACTTTAGTTCTGTGATAAGCTTTTTAAAACGTTCATCGTCATTTGATTTATTATTATGTTTATATGTCCTCATAACCGTATAATTGCTTAACTTCTCTGTCTTTGGTTTAATCTCTTTTAAGTTTACCTCTGTATTGTTTACGTTCATTATTTTCATATGACAGATACCTTTGTATGGCGCTATTGAATTTGCTAAAAATACGCCTTCCATTAATTCTTGATTTAAAATTACGATGTCTTCTGATATGTCTAATTTAATAGGAAAAATTGCCTCTGATCTTGGTGGTATTCTGAAGTTCTTCTTATTTTGAAATTTTGTAATTAAAGGTAGTATATAATCATCTTGCTCAAACATAACTGTAATCGTGAATGTTTCATAGTCTATTTTACATGTATATTTTATAAGAAAATCTCTTCCTAAAATCCCATCTGTCGCAATAGGAAAATTGTTGTCCACTATTTGGAATACATTATGTGCTCTGTTTTCACCAAAGCACAAGGATAATTTAGTTGTTCCTAAAGATTGAATCTCTTTTTCTGTTATCCCCGTTAATTTGCATTTATCTTCACTGTTTATATCAATTTCTTCATTCAAGTTTTTGCAGATAGAAATGTCTGCTCCTGTATCTATTAAAAATGTAAGACTACGTTTTGTTTCTGCACATATTAGAGTAATGTAGTTTGTCAAATTTTCTGATAGTATGTATATTCGGTTTTCATTTAATTTTGGCCTTCCGGAAGCTCCTGGTGATTTTCCGGGCCGTTTTCGTTTCCCTGAGCATTGACTACGTGTATTTGTCGGTTATTGTTGTTGCTTCTATCATTATTTCCATTCGATCTTTGATTGTTGTTGCCATTTGCTCTTTGGCTATTGTTTCCGCTACGTATATTATAGTTATTTTGACTATAACTGTTGTTATTTCAGTTGTTGCTATAATTCCTGTTGTTGTCATTCTCTCTATAGTTGCCGTTGTTTCTATTGTTGTTGCTATTGATTCGATAATTGTTTCTGTTAGTATTGTGATTGTTGTTGTTGAAATATCGTGTATTGCTGTACTGGTTCCGATTTGTGTTATTTGCGAAATTTCTATACGTGTTGTTAAAATTTCTTTGAGAATGATAATTGAAAACTCTACCATTAGTCATACTGCTACTTTTTTCAAGTTCTAACGCCAAATTTACGGCGTTATTTAAGTCTTTTGGTTGCGCAGCGAAAATAGTTTGTTTTAATTGTTCGTCAATGCCATTTTTAAATATTGTTAAGGCATATCTCTCGTTCATTTTTTCAACTACTTCTTTTTGTTCGTTTGTTGCAGTGTTACCTAGTTCATTTATTTGTAATTTATTTAGTTCTGATACTAAATTCAAAATTTTGTCCTTGAAACCCATCACTGTATTATTTTTCTGTGTCGTTGATGATATTTGTGTGTGAATTTGAGCTATTGTCACATTGCTTTTGTATCTCTCTTGTAGACGTGTTTTTAAGTCTTCGAAAGATGTTACGTTGGAACCTAATGCTGTTCGAACTGTTGCACTAAGTTTTACACTTGCAACGAATTCTTTTAGTGTCTTTTTTGCGTCCGTTGTATATGTGTTGTTTAGTAATTCAATAATTTTTAAAAAAGGTTCTAATTCTTTATGTTGTCCGTTAAATGTCGGTATGGCCTTAAGGGCTGTCTCTATATTGAAAGCTGACATTTTGTCTGTGTCTAGATTTTTCACGTTTAGGTTAGTTTTTTCTATTGGTTCAGGTTTTTCTATTAAATAAATTTTTATTTCTTCCGCTAATATTTCAAAATTTTCTAAATCTAAATTTCCTTTTGGATTGTTTGACCTGTTAATTGAATTTCTCAACTCATTTATTCTTTCTTTAATCTCAGTTATATATTTCTTTGAATATTTTCGTTCTGGTGCCTTTTTTAATCTTTTTAATATCTCCTTTCCTTCCTCGATTTCCATTTATACATGGAAAACTAATTGAATTCTTACTTAATTTATTATGCTTATTTCATTATAATTTTATTGATTATCTTCTTTGTATAAGTTAACACAGCTAACTGCCGCATAATAAATTTTTGCAACCTAAGCATCTGCCTCTACGATTCGGCTTAGCTTGCACTCGACAACAACAAAGTTCCACACGCGCATCCGCTTGAATTATTTTTTGCAACCTAAGCGTCTGCTTAGAAACGATACCAAGAACAGAAACAGTAGCAGAAACAACAGCAGCGAGAACAACAACAATAGCAACAGCGACTGCAATAGCAGCAGCAGCTACAACGGCCACAACGACAACAGCTACAGCGGCTAACCCATAATAAGTCATGATAGAATTATTGTATTTTTAGTGTTGTACTGGATAGCGAAGGATAAAAAACTGGCACATAGTGCCAGCAATAAAAAAATAATTAACAACCAAAAAACCATACTTATTAATTGGCGCCCAACGTGGGGCCACGCAGAAAAATTCTTCATAGAAAGAAAGTAAAAGTGGCCAGTGAGCTCGAACTCACATGTAAATTTTTTTTTTATTGAAAAAAGTTTAAAGTGAACATTTCTTCATAGAAGAAACAAGAAGCTATAAAATTAAAAAGAAACAGAAAACTAAAAGTGTTTAAAGTGAACATTTCTTCATAGAAGAAACAAGAAGCTATAAAATTAAAAAGAAACAGAAAACTTAAAGTGTTTAAAGTGAACATTTCTTCATAGAAGAAACAAGAAGCTATAAAATTAAAAAGAAACAGAAAACTAAAAGTGTTTAAAGTGAACATCTCTTCAGAGAAGAAAAAAGAAAAACTATAAGTTTTAAAAGGGCAACGGAAAAAATATAAAAAATCACAATTAAATAAAATTTCTGGAATTTAAAAATCTTAAAGAAAATATAAAAGATGACTAAAAACTAAAAATATTGATAAGCTTACCCGTCGTTGAAAGAAGAACTCTTACCTGAAACAAAAAGAAAAATAAATTATTAAAAGTAGAGAAAAGACTCGCAAAAAAATTTATAAACACAAATTTTTAAAAAAAAAAAAGAAAAACTGGAAAAAAACACAGTGAACTTCAAAAAATTCCAAATATTGGAAAGAGATAAATTTAGTTTGAAGAAACATCTTACAGTGCCTACGAATCCACAAGTGAACTTAAAAAGTTCCACATAGTGGAAAAAGTTAAAGAAAGTAAAAAAATTCTAATACAGAAACATTTTATTAATAAAAAACGTAAAGAAAAAACACTTACAAACTAAAAATTCAACTATAACCAAAGATTCAACAAAATTCAACTTTAACAAACTACAACAATGCCGGTTGCTGCTATAGTTATAATGTAAGAAAAGATAGTATTAGAATAACTAAAATTAATTGTTATAATTACAATTTATGTAAAAAAATAAAAAATTCTTAAAAAATAATTTTATGAGTCTCGAAAAAGTAATAGATAGCTTAGCTAGTTTAAACTTAAGCGTGCAGGAAATAGAAGACTTAGGTATTACAGCAGAAGAACTAAATTGTGCAAGGAAAGAGAAAACCATGGACGTTGATACAATGAAAGCCATAATGGACGTTGCTCTAAGACAAGCAACTGAACAAGCTAGGGATGAGTTTAGGACAGAAATTGATGAATTAACTAAACGACTAGCTATTCTTGAAGCACCATTACAGGTAGAAGAGTATAAGGGCATAGAGATTAGAGATGGTATAGAATGTAACGAATCATTAGAAATTGTTAAATCAATACCTGAGTTTACAGGCGACGCAAAGCGATACGTTTCTTGGCGTCAGGCAGCATTAACAGCGCACAAGCTGTTTGAGATTTATGAAGGAAGTTCGCGTTACTATCAGGCCATAGCTATAATTAGAAACAAAATAGTTGGAAGCGCTGATACTATGTTGAGTTCTTATAATACGGTTCTAAACTTTCATGCTATATTATCACGATTAGACTTCGCGTACGCTGACAAGAAATCCATTTATACCCTAGAACAAGAACTTTCTACCTTGAAACAAGGTACTAAAACAATAACCAACTTTTATGATGAGGTAGAACAAAAGTTAACTCAAATAATTAATAAAGTAATGATGTCGTACCAGGGACAAGCGGCACTGATCGAGTCATACAACAAGAAATACCGCCAAGATGGACTTAGAGTTTTTATCTCTGGTCTGAGAAGGCCACTCTGCGATATAATATTTTCTTGCAAGCCTGCAGACATGCCATCTGCCCTAGTATTAGCACAAGAACTAGAAACAAACCAGGCCCGGTACCACTTTGCATCTGTTTTCGATAGTAACAATAAAAGACTGCCACTTGTTCACCATGGAAATTTCAATAACTCTCCTCACTATCAAAAACCTAGGGGTCAATTTAACCAACCAACCCATCCTAACCAATTCGGTAAATTTAATAAAAGCCAACAACAACATCCAAATTATCAATTTAATCGATTTAATCAATTCCAAAATGCTACTTATGGACATCAGGTTCATAACTCAAACAACGCTCCAAGGCAGCAACAGCGCCCGGAGTCTATGGAAATTGATCGTAGCTATCGCATGAACTATGATCAAAACAATAAAAGACCACGTGAATCCAGCAGAATTATTCCTAATAAAATGCAGAGGATTAATAACTTAGACCATGAAGACAGCTTACCTGAGGGACAGGACATTGACGTTTGCTCTACCTATAACTTATACCAACAGGAGTTCGAAGTACCCAATCCTATCAATGATACACCCCTTGTTCCAACTGAAGACGAGATTAATTTTTTAGAAATAAATCCCTCCTCCCTTATATAGAGAGAACGTTGGGGGGAACCAATATAAAATTACTTATCGATACCGGAGCTTCAAAAAATTATATAAAAGATTTTAATTTCTTAAAATCCATTAAATCTGTGGAAAATCCTTTTACTGTTAAATCTGTCCACGGGAAAACCTCTATAACTTCTAAATGCCTCGTAAATATTTTCAACAGAACTTCTGATTTTTTTATACTACCAGACCTAAAAACATTTGACGGAATAATTGGGTTTGATCTGTTAAATGACATTAATGCTCAAATAGATGTGCGTAAAGGAATATTAAATTATAATGGTGGAAAGGAAAGGTTTATGTATTGGTTCACTAAGGAAGTAAATAATATAAGAACCGATGATGCAGATATCCCACCACAGGTGTTGGGACAATTTATTTCACTACTAGATAAGCATAAGCGAGTTTTCGCTGATCCAATTGAAGCTTTACCATATAATACTAGAGTATATATGGTATATAATAACCCTATCTGGGTTGTTGGTAAAAAAGGGCTCGACGAGACCGGGAAGCCAAAAAAGAGATTAGTCATTGACTTTAGGAAACTTAACTCAAGGACTATTAGTGATCGTTACCCTATCCCAGACACCTCGGTAATTCTATCGAATCTGGGCAAGTCAAAATTCTTTACTACCCTGGATCTAAAATCTGGGTTCCACCAGATTAATTTGGATAAAAAAGACAGGGAGAAAACCGCATTTAGCATAAATAACGGCAAATACGAGTTCTGCCGTTTACCTTTCGGCTTGAAAAATGCACCTGGGATCTTCCAGCGTGCTATTGATGACGTGTTAAGAGATGAAATAGGGAAAACATGCCATGTCTATATAGATGACATCATCATATTTTCCTCAACTGCTGAAGCACATTTGAAAGACATAAACAAGGTGATGGAGAAGCTGTATGACGCAAATATGCGTGTATCTCGTGAGAAATCCAAATTTTTTAAAAATTCAGTCGAATTCTTAGGTTTTGTAGTTTCAGCCGAAGGCATTAAAACCTGTGCAGAGAAAGTTAGTGATATTGTCAACTATCAAACGCCTCAAACACTGAGAGCTTTGAGATCATTTTTAGGCCTTGCAGGGTATTATCGCAGGTTTGTGAAAGACTATGCCAAAATTGCAAAGCCACTAACTAAATACCTTCGCGGTGAGAACGGACATGTGGGTAGCAAGCAATCTAAGAATATCAGAATAGATCTCGATACAGACGCTTTTAAGGCATTCAGTAAGATTAAAAGCATCCTAGCCTCCGAAGATGTTCTATTGCTACACCCTGATTTTGACAAAACTTTCGATCTAACTACAGATGCTTCTTCAACAGCGTTAGGGGCTGTGCTATCGCAAAACGATAGGCCTATTACTATGATTTCAAGGACACTGTCACCTACGGAAGAGAATTATGCCACCAACGAGCGCGAGCTCCTCGCAATCGTGTGGGCATTACAAAAACTAAGAAACTACCTTTATGGCGTAAAAGAAATAAATGTTTATACAGACCACCAACCTTTGTCGTTTTCAATATCCGAAAGAAACCCAAATCCTAAGATTAGAAGATGGAGAGCACTTATCGAAGAGTTTGCTCCTAAATTCATTTATAAACCTGGCAAAGAGAACGTCGTGGCTGATGCCTTATCAAGACAATACGCCAATAATCTCGAGGACGATTCCAATTCATTAGATAGTTCACTTACGGAAACAGCAATTGAACAAACACACGACACACTAGAGACGAGAACCGCGATAGAGCGTACTAACTCGAATACAATTACTGCGTCGGAACAGAGAGATTCAGATTCCATGGCGGTCAATAGTGAGCAGTCTTCGACAGAAATAATTAAGAGAGTACTATACCCCACAAATTGTTTCCGTAATCAAATAATATTACACTCAACTTCAATACCTGGTAGTTCCTCTCAAACCATATTCGCAAATCATTTCAGGCATCTAATACACTTTAAGACATTAGACGATATCTACAAGTCTTTGAGCAAAATCGTTAATCCAAATGTAATAAACTGTATAAATTGTGATCTCCACACACTAGGTCGGATTCAAAACGAAGTCATCAAAAGATTTCTTTCAGTTAAATTTGTTTTTTCCCAATAATTCGTAATAGATGTCCATAACCAAATTGACCAGAGTGAGATACTTATAAATGAACATAATAGAGCACATCGCAACGAAAAAGAAAATTATAATCAGATATAAGAGAACTATTACTTTCCGCGTATTAGAGATCGACTAAAAGAGATCATTGCACGGTGTAAAACTTGCAATGAAGCGAAATACGTTAGGCACCCGAAAAAGACGGAAATAGGCATTACACCAATTCCGTCATACCCAGGAGAAATCCTTCACGTTGACATCTATTCCACTGCCGGAATACATTTTCTTACATGCCTTGACAAATTTTCAAAATTTGCTACTATGTTTCCCATCGAATCTAGATCAATAGTTGATGTAAAGATACCACTTTTAACAATTCTCAACTTCTTCCCACAAGCTCAAACAATAGTATGCGACAATGAAAAATCATTGAATTCAGAAACAATCAAAACACTTATTGCTAATGAAACTGGCACACAGATATTCCCAGTTCCACCATCCCATAGCGTCAGCAATGTCCAAGTGGAAAGACTACATAGTACAATAGGGGAAATAGCCAGATGCCTAAAAGCCGAGAGGAAATCAAGTGAACTAAAAGAGCTAATTCTTTTAGCCGTTTTTAAATATAATAACTCCATACATTCTGTTACCGGCTTAAAACCAGCCGAAATAATCCATTCCATTTCAGAAAACCTTACTAATACAATCAAAAGAAAATTGAATGAAACTCAGAGCAAGGAATTAAGGTTTCATAACAAGAAAAGACGTATTAAAACTTATCAAGGAGGAGATGTCGTTTTTGTAAAGGCAAATAAACGAATTGGGAATAAGTTAAGTAAACTCTACATACAGAAAACAATTCAACAGGATATGGGTCATGCAGTTATAATAGATAACAGAGTAGTCCATAAGGATAATTTACGCTAGACAAATTATGCAAGCTTATATTTTTGTTTCCCCTTCTCTACTTCTTTCAGAATTTTTGGCATTCCTCTATTAACAACTCACGCGGAAATGTTGGACTATTCTAATTCACAATATATTCCTATAATAGACGGACGAGTTGCTCTTTATTCTGACTACGGATACATTTCGCACAATACTAACCTGACAAGATATGCTGAGATTTTAGGAGAAACTAATAAAATAATGGATCTATTACCGGACTCCCAGATGAAAAAATTAGTAGAAAATGACGTTAATCAGATAGCTAGATTAATTGATACCCTTCGAATACATCATCGCCATGCCCGAAGTTTAAATATCTTAGGAACCGTATTAAAGCATATAGCAGGGACTCCCGATTTTGATGATTTCGAAGAAGTAAAGAAAACCCAAAATTCATTGACTCAAGCAAATAACAATCAGGTTTTAATAAACACCAAAATCCAGTTACAGATAAACAATTTGACTCAAATTGTTAATGAACTTGTTAGAAACACTAAACGGACGATATTAAATTCGTGGCAATTGTTTGAAATCATTAATAGTAGAAATAAAGCACTCATTGCACAACTAGACGCACTATCACTGTCCGTGGTATTAAGGAAACTTAATATCATTAATCCAATTATTTTAGATGAAATAGAAATTGATCATATCATTAAGACCGAACCAACTGGTGAAATTAGCATAAGTGATATTATAAGTTATTCTAAGCTTAAAATTACTCAAGATCATGATGTTATAAATTTTATCATTAAATTCCCCATAGTTATACAGAATTGCGAGAAAATAATTGTACTACCTGTAATTCATAATAACAAAATGTTATCATTTGAAACTAATTTAATAGCAAGATGCAATGACCGGTATAAACCACTAACAGGTTGTAAAGGGGAAGCAGTTACAGTATTTTGTAAAGAACTTTTAAGCAAAGAAGAATCTTGCCTACAATTTCTACTTAGTAATTATACGGCAAATTGTAAAACGGTTTCGACCTATCATATATCATCTATTACGGTGGTAGACGATGGTGTATTGATTATTAACGATCAACCAGCTGAATTGAAGGAGCCCGGGAAATCTCCAATATTTGTAAAAGGTACCTACCTTATTACTTTTAAGGTTGAGGTAAACATCAATGGTACAGTCTATGTCAACCCAAAGAGGGCAATATTCATGAGCCCAGAAACTCCTTTGGCTCACAGTGTAAATTTATCAGATCATCTTGAAATTCTTTCTCTTCCATATCTTAATGATTTGAATTTACAGAACATTCAGATGATACGGGAAATAAGTAAAAAAATTGAACATAAGTCATACGGGTTTCTATTGGCATTTTTAATTATTGTCGTATTAATTACTCTCTACATCGTTTATTGTAGAAGGCAAAAAAAGATAGCACTAAAAAAAATAGCAGATCACCTCAAAACAGTCGAGGAAGCCTCTTCTTAAGGAGTAGTCTTTCATTCAGTACTATAAGGAAAAAATTTTAAAATCTTGCTTGTTATTTTTAAGCATAGAATTAATTTGTATTTTTCTCCTTTTCTCTCTTTCTTTCTGCTGTTCAAATGTAATTTTATTTTCAAATTCGCAAAAACAGAAGCCAAAAAAATGTATTAAAAAATAAGAAAAAATGGGATTGTATAATGAAATTTAATACGAGTATTGTAACGTTATAAGATCCTAATTCTGAAATATGTTTCGTTGTTGTTACATCATAATCATTTTTAAAATATGTATTGATTTATTTCTGAACTGTACGAACGCCTGGAAAAATGTGCCGCACATTACATACATGCAGCCGTGGACGGCTCCTCTTAAGAGAGAGGGAAGTTAACGCAGCTAACTGCCGCATAATAAATTTTTGCAACCTAAGCATCTGCCTCTACGATTCGGCTTAGCTTGCACTCGACAACAACAAAGTTCCACACGCGCATCCGCTTGAATTATTTTTTGCAACCTAAGCGTCTGCTTAGGAACGATACCAAGAACAGAAACAGTAGCAGAAACAACAGCAGCAAGAACAACAACATTTGCAACAGCGACTGCAATAGCAGCAGCAGCTACAACGGCCACAACGACAACAGCTACAGCGGCTAACCTATAATAAGTCATGATAGAATTATTGTATTTTTAGTGTTGTACTGGATAGCGAAGGATAAAAAACTGGCACATAGTGCCAGCAATAAAAAAATAATTAACAACCAAAAAACCATACTTATTAATTTATATTTAAACATTGTTTATATTTATTCTCCTTAAAATCTGTTTTCTTACATAGTTTTTATAGTATCTGCTAATTAGGAATAGAATAACTAATATAATAAAAATTGTTGAGATTATTCCCATGAGTTCCGAGAAACTTCCTGTTTTTTCGTTGGTGCTACTGCTGCTGCTGCTGGCTGCATTGTTATTGTTTGTGACTTCGGTTTTTCCAAACCACCCCATGTTGGCTGAAGATTGTATTACTTAGCATATTTGCGTAGGACCGTAATTTTTTTTCTGTATTGTTATTTTTTCTATGAGCCTCTTCTTCAAGCCTTTGTCTGTCGTTATTGCTGCTATTCTGTATAGTTCCGCAACTTGTTGACGGGCTTTCACTCTTTTTCCTCCCCTGGTTTTCTTGATCGGGGTTTCTTTTATTTCTTTCGATTGTAGTTTATTTTGGCCCAGTCTTGCTTTATACTGCTCGATCGTTAAGGGTTTTGGTCCAGCCGTTTTTGGTGTTGGAGTGTACGTTGGAGTATTGCTCTGTGCACTCAGTGGTTCCGGTACATATTCTTCAATAAACTTCGTCGCGTTGTCCAGAGCTCTTGAGAACAATGCGTCGAAATCTACCTCTTTTGTTTCGGCCATATACGATTTTTCCAGTTTGGTCGGTAGGATCGAGTCCGCAGGATCGGTTTGGTTAGCAGGATCGAGTCCGCAGGATCGGTTTGGTCAGCAGGATCGAGTCTGCAGGATCGCCATGTAGTATGTGACGGGTTTCTGAATTTTATTTTTTATTATCCCTATTGCAAACTTCGGCAAGACTGTAAATTAATGGCTATAAAGCCGCTCTGTTTTAGAATAAAGACTTGTCTTTTTCTGGTGAGAAATAAATCTGATTTTATTTGTTATCAATTCAGGTATTTATAATAAAATATAACATTATTTTAGTTAACTACTATTTCCATAACTCCTCCTCTTTATTTTGATAATTCATAAAAATAGTTTTGGTTGGCTCAATAGAATTGTCTATTGAGCAACACATTTTATTAGTTTGTTTTCTGTTTTGTTCTGGTCGCATGCAACGAAATATGCTGCGCTTGCACTTACACCGCTATTTGGGTTAGTGTCAAAGCGGAAGCAATGTTAATATTTGGTCATGCTAGTTGTGTTGTAACTTAAGTATAACACTGACCCAAAGAACGAAACAGAATTTGTAATTGTTTACTTTTTTTGTAAAAGTACCGTGGACATGCTGTGCTGTGCCACTGTGCAAACGGTGTCAAATTACATGATCTTGGAGGCCAATTGACATCGCCACCACGTGAGATAACACGGCCATTGAATTTGTTGCGCAAAAGAGCAATTGTTTCGTTAGCTGTGCGGCAAGTGGCACCGTCCTGTTGAAACCACATATCTTCCACATTCATATCTTCCAATGTTGATGCATAATGTTCATCAACGACGAGCGTGAGAGGTGCAATTGTTGGGCACGACGACGATTTGAGGTGAACGGCTCTTCAGCCACACTATCGCGAACAACAGCAATATTTTATGCAGTACGAGCTGTAGTACGAGCTGTAGCTGTAGTTTAGTTCCAAAAGTTTCAATTTGTACTCCTATGCAGCCAGCTGTCAAGTATAATTATGAAATATATAAGTGTTAAAAAAAACCAATAATAAAATATAAATTATGGTGCCTTATTCCCGTAAAATAAAAAAATGGCTTGTTTTACTACCGGCGGAAGGTATTGATGGCTAAATGGGCTAAAGAAAGGGATGAGCGGATGCAGGGTAAATAACAAATTCATCCGTTGTGTATAATACGTATAAGAGTATAAGAGTATAATTTCTTATTACGTAAAAACGTCTGTGTATTTTGTTGTTTTTTTAAAGGTACGCAGTGTGTCCAAATTAAGCTTACTAATTTGGAAGCTGGAAAAAACCGCTCATCTTTGCTTAATGAATATCACCCATTTTCATCTGAAAGTAGCTCAATTCAAAATGAAATGCCAGTCGAGAGCGGCACCAATGCATCTACCACAGATAGCGAAATTATCTCAGACAACTTCGAGAATTTATCAACTTCGGATGAGCTTCGTCAATAGGCTTTATTAACTTATCAAAGCCATGCTTCAATTGAGTTACTATTAAAGATATTAAAACCCAGAATGAAAGATTGCGCGTTGCCTAGAAGTGGCCGGACGCTGCTGAAAACAGACGCATCAAAAGTAGTAGTTGAAGAACTCGGCTCTGGCGAATATTGGTTTAATGGTCTTGAAAAATGCATTAAGACATTGTTCACTAAATTGGACAAAGATTTGTTTATATCCATCAATATTAATATCGACGGGCTTCCGGTACACAAAAGCTCAAGAACTCAACTTTGGCCTATTTTATTCAATGTTGTAGACATGCCAGATCTGCAGCCTATGCCTATAGCAATTTACTGTGGTTCTTCTAAACCATCGGATGTAAAGGCGTTCTTGCAACCATTTGTGGAGGAACTTAGTAAGATATTATCAAAAGGAGTTAAAATGAAAGACTATACCATTTTCGTCAAGTTGAGGTGCTTCATATGTGACTCTCCAGGCCGATCATTTATCAAAGGTAAATAAATATGTTATTAAACTAATATAAACTAGTTTCTAATAATTTATGCACATTTTTTAGGTGTAAGCAATTTTAATTCAATTAATGGATGTCAGAAATGTACTTGTGAGGGCCAATTTTCATTTCTTTCGAGAACGGTTACTTTTCTTTTTGTGCCTTCTAGTTTGCGTATCGATAGCAACTTTCGAGAAAATAAGTATGGACTGCATCACAAATGTACTACACCGTTAATTTATATACCCGAAATTGATATCATTGAGGACATAGTAGTAGGCGACCGACTTCATCTAATAGACTTGGGGGTCACAAAGCGACTTCTGAGTGGTTGGAGGGATGGAAAGCTTGGAAACAATTCTAAATGGAGAAGCAGTGATAAAGACGAAATATCGGAGGCATTGCAAAACGTTAAATTTCCTCAAGAAATACATAGGAGATCGTGAGGCTTGGACATTTTGCCATTTTGGTAAGCATCAGAATTTGCCAATTTTCTTCACTACTCCAGCATAACAATTTTAAATAAATTTTTACCAAAAGAAAACTATGATCATTTTCTGCTGTACTTTTGCACTGTTTCAATATTTTCATGTGATGCATATAAGCATTTTTGGCATATAGCACGAGAAATGATGTCATTGTTTGTCTCGAGATATGCAACACTTTATGGAGAACATCTGATTACAAGCAATGTACATAACCTACTTCATGTTGCAGATGAATGCGAAAAATTTGGCAATCTAAATACGATTTCTGCGTACCCTTTCGAAAATGCCTTGCAACAAATGAAAAAACTTATTCGAAGCGGTAATAAATCATTGCAACAAGTCATTAAACGCTTATCGGAAATATCTCATCCTTGTTACTTTCGTCGACCACATGCACAAGCTACTGAACCTCATTTAAAACGGCGTGGTAATCGAGTCTGGTTGACAATTAGGAATTTTACACTTTCCAATTCACCAAATAACATGATCAAAGTATTGTTAAATTCAACGATGTAATCGGAGGTGATAATGGAAACCGCAAAGTACTGGGCTTTATATGCCAAAAAAAAGACAACTATTTCCAGTACCCATTCAGAATCGCTTAATCCAGAATCAATATTGTGTAAGCTGGTTATTACAAAATCATTAAAAGATTCAAACAATTTTATTGCATTACCTTTGATTCATACTATACAAAAAAATATAATGTTATTGTTATAATTAAAATATATTTTATTGTAATATACATATATATATGTATAAAATAACATTCTTATTATAATAAATAACGTTCTTATGATAATAAATTAAATGTTCGTACAGTTAAATTAATTCTTGAAAATCTTCAGCTAAATATTCTTCACCACTTGCAGCAGAATCTGGTTCGCCATCTGCAGCGAAATCGAATTTGGATGCTTTAGCCTCGACTCTTTCACGTTGTGCGCAAACATGTTGGGTGCTTCGCCGCTTCCCAGTATATGAACACCGTTTGGCAGCATTTTTAAGTTTCTTCATGAAAAATTGTGCCAACTTTTCATGAGTGACAATTTCTGTGCTGGTCGTCCCGATTTTTCTAAATACTTCAAGAATATTGTGGAATGTCATAATACATATTTTGTGTTGGCTTTTAATGCGTGAAGCTCCCGTCCATGAACACTGGGCTTGAATTTCCTTGCACATAATGAGGTCGAGCATGGAAATCATTTGTGTTTCAGCACAGTCACTGCGTGACACATTTATGTTAAGCCATTTAATCTAAAATTGAAAATAGTTCATTCATGAATTAGGAATATCAAAACTCGCTGTACGAATATACCCATTTCTCCTTGAAATCCTGGTCCTGGAGGTGTGTTTCCAGGCTTTCGAGCTGCTTTTTTTCTTGTACTTTAGGGTACGGAGCAGCATTAGATAATATCCCTGCAGCACAATGATGACCAGACTCTTTCAGTATGTCCATCACGAAGTCAACTTTTGTTGACAAATCGTCCATACGGTCAGACATGATGCCTAGTTTTTCAATGATTTTTGAAAGGAATGATAAAATTTCATCAGGGGGCGAACCTTCACATGGCAACGTGTCTGACCGCCTCAACCTGGCGAGGCCAGCATTATCCATGTCGAAATCGTCTCAAGTCGACTCAAACCTCCACGTGGTGTTCCCTGGGCAACGGCAAACTGGCATCCGTCAGTTTGACGGCTAATTTGAGCGGCGGGTCACTCCATAGACCTTAAACATGGAATGTGCGCAGGGTTTGGGTCCCGCCACATTACTTCTGCCCAATGAAAACTAAACCAGCCTCGGATAAGAACCCCAATTACGTTGACGACCACCGCAAACGAAAAACGGACAATGATTTACGGATATGCACCTGGAATGTCCGAACCCTTTATAGGGAAGGTGCCATTATCCAACTGGCGGAAGCCCTCAAAACGATAAAGGCTGACATCACCGCCATCCAGGAAATGCGATGGAAAGGGCAAGGCTGCTCTAAACAAGCACACTGTGATATCTACTACAGCTGCCATGCGGAGAGGCGCGAAGTTGGATGTGGATTCGTTGTTAGCCGGAAACTACGCCACCTTGTTTCCCGGTTCACACCTGTGAACAAAAGATTGGCCACGATCCGCATCAAGGCAAAATTTTTCTCCATCAGCCTTATTTGCGCGCACGCCCCGACGGAGGAAAAGGACGAAGCCGTCAAAGACGCTTTCTACGCTAGCCTTGAGGACGTATACGACCACCTTCTGGTCCATGACGAGAAAATAGTCCTCGGCGATTTTAATGCGAAAGTCGGAAGGGAAGGCATCTTTGGCCCCACTGTCGGTCAGTTCAGTCTTCATGAGACCTCCACGAACAACGGTCTAAGACTGATTGACTTCGCCGCGGCGCGAAACATGGTAGTTAGTAACACCAGATTTAAGCACCTCGACATCCACAAGGCCACCTGGCTGTCCCCGGATCAAAAAACGCGAAACCAAATTGATCATGTTGTAATCGACGGAAGGCATGCCTCTAGTGTTCTAGATGTGCGTACATTTCGGGGGGTCAACATTGACTCCGAACATTATCTTGTTGCAGCCAAGATCCGCATACGATTATGCAATGCGAAGAACATACGCACAGGAATGCAACGAAAGCTAGATGTCGCTAAGCTGCAATTACAACGGACTGCCGAAGCCTACTCCGTTCAACTCTCGGTTAAGCTCAACCAACCAACCTCTGGACCCGACGATGCCGGCGGACTTTGGGCGCATATATCCCACTCCATGCGCGCTGCCGCTGAAGAAGTCATTGGTTTTCGGCGCCCGCAACCTCGGAACCAATGGTATGATCAGGAGTGTCGCATTGCGACTGCAGTAAAAAACGCCGCATATAGAAAAACGCTGCAGTCAGCTGCAACGCGAGCCGTGCGAGAAAACTACCGCGAAAAGAGGAAGGAAGAGAGGCGCCTTTTCAGACGCAAGAAAAGAGAGCAGGAAAAGCGTGAGCGTGAGGAACTAGAGGTATACCAGGGCAAGAAGGATGCACGAAAATTCTATCAACAGGTTAAGCGTCTAACCCAAGGTTTCAAGCCCGGAGCATCCACTTGTAGAGACGAAAATGGAGATCTGAATACGGATACGCAGTGTGTGCTGAGATTGTGGAGACGGCACTTCTCCAATTTACTTACTGGCGACGATTTCACCAATGCCGCCCATGGAGAGCGCAGTCCAGAGCTACCAATCAACAATGACGGAGTGGAAGTACCACCACCTAGCCATGATGAGATTCGAGTTGCTATCCAACGACTCAAAAACAACAAAGCAGCGGGTGCTGACGGCCTGTCAGCTGAATTGTTTAAAACCGGCGGCGATGAATTGATAAGGCGCATGCATCAGCTCATCAGCAAAATATGGCTAGAAGAAAGCATGCCCGACGATTGGAACCTCAGCGTACTGTGCCCTATACTTAAGAAAGGAGACCCAACAATCTGCGCAAGTTATAGAGGTATCAGTCTTATTTCCATCGCATATAAGGTTCTCTCAAGCGTACTATGTGAAAGATTAAAGCCGATTACAAAAACACTGATTGGACCTTATCAGTGTGGCTTTCGACCTGGTAAGTCCACCATAGACCAGATTTTCACGCTACGACAAATCCTGGAGAAAACCCACGAAAATCAAATTGACACACACCATCTCTTTGTCGATTTTAAAGCTGCGTTCGATAGCCCGAGAAGGGATTGCCTATACGCAACAATGTCTGAGTTCGGTATACCTGCAAAGTTGATTAGACTTTGCAGAATGACGTTGAGCAACACACGCAGCTCCGTCAAGGTAGGAAATGACCTCTCCGAAACCTTCAATACCGAAAGAGGTTTCAGGCAAGGCGATCCACTGTCTTGCGATCTCTTTAACATCATCATGGAGGGGATCGTACGAAAGGCCGGTGTGCATCGTAATGGCACCATTTTCTACAAAGGCGTCCAGCTCCTTGCGTACGCTGATGATATTGATATTGTCGGCAGAACCAAGAGAGATGTTACCGCTGCTTTAGCCGCTATCGAAAAGGAATCAGCCAAAGTGGGTTTGACGATAAATGAGGGCAAAACAAAATATATGCTGTCTACAAACGAGGGAGCTCGGCGTTTAGACTCCCACGTTTCATCCGGCAGCTATAACTTTGAAGTAGTCAAGGAGTTCGTTTACCTTGGCACCGCCATTAATACCAAAAACGAAATCAGCCTGGAGATAAAGCGAAGAACAATAATTGCTAATAGGTGCTACTACGGGCTCAGTAAGCAACTAAGTTCCAGAGCCCTCTCTCGATCGACAAAACTAACACTCTACAAGACGCTCGTTCTACCTGTGCTGCTTTATGGCGCTGAGGCATGGGTAGTTTCGCAAACTGACGCAGCCACTCTGGGGGTGTTCGAGAGAAAAGTTCTTCGCAAAATCTTCGGTCCTGTTCGAGTCGGCGATGACTATCGCATCCGAATGAACCACGAGCTGTATGAGCTCTACGATGACATTGACGTAGTTCGGCGTATAACTGTGCAGCGACTACGCTGGCTGGGTCATGTCCATCGTATGAACGACGAAGCTCCAGCGAAAAAGGTGCTCGAGGCGAGGGTCGCTGGTCAACGACGACGAGGGAGACCATGCCTCCGATGGATGGACCAGGCTGAGGAAGCCCTAACCGCACTTGGTGTATCCGATTGGAGAAGGCGCGCGCAAAGCAGAGGCGCCTGGCGAGAGCTGATGAGGTCGGTTGAAACCCGGACACGGGTTGTTACGACCAACTAAGCAAGCAAGCAAGATAAAATTTCATCTGATTTTTTTCCAATATGTTTTCCAGTTTGCGCTTCAGGCAGATTATCTTTTAAATATTGTATTGATGATTCTGAGGTTTCGGGCAGTGCTGCTGTTCCATCTATCCAGATTTTTGATGGGCCACTAGTGTCTGAAGGGTCCTCTAAATAAATTGGCTCAACAGAAATGTCCAAAAATTCCTCAGAGCGGGCTGCTTCTGAATTTATAGAAAAAATCGTTATAGGATAATTTCGACGAATATGAGACAATAGTAATACCTCTTAAAGTTGAGTTGGTTATCATTGACTGGAATTGTCGTGGAATTGTTCACGAACTCTATTATTCATTATTTATATTAAATTCATTAATTTATTTAGCTGCTTGAGCGTTTTTTCCGTTTTAAAGTTACTTCTGCTAACAGTTATTTGTGATAGAGAAGATTTACTTTGCCAATCTGTTTCGATATCGGTAAAAGCTGCTCAGGTGTATACATAAGCAAAACTTTTCATTTCGATACACAGCGACGTGGCGCAATGGTTAAGACGACGGATTGGAAATCGGAGAGACGGCGGATCGAATCCCGGAGAAGGCAGTTGTAAAAATTTAAAAAATATTTCAATAAATAAATTAAGTAAGATAGAAAGAAATAAAATAAATATAAATAAAAAATATGCAAAAAAAATTTTTATAAAATCTATTTTTAATTTATTTTTTTTTAATCTGCACAATACGCTATAAGTGAAGCTGTTTAGGTGAGCAAAAATCGTACTTGGAAGACACTTTAAGATCTTCGAAAATTTTCTAAGTTCGATCAAAGAAGCTGCTTAGCAGTCTATGCAGCGTACTAATTTGTACCTTAAAGTACGAAAATGACTTAAAAATTGGGCTGCTTTCACTGCTAAGCAGCTAAGACAATTCGCTGTTTAAGCCTAATTTTGTGCCTTTTTTGCTGGTTGGGATGTGCTATATATAATGATTATAGAATTACCTTTTGGCACTAAGCCCCATTAAAATTCATTGGTCTCTAGAAATTTTCCTCTGCACTCTATCCTCTTCTCCGCTATTGCTTTCATCCCATAAAGCTACAGAATAAATTCTGTTACAATATAAGTTAATACTTTCAATTTCAATATTAATGTTAATACCTACTTTTGACAAAAATATTCGCAAAGCAATTGCAGGCTTCACTACTACTAATGCGAAAGCGTTACAAATTGCCAAAAGGTTTACGTATCGCATTTGACTTTCGAATAAAATCAATTTTCGTACCGCCTTACAGAGTAGGGCTTCTGTTTATGTGGCGGCCGTGGCGTAGTGGGTAGAGTGTGTTGCCCCTACGCCAGAGAACCCTGGTTCGAATCCTACGACACAGAAAGTTTTTTCAATTGAATTCATTTTTCTGTTCGGCCGTCACCTCTCTGCAGACAATGGCCAACCTCAGAGAGTAAAAACTGGCATGAAAAGCTTCTTGAGAACATAAGCCGTTCGGAGTATAAAACATGTAGTTCCAGTTCGCGATCATTTGTGTTCAAACATTTCACAACACAATTGATCATAAGATGCTCGGTCAAAATCCTTTAACACGCTGAAATGGCCATGTCGTTTTTTTTTTTTTGTTTTTTAATTTGGTTGGACACTTCATTGAGTTGGATAGACTTATTGAAGTTGGACTTCGTACAGTTAACACTACTATTCCTACGCGCTTTGCAAATAACGCTTCTCCTAGTTTATTAGATATATTTGCTGTCTCCGATATTTCTGCTGTTTTGCTTTTCAATCAATTGTTTATTTCTGACCATGATCTTATTTTTTGTACTTTAAATGTAAATAAGGTATGTTTTATATATACGAGTATAACGCCACTTCGAAATTTTAAATATTTTTGTAACAGCCAGCTTAAACAAAAGATAATGTTTTGCGAATTTGGTCATCTATGTACAACAACAATAGTGAGCAAAAGTGATGTTTTTCCTAATAACGATACATTGTTTATTGCTTAATATCACTTTTGATGCAATTTTTTATTTATAACGCCATTTCAAAATTTTGAATAAAAAACAATTTTTATCGAACTTAAAAAAAAAATTTTATATTACTGTTCCATTGGCTCCAATAATATTGTAAATGCGATTTGGCATACTTGCAATTCATTTTTTTAATGTATTTGAATCAATTTTGCTCCATTCTTCGATAATAACTGATTTCCGTTCTTCCACGTTGCCAAATTGTCTGTTATTTGAATACACCTGGCGTACAAGCACTCTCCACAAATTCTCGATAGGATTACAATCTGAAGAGTACGCCGGCCACTCCAACAAATCAATGTTATTGGCCTGAAACCATCTCGATTTGCCGTGGATTGCCGCATTATCTTGCTGGAAAACTAGTTAGGTCTGTCCGTTTTTTTTCCAAAAGTGGAGTCAAACTGCTCTCCAGCAGACGAGTGTAGTCAGCGCACTTCATGCTTGAACTTTCAATTTCAGAAAAAGCACCCCACACCATAACATTATCTCCACCAAAACTTCTTTTTGAAAACGGTAGTGGTTCGCGGCGTATGTCGTGTATGTCGGGTGATCAAGATTTTATTTCTTCATTGGAAAAAATTAAATGTAAATAATTACCCCCAACGTGGAACCCTTTTTTAAAACATTATTAAAAAGCTGACTGGTGGTCAATTTGTTCCTATGTTCCTTCTTGAAAATTCCAAGCCAGTTTTTTATGTTTGCTAGTAAGAGCAGGAACACACTTCATCAATCCGCTGCGGATATGTTTACACTGATCTAGCACTCTCCATACCATTGTTCGGGAAACTTCTTCAGCCACAACACTCCTCAACTCGCTTAAACTGTGGGTAGTGGTATTCGCAACTCGAATTATTATCCGCTGATCGCAGTCACAGAGGATTTTTTTTTTTTGGCCCGAACATTCTGTTTTGCCGTAATTTTGAGGATTGTTGAAAAATTTTGAATCACTTTGGCGGATAATTCTACGCCCGATTTCCCGAATTCCATAACCTTCTTCTTTAAGAATTTTTATTTTCCCCATTTTTTTCGCAAGTAAGTTGGGTTGCACGAGGCCTTCCGGCCTAAATTTTTTTCTATTGTTAAGGTCTTGAAAACTGAACACACAATTTTCTTAATCTCTACACTTCAAACGCAGCAGAAGGAATAATTGGAAGGGCGTTATAAATATGAAACAGCATTAAAAGTAATATTTAGCAATAAACAATACACCGTTATTAGAATAGACTTCACTCTTGCTCACTATTGTTGTTGTGCATAGATGACCAAATTCGCAAAACATTCTCTTTTGTTTAAACTGGCCGTTACAAAAATATTTCAAATTTCGAAGTGGTGTTATATATATATATATATGAAACACCTTATGTCTCCAGTTGTAGTTGAAAAAACAGTAACTTATAGAGATTACAAGTCTGTTGATTATGACTCTTTGTTTAGTGACTTGTCTTTAATAAATTGGTCGCAATGCTGGTTTTTTAGCTCCTTTAATGAGAAACTTAGGTTTTTTATGAATAAAATTTGTGAACTTTTGGAATTACATGTTCCATTAATTACTCGTCGTGTAACAAACACTACTTGTCCCTGGCTTACAAATAATGTTGAATTAACCCTTAAAAAACGTAATAAGGATTATAATTGGAGGAAAAGAAACCCAACAACGTCAAACTGGGAGCAGCACAAAATATCAAGAAATCAAGCTAACTCTATAGTTAAATCAGAAAAACGCATATTTTTTATGTCCAGGTTAAGTTTAGCACAATCATCCAAAAAGCTATGGAACAATTTGAAACAAGCAGGCGTATGCAATTTGAAATTCAACGAATGCCATGTTGGACCTAATATCTTAAACGAACACTTTATTTCAAACTCTACGACTTCTGGGAATGTGTTTGCCTTTAACTCGAGACCTTTAATTTCTGAATCTCCTTTTTAATTTTGAGTTTGTTGCTGTCGACGAGTGTGAGGTTACCCGATGTGTTAATAAGATCAAATCCAACGCAGTGGGTGAAGATGGAATACCCATTAAATTTATTAAGCTCATTTTGTCGCACATCCTCAGCCCGCTTACCCACATATATAATAATAGCTTCACAAGTTCGCACTTCTCTGATGCTTGGAAGGCAGCGACAATCATTCCCATAGCGAAAAAATCAAATCCTCGTGATCCGTCTGATTATCGTCCTGTTAGTTTGTTATCATCTCTGTCTTTTTTATCATCTTTGTTACCCAGTTAGTAGGAATAAGAGAGTTTGGTTGAGAAATAGCCTTTCCGCTTTCCGTTGCTTATTCTGTGGGGTGCCTCAAGGCTCAGTACTTGGTCCGCTTTTATTTTCTATGTTCATAAATAAAATCTTTAGCAAACGCCTTTATGTCACTATGCATGTATATACTGACGATCTTCAATTGTATTTGTCCAGTCCTATTGGTTTTGTTGATCATATATGTTAAAGATTGAATGAGGATTTGAGCGAAATTTCTAAATGGGATTCAGCTAACAAGCTTTATCTTAATCCACTTAAGTCATACGTTTTGCCGATTGTCAAAACCAGATATTCTTTGTCTAACATACCAACGACTTATCTAAATGGCGTAGAGCTATACTTTGTTCATAAAGTAAAAAATCTGGGATACCACATCAACTCTTCACTTTCTTGTGAAGATCGTGTTCATTTTGTTGTGTGTAAAGTTTGATATGTCCTACGGAACCTGAGTTGGACTGCATCATTTGTACCTCTCGAGACTAGAACAAAGTTAATACTTCAGCTTATTATGCCCATCATAACGAACTCTGAAGTTGTGTATACTTTACTTACTTTGATGGCGCCTACAACCGTAAGTTGGTTTCCGCCTGTTGTAAGAAATTGCGCCAGCCATTTCTTTTTTGCGCTTGCTGGCGCCAGGTGGAAGCTCCAAGTTTCGTCAGGTTGTCCTGCACTTGGTCCCTCCAACGGAGATGCGGTCGTCCTCTTCTGCGTTGTCCGCCACTGGGTACCGAATAGAATATTTTCTTCGCTGTAGCGTCGTCTTCCATCCACTCAACATGACCTAGCCAGCGAAGCCACGTTCAAGTGACGTGGGTGCCAATACGCTGGGACTGTTTGTTTGTTGACACCAGATATTTCGTCTTATCTGCGTTTACTGCAAGACCCATGCGACTCGACTCTTTTTCTAATTTGGAGAATGCTGCACTGACTTCGCGTGTGTTATGGCCATTGATATCAATATCATCGGCATACGCTAGCAGCATAACACTCTTCTAGAATATTGTGCCGCTTTGAAAAAAGTCGCACGATAAAGAATCACCTTGTCTGAAACCTCGTTTGGTAACAAATGGGGGGGGAGAGGTCCTTCCCGATTTTTACTGAAGTTTTGTATAGTAAACTTTATTCCAGGTCCAAACTTAAGTTGCAACATGAATTTAATAACGCTGTCAGGTATGTTTATGGTCTAAGAAAATCTGACCGCATCAGTCACGTGAGCAATCAAATTCTTGGTTGCAATAATTTCAACTATCTGGATGCCAGGAATAGCATATTTTTACAAAATTTGATTTATACAAAAACTCCGAAATACTTGTTTGATAAATTACATTTTTGTAGTTCGAACAAGAATTTGAACCTTATAATCCCTCTGCATAATTTTTTTAACTCTAGCAGACTTTTCTTTGTAAATTTGAAATTCATTACCTGTAAGGATTAAATGTATTCAGAATAAAAGCAACTTTAAGTATGAAATTTTCAAACACTTTTCTTAATACTATCTTTTTACTCTTGCACTTTCTTTCTTCTCTGCTTTTATCCTATAAAATAAGATTGATTAAATTAAAATAAAAAGAAGTGTTTCCTTTTTTAAATTATAAACTCAAACTATTTGTTTATTATGTATATTTACTAGATGTTGTTGATATTGATATTTTTTCATATGTTTAATATTTATTATTGTTGTTATTCTGTACTTCTTATTACATTTAAAAGGCTCTGTCTTATATGTAAACATTTTTTAAAATAAATTGAATTGATTTAATTGTAAATATGTTATTGTTTAAATGTTTGTTAATACAAAAATCATTGCATTTTCTAGAATTAATTAAAAATTCCCCTCAAATTGTCCAACAAACAATTGACGAAACTTTGGGAGATAAAATTGAATTTTTGTTTTAAATAAAAATTAATAAAAATATAAACAAAAATAAATAAAAAAACCTCTTTAAAATATCTAAAATCAATATTGAAATTGGCCCAAAGAATCAAATAATTAAAAAGTTATCGGAGAGGAAACCGAAAACTATAACGTCAACATACATAAACTAAAAAACAAAATGAAAGGCTTCTACCAACACATGCACAGACGTGCACAACTTTGAAGAACTACTGCAACTTGCGACGGAAACTAGACAAACAAAAGGAACAACTAGGTTTTTCAATTAATTGTAAAGAGCATACTCTTCCTTACACCGAAACATTTAAGTAACACGACAAGCGGAGCAAGGAAGAAGTTTTCGATGGAGACGGTCAACAGATTATCATGCAGATTGTGGAATCCGGCGGATCAGTTGCAACGTGAAAATTTCTCGAGCTCGTTAGTTTATTGATTGTAGAAATCGGCGAGTAAGTTTGTTGCGGATCGACAACAAAGTTCGTGGATTCGAAGTCAAAAAAGCGATTGTTGAAAACGCAGTAGATCCGCACTCCATACAAAATTATTCACTTTTTTTCCGCAACAACTTTGGTGCGGATTTGAAAAAAAAAATGTAAATAATGGAATGTGATACATTAATATAAGATCGTTGAACTAACAGCTGTGTTGAAATATTTTTTTGGTCGTCACAATTTTTTTAAAATTATATATAAAACTTAATAATAAATAAAATAAAGATATATAAAATGCCTAAAAACATTCATTCGAAATGTATGATTCAAGCCAAAATTTCAGTTTTCCATAAAAAAAAAATCCTTTTTGGCACATTTTAACAAAAACTTCGTTTAACTTTTATCTGCGATTTTTTTCAACATCCAAATCGGATTTGGACTGAAATTTTTAGTAAAAAAATCAATTTCACATCTAGATGACGTTTTGAACATATACACACGCTGCTAATGTAGGTGTTAAAAGCTGTTTTTCTTATCGTCTTAAGAACAACGCAATATAGTCCTCTGCTTTCTGTTTGGAAAATATTTTCAACATGTTTATTTGATGCATTCATTTAATACTTCCATTTCTTTATTTTGCTGTAGTTTCCACCTTCGTTTTCTTTGTTGTACTTTAGTTTCCACTGTTTTACATATTTACTCGTTGCTTATGCCCGTATGATACTTAATTTTTTTTGTCCAATTTTAAAATCTGAAAACAAGTGGCGCGTGGGCAGGACAGACATATTTTGTAAGAAAAGGATAAACGTTGTTACTTTTTTATATCTGGTGTTTTTAAGATATCTGCATTAAATAAATTTATATTAGCTACACACATCACTTCCAATACAGCATACATTTATACTAAATAGTTTTGTTTACTCTAAAAAGGTCAAATTAATTATTAACATCACAGTAAATATTTGATCGAAACTTAACGATGAACGAATTGAAACAAACGGCAAAAAAAATGCAAAGAAAATACAGTCCGTCCTACAAATTTTTCTCCAATTCATACCATATGCGTACTCACTCACACAAATTGAATCCATGCATTCGTGCTATTTGAACTGCTCTAGTCATCATTTTCAATGATCAATTTAATTAAGTACCATACAGGCTTTATTTTGTTTTTGCAGCTAAGCAGCTGTTTTTCGGAGCGAGTTTTGGTGGATCGATATTGCAGTTCATTCGCACGGTTTCAACAATGGGATTTTTTTGAAAAGTAAAGGTAGTGCGAATCGGATCAACTCCCACCACAACTGATCCGCCTTTTTCCAGAATCAGGGTGTATTTGAAAAAACGGAACAGATTTTCCACCAGAAACTAATAAACTTGGAAATCAAGTAGACAAACATAAACATCAAGAACACAGCCAATTGCTTTTTCCACGTAGAACTAAAAATGAAGACAACATTGAAAGAGGAAGATTACAAAGGATTCATATCGAGACAAATCCACATAAACAAACAAATCGCCAACAACACAAACAAAACACACGACGATAAAAATTAAGAACTCTAAAACAAACACATCAAAAAGATAGGACTCACCATTAACGAAGATTGGTTAGCAAACAAAACGACGATATTATTGTTTGATCGAACAATATATTCAAACAATAAAAGACGACAGGGGTAAAAACATTGCCAGATCGACAGCAGCGAACAAAATTACATCTTCCAAAAATGAGATTAGAAACACGACAAAAGAAAAATTATCCTTTAAACGTATTATGAGACCAAAAACTATTAAGCGCTATGCAGACAAAATAATAATAACACAGGCTGACAAAGGTAACAGAACGGTAATGATGTACAAGCATGAATACATGCATAAAATGAATGAAATGTTACAAGACAAAAACACTTACACAACAGCAAGAACTGACCCGACCAATAAAGTACAAAAAAAGAACAACACCATCGTCAATTACCTCCACAAACAAAAGTACATCGTCACATTCCAAAAACGCCAACTGACCAGTCCGTCCGCTAATGCACCACGTCTCTATGGACCATGGAAAATACATAAGACAGATGTCCCACTTAGACCAATTTCGTCATCCATAAACGTTCCATGTTATAACCTCGCGTATGTATGTTCTCAGTACAGCTGAGAGAAAAACTTAGACACTTAAAATTGACAGAGGGCAAGATAATATTATTGGTATTCAATGAACGACGTATTTGTGATGTAAACTGCGTATGTGTGGTAAGTTGTATTGGGTAGGGCTCAGGGACAACACAAGACGTAACAACTAACCATGCGTATACATAGATCTAATTACACAACTAATTTTAATCTACTTTTGAGTTGACCTTTTGACAAATTAACATCAAAAACGCTACAATTGTTAACAAAGGAACTCATGCGACTTAAAGGAGCAGTAGCCACATAATTTGTTCTACTAAATGGCAAATAAATTAAGTTGTTAGCGTTTCTACTGCTTCTACGGTTAGTGTTAAAATTTATGTGAGAAAGAAGTTCTGGAGAATCGAATACACCTGTATTGAGCTGGTGTAAATATACGATATCTGCCGATTTCCTTCGATCACCTAAAGACTGCATATTTAATAGTTTTAAACGATCCTCATAAGGAGGAAGGTCTAATATGTCAGTTCCACTTAAGCCCCTTAGAGCAAACTGAACAAAACGTTTTTGGATTCTTTCTATTCGATCAACATGCACATTGTAACTTGGGGACCAAACTTGACTTGCATACTCTAAGTGAGGACGCACGATTGCATAATACAACGTTGTAGTTGTAATCATGCTATTAAATTCTTTGGCCCAGCGTTTTATAAAACCAAGCATTGAAGATGCTTTTTTACAAATATTATCAATATGAATGTAAAACGACAGCTTAGAATCCATGCATATACCTAGGTCTTTGACGGTGTCTACACGACTCAAGGCAGTATCTTTAATCTTATAATCAAAAATAAAATTATTCCTTTTTCGCGAAAAGGTCATAGTTTGGCATTTATCTGGATTTAAAAACATATTATTTTTAGAACACCAAACTTCAAAGGATTTTAGATCAGACTGGAGTAGATCTGAATTATCTCTAGAATTAATCGTTCTGTATATTTTCATATCATCGGCATAAATAAGCAGATAAGAGTGTTCAATGACGTGAGTCACATCATTGATGGCTAAAATAAACAGAAGAGGACCAAGGTGACTACCCTGAGGAACACCTGATCCAGCAATAAATTCAGAAGACAATGCGCCTTGGAAACGTATTTGATAAGATCGCTCCACCAAATACGATTTAATCCAGTTCACAAAATATTGTGGAAATCCCATTAACTCAAGTTTAAATAAGATTAGATTGTGTGGTAGCTTATCAAATGCCTTACTAAAGTCAGTGTAAACACAATCGACCTGGTTATCAGAATCAATAGAATTTAAGCAGAATGTTGTAAAATCGAGAAGATTAGACACAGTGGATCTGTGTCTATCATTCACAAAACCATGCTGACGAGTTGTTATGACTTCCCCAGAGTGAATTTTCACCCGATCATACACCATCCGCTCAAAAAGTTTTGGAATCGATGAGAGCTTAGCGATAGGCCTATAGTTACTGACATCATTCCTGCAACCCTTTTTAAAAATAGGACTTATAAATGATTTTTCCAAAAAAAGTGGAAAATAACTTTCGTTAATAGATTTATTGAATAATAAAGAAAGTGGTTGACTCAAAATGGAACCGCATTGTGTTAACACTGCGGCAGGAACACCGTCAGGTCCAGCACCAAACTCCTCATCGATCGATCTAATATACATTAAAATATCCTCTGGAGTGAAGGATATATGTTCCAAAGATACTCTGGGTTCGGAATACATATATTCAAAGTACTCTCCATCAGGATTAAAAGAATCTGAACAGAATGATTCTTTAAAAAGATTGGCGAATAGGCCACAAATTTTGACGGGATTGTCAGTAAATCCCTCAGGAGTTCTAAATGAAGAAGGAAATCCATCAGATTTCTTCTTTGTGTTTACAAATCCCCAAAGTTTCTTTGGATCTGTCAATATTCTCAGCTTAACATTATCTATATATTCGTGATATAATGTAGCTGAGCGATTTTCAAATTCGAGAAACAAACGTTTGTAAGTTTCTAGGTCGTTTGAGCCTAAGCTACAGATGTATTTCTTCCATGCACTATTCCTGTTGTTGCGAAAAGTCTTTAAAACCTTTGTATACCAAGGGTACGTAGAATTCCTCGCAAATTTGAGACTATAAGGTACGGATTGAGAAAACACAGCAAAGAGTTCCATATAAAAAAAATGTATGGAGTCATCAAGGCAATTTCCATTTATATATTCTAAAATTGCTTTCTTAAAATTGAATTCATAAAGCTTATCTGCTGAATTAGAATTTACTATATTTGCTCTGTCGGATTTGTACCAAATAGTCAATGGTGGATGATATTCATCAACAGTAGTTAAAGCACGAAAGGCCCTATTAACAACAACATTGTTACTGTCTGTAGTTAAGAGCAGGTCAAGAAGTCTTTCAAGACTATTATAAATACAACTCACTTGTTGTAAGTCTGAACATATATTATCAACAAATATATGTTCTTGGCGGGTCTTCGAATTCGATGCATAATAGTACGTATCATCGTCAGAAGAATGCCATTTTAAATCAGGTAGATTAAAATCGCCCAATAATAAAATGTCGTCATTAACGTCAAGTAAATCAATTATGTAATCTATGCACTCCGCAAGGCTTGCATAGACCTCATAGACACTACTCTTAAGAGGAACATATGCATTAATAACATATACATTAGAGTTACAATGTATAACTTTAACGCAAATTAGTTCAATATTAGAAGAGCAGGGAATGTCAACCAAAAGGACACCACCACCGACAGAAGAAATATTGTCAGTGTATCTGTGTTTTCTAAAAACTTGAAAACTATTGTCAAACAATTCCAAATCAGTAATGCTTCCGTTCAGCCACGTTTCTGTTAACGCGATAATATCCTCAGAGCAATTTTGAGTTGATAGAAATAAGCTCTGCGTCTTAGAACGTAGTCCCCTTACATTTTGATAGTAAAGGGACAGCCTATTTAGTTTTTTTGAGTCTGGCGGGCGGCTTGAGTCACCCTTTCAGACTTATTTTTTGGCTTGAACTCAGTAACAAGAATATTATCGGCCCACAAATTAGATTTAAGAACAGTTGTAAAATCTTCGGCTGCAACTGTTAGAATAAAAGAAGCATGGGAAGGCTTATTACCAATTTTTTTGCATGAACAGAATGTATTTGAGTTCACTAACTTGGATTGTCTGACAAACGTCATTATATTTTCTATTGATGTGTCGGGGAACAGGGGGCGAACCTTCACATGGCAACGTGTCTGACCGCCTCAACCTGGCGAGGGCAGCATTATCCATGTCGAAATCGTCTCAAGTCGACTCAAACCTCCAAGTGGTGTTCCCTGGGCAACGGCAAACTGGCATCCGTCAGTTTGACGGCTAATTTGAGCGGCGGGTCGATCCATAGACCTTAAACATGGAATGTGCGCAGGGTTTGGGTCCCGCCACATTACTACTGCCCAATGAAAACTAAACCAGCCTCGGATAAGAACCCCAATTACGTTGATGACCACCGCAAACGAAAAACGGACAATGATTTACGGATATGCACCTGGAATGTCCGGACCCTTTATAGGGAAGGTGCCATTATCCAACTGGCGGAAATACTCAAAACAATAAAAGCTGACATCACCACCATCCAGGAAATGGGATGGAAAGGGCAAGGCTGCTCTAAACAAGCACACTGCGATATCTACTACAGCTGCCATGCGGAGAGGCGCGAATTCGGATGTGGATTCGTTGTTAGCCGGAAACTACGCCACCTTGTTTCCCGGTTCACACCTGTGAACAAAAGATTGGCCACGATCCGCATCAAGGCAAAATTTTTCTACATAAGCCTTATTTGCGCGCACGCCCCGACGGAGGAAAAGGACGAAGCCGTCAAGGACGCTTTCTACGCTAGTCTTGAGGACGTATATGACCACCTTCCGGTTCATGACGTGAAAATAGTCCTCGGCGATTTTAATGCGAAAGTCGGAAGGGAAGGCATCTTTGGCCCCACTGTCGGTCAGTTCAGTCTTCACGAGACCTCCACAAACAATGGTCTAAGACTGATCGACTTCGCCGCGGCACGAAACATGGTAGTTAGTAGCACCAGATTTAAGCACCTCGACATCCACAAGGCCACCTGGCTGTCCCCTGATCAAAAAACGCGAAACCAAATTGATCATATTGTAATCGACGGAAGGCATGCCTCTAGTGTTCTAGATGTGCGTACATTTCGGGGGGTCAACATTGACTCCGAACATTATCTTGTTGCAGCCAAGATCCGCATGCGATTATGCAATGCAAAGAACATACGCACGAAAAAAATGCAAAAAACATATGCAACGAAAGCTAGATGTCGCTAAGCTGCAATTACAACGGACTGCCGAAGCCTACTCCGTTCAACTCTCGGTTAAGCTCAACCACCCAACCTCTGGACTCGACGACGCCGGCGAACTTTGGGCGCATATATCCCACTCCATGCGCGCTGTCGCTGAAGAAGTCATTGGTTTCCGCCGACCGCAACCTCGGAACCAATGGTACGATCAGGAGTGTCGCATCGCGACTGCAGTAAAAAACGCCGCATACAGAAAAACACTGCAGTCAGCTGCAACGCGAGCCGTGCGAGAAAACTACCGCGAAAAGAGGAAGGAAGAGAGGAGCCTTTTCAGACGCAAGAAAAGCGTGAGCGTGAGGAACTAGAGGTATACCAGGGCAAGAAGGATGCAAGAAAATTCTATCAACAGGTTAAGCGTCTAACCCAAGGTTTCAAGCCCGGAGCATCCACTTGCAGAGGCGAAAATGGAGATCTGAATACGGATACACAGTGTGTGCTTAGATTGTGGAGACAGCACTTCTCCAATTTATTTACTGGCGACGATTCCACCAATGCCGCCCATCGAGAGCGCAGTGCAGTGCCACCAATCGACGATGACGGAGTGGAAGTATCACCACCTAGCCATGAAGAGGTTCGAGTTGCTATCCAACGACTCAAAAACAATAAAGCAGCGGGTGCTGACGGCCTGTCAGCTGAATTGTTTAAAACCGGCGGCGATGAATTGATAAGGCGCATGCATCAGCTCATCAGCAAAATATGGCTAGCAGAAAGCATGCCCGACGATTGGAACCTCAGTGTACTGTGCCCTATACTTAAGAAAGGAGACCCTACAATCTGCGCTAGTTATAGAGGTATCAGTCTTATTTCCATCGCATATACGGTTCTCTCAAGCGTACTGTGTGAAAGATTAAAGCCGATTACAAAAACACTGATTGGACCTTATCAGTGTGGCTTTCGACCTGGTAAGTCCACCATACACCAGATTTTCACGCTACGACAAATCCTGGAGAAAACCCACGAAAATCAAATTGACACACACCATCTCTTTGTCGATTTTAAAGCTGCGTTCGATAGCCCGAGAAGGGAATGCCTACACGCAACAATGTCTGAGTTCGGTATACCTGCAAAGTTGATCAGACTTTGCAGAATGACGTTGAGCAACACACGCAGCTCCGTCAAGGTAGGAAATGACCTCTCCGAAACCTTCAATACCGAAAGAGGTTTCAGGCAAGGTGATCCACTGTCTTGCGATCTCTTCAACATCATCATGGAGGGGATCGTACGAAAGGCCGGTGTGCATCGTAATGGCACCATTTTCTATAAAGGTGTCCAGCTCCTTGCGTACGCTGATTGATATTGTTGGCAGAACCAAGAGAGATGTTACCGCTGCTTTCGCCGCTATCGAAAAGGAATCAGACAAAGTGGGTTTGACGATAAATGAGGGTAAAACAAAGTATATGCTGTCTACAAACAAGGGAGCGCGGCGTTTAGACTCCCACGTTTCATCCGGCAGCTATAACTTTGAAGTAGTCAAGGAGTTCGTTTACCTTGGCACCGCCATTAACACTAACAACGAAATCAGCCTGGAGATAAAGCGAAGAACAATAATTGCTAATAGGTGCTACTACGGGCTCAGTAAGCAACTAAGTTCCAGAGCCCTCTCTCGATCGACAAAACTAACACTCTACAAGACGCTCGTTCTACCTGTGCTGCTTTATGGCGCTGAGGAATGGGTAGTTTCGCAAACTGACGCAGCCGCTCTGGGGGTGTTCGAGAGAAAAGTTCTTCGCAAAATCTTCGGTCCTGTTCGAGTCGGCGATGACTATCGCATCCGAATGAACCACGAGCTGTATGAGCTCTACGGAGACATTGACGTAGTTCGGCGTATAACTGTGCAGCGACTACGCTGGCTGGGTCATGTCCATCGTATGGACGACGAAGCTCCAGCGAAAAAGGTGCTCGAGGCGAGGGTCGCTGGTCAACGACGACGAGGGAGACCATGCCTCCGATGGATGGACCAGGCTGAGGAAGCCCTAACCGCGCTTGGTGTATCCGATTGAAGAAGGCGCGCGCAAAGTAGAGGCGCCTGGCGAGAGCTGATGAGGTCGGTCGAAATCCGGACACGGGTTGTCACGGCCATCTAAGTAAGTAAGTAAGTGTCGGGCTGAAGACGTAAAATGAAAACATTTCTGGTCCTCGAAACTGCTCTTAAAGTGAAATGACTGTTAGGCGTAGCTGAAATCGTATTTGGACTACTAGTCAATGGAGGAATAGAAGATGGTGTATAAGAAATCACCGTATTATTATTTTCTGATGGCATTGCTGGGGGCTGCTCTGCCTTGGAAGGTCTGGAGGACGCCTTCCGACGCTTATTTTTGTTTTTGTTTTTCCTGTCTTTTAGAGCTTTTAAGGTATTTTTCTGATGGAACTGACAAAATTCCGGACGATGCAGTCATGGACGAAGGAACCGAAATGTTATCCTGAACAGTAATTTCATCAGAAACACTGGTAGTGGGTGCGGCACTAACTTCGCTAAAAAATGAAACAATTTCTCTGAAGTTATTATTTATTAAGTTAAGGCTTTCCTCAAAAAGCTTTATTTTAGAATAGAGTTTATCCGGGGAAAGGGCCCTGCACGAAGCACAATACCAGCGAAGACCAGATCGGACTGACATTAAATCGTCAAGGCACGATTTAGAAATACCAGCACAAGAAGCATGGAACATTCGCTCACATGGGCTAGAACAGCTGAACATAGGGTACAGAATATTCTGGCTTTTGCATTGCTCGTTCAGAGAACAAGCAGCAATATTATCAATGGAAAAATAATCCATTGGAAAAAATTTAAATTATTTTGTGAGCGTTTTTAAATGTAAAATGTGCTTTCAGGGTTGGCACAGTAAAATGCAGCGTACACAAAGTGTTAAGCACAATAACAACACTAGAGACTCTCACTGCACAACAGATAAACACACACCGCACAAAGAGGAATAGAAAAAATTGGGCATACAAACACTAGATTGTGTGAAGTACAACAAAAACTATATTATTAACATAAATTATGTTTTACTAAAAGAACTCTAAACAAAATAATTTTTTTTTTTTAAAAACACATAAATATAATTCTTAATAGTTTTTATACAAACGATTTAACAAAAATTTAAATTTTCCACTATAATAATTACTTTTACAACCCACACTAAAAAAAACAACACCGATACCGACAAGTAGACGAGATCAACTGAAGTAAAATATTAATTTACTTTTATTATAAAAATCCGGAAAGAATATTAGATAAAAGAATACAGGAGGAAATTATAAAAGAATACCATAATTCGACACATGGAGGTCATATGGGCATAAGAAAGACGATTTTGAAAATAAAACAAAGGTACATATGGAAAAATATGAACAAAATGATTTAAAACTATATAAATAAATACGAACAGTGTAAAATCAATAAACAACCAATACATACGAAAGAAAAACTAACAATGACAGACACGCCAGGGACCAGTTTTGAAGTGTTATCGATAGACACAGTAGGTCCTCTACGATATTTAAACAATTACCGATACGTACTCACGATACAATGCGATTTGACAAAATACGTCATCGCATGTCCAATAGAAACAAAAGTCTCGAGAACGGTAGCAAAGGCTTTAGTAGAAAACGCAATTTTAGTATACGGTCACTTTAAAACACTTAAATCGGAAAAAGGTACAGAATTCACTAATGAATTAATGTCTGAAGTATGTACTCTCTTGAGCATTAAACAAATTTTTAGTACTCCGTATCATGATGAAACTCTAGGTTCAATTGAAAGAAACCATCGCGTATTAAATGAATTCTTACTAAATTTTTGCAAAAATGACGAGTGGGACCAATGGATCCCATACTTCACTTTTGCGTATAACACAACACCTCATGTTGACACAAACTATAATCCTTTCGAGCTTATTTTTGGCAGACTGGCTAATCTTCCAAGCGATAATTATTCATAATCAAAGTTTTACAATACGGAAAATTATGCGCAAGAATTAAAACAGAGATTAAAATATTCAGTACAAAAAGCAAAAGAATTAATAGAGATAGCAAAAACAAAGAGAGTTTAAAATGACACTTTCATAAAACCATTAAATTTAAATATTGGAGATTCGGTTTTAATTAAGAAAATGAATAGGAAGAAAAATCAACCACCATATCATGGTCCTTATACTATAATTAATAAAAATGGAGTTAATTCTACAATTAACGTAAATGGAAAAATTAAAGAATTTCATAACAATTTATTAAAAAAATTAAATTAATGAAAATAATAAATGTAAATTTAAACCCACTATTTTATTTAAATATACATAGTAGAAACTACTAAATTGTATTGTATAATTTAAACACTAAACTCAATAAATTATAAAAGCATATCAGAAATTGAATTACATCAAAAAAAAAAATTATTTCCTTAAATCAAATAATTTTTTTCAAATCAAATTATTTTTACTAAATAATTTTCATCTTAAGGATGGGGGTGTAGTACACTCCACTTTAATTTCTACAACACGCACTTAAACTTATAATTACTCATATATTTACATTATATTAAACTTATATTATTATTTGTTTTGCACAAAACAACAATTGCTGTAACACACACTTAAACTAAGTTAACACTTGCTAATATATTTCTAAAGAACGTTGAACTTATGTTATGTTATTATTTTTTGTTACACTCACGCACTATATATATATAGATACTTGCATTTTTATTGCACACACTTAATTACGTATTTCTACGCACTGTTTTTTGTTGCTACAATATTTTTAAAGAACATTGAATTTCGCCCACACACTATATATATGTATATGCTTGCATTTTTTTTGCATACATTTTGTCTACGCACTTTTTTTTGCTACATTTTTGAATATATGATAATGTTAATATATGAATATATGATAAGTTATATATAAGTTAAATTTATATTAGTTATAAGAATATTAAAAATGTTATATTATTAAATAAGGAAAAAACGATTGCTCGACTATAAAAGGTCGAACAATTTTAAAATAAAATTAATCTTAAGTTCAGCTTCAAAAAGCTTATTGAGTTTTATTTGCTCAGGCTTTTCCTTGGCTAATTTATTTATTTATTTATTTATTTATACGCCAAACAAGGCATTTACTTATTCTAAGTGTTTTTTTTTTTTTCCCCCTCTCCTTCTCCCTTTTTTTGGTGAAAAATCGTGTCATTCAAGGTGGGCGTAATCCGCCCACCTGATTGACATGATCTAATATTACACGTCAAAATAGGAGAAAAAAAAAAGAGAAAGTAAAAATAAAAATATACATATATCTTAACATTCTAAAAATATTTAATTAAAAAAGAGTGGGGTGGTGAGTTAAGGGGTAGTAGGGGTGAGAAATAGGAATTCAGAATGGTAACGCTTGAATTTCCCAAGTGAGTTTAAAAGAAAGACGGGGAAAAAGGTATTAGGATGGGAAAAGATACTTTGAGAGGTTTCGTTTAAATGTGTGCTTGGACATGGGTGGCAAATAACACTCGCTAATATTATTGAATTCTCTACAGCATCTATTGATGGGCTCATTACCTGCGTAGACGGTATGATGCTGATATTCAGTTAACAGCCGTGTATGCCTCGTTCGCCTTATTGGATCAGTAAATTTTATCTTGCTTGATATAAATTCGCTGTCAGTAATTCCACTAATAACAATTAGTGGATTAAACTTAGAGATTGTGGCGCAGAAGCGCTGGCAATATTTAGGCAGGTCCTAAATTTAAGAAAAAAAGGAAGTGCGATATTTTTTCAAACCGCGAAAACGCAAACACCTTACACTTATCTTTGTTCGAGTTTCCAAAGTTTTAAGACCTAAGAGCATACACCTTGCATTGTATGAAGGCATAAAGTCAGACGTACTTCATGAACGCAACTCAAATTTTGTTGAAGATCTTTGAATTCGCTCTAAGCGGAATGAGTGACATGCATAAAAAGGATTTCATATAATAGCTGCATATTCCAACCTGGATCTATCAAAAGAATTATAGAGACACTTGAAAGTATGAGGATCTCGAAACCCGGAACTACCCTGCAGCGTCAAGAACTGGTAGAAAAATAGTAAATTCACTAGTACTAAGAAGACAGCTACTAGTACCTCGCCTATCTCCAAGCAATGCTTTTGACTGTCGCATTTAACATGGGCTTGTCCTACGAAAAGGGTTAATTTTCACCCACTGCATCAACGCGTACTAGTGCACGAACTGGTTCTTTGGGAGAGATATTGCACTAGTACCTTGGGGCAGATATAGCACTAGTTCTAAAACTTGTTCTCTAGGGATAGATATTTGAAATTGTCAAACACATTAATAAACTTGAAATTTAATGCAATATTTATTTATTTTAATATAAATATAGGTTACATATAATTATTAAATTAAAAAATTACATACAAATGGTATTGTAAATTAAATTTGCAATGTCGTAGCTATTTTTAATGCGCTTATAATTGAAGACATGAATAAATTATGGTTGTTCCCAATTAGACGCGCACTCGACCTTGGCCTCATTTCCAACCACTTCACTTTCTATTTGCTTAAATTTTTTGAAACATTCCACCCTATCTTTAGCTATTTCCCGTCTAAGCTTTCTTTTGCCACTTGCCACTTGCACTTTATTCATTTTAATTTTATATGACGTTTGTTTTGCTTTATTTTATATAATTTCATATATATTTTTTAATTATAATTCGATTTATTCCTTTTGATTACTTTTGAGTTGAATTCAACAAATGCCGGCAAAAAGAAGAATATAAAGAAATTTAAGTTGCAGCCAAAACGGTATGGATATACGTTTATACGCGCAGCTCGCTAAATAGCTTTGTTTCACTTTCTAAAATCGAATTTACTAGCGCGTTTTTGTCTACTAGGGTACGATAGATAACTAGTTCGTATATAACCTTTAAGTACTAGCACAAAAATAGTGCACGGTGAACATTGCCTACCAGCTCGCTGCAGGGTATGTCTGCGAATAAATGCAAGTAAAGAGTAAGCTTTCGGTAATATAAAGTTAAGATGGTCGTTGAAAGTGAGCTTCGAATCAAAAATTACTCCTAAATCACGAATAGGGGCGAGAATAAAGAGAACCTAACACATTTATTAACTTAAATACTGACAAATGCAAGCATTTTTGATGTTTAAAGGTAATCCATTTACAGAGCAAGGTCGTTAAGGTCGGCTTGCAAGGCTGAAACATCTGCCATATAGCAAATTTCCTTGAAAATTTTCAGGTCATTGACATATAATAAAAATTTTGAATTTATAAAACATTTACTGATGTCATTTATGTATAAGAGAAAAAATAAAGGCCCCAGGATACTACCTTGTGGGACCCCAGAGGTGGCAAAAAATTTAAACGACTTTACATTATTTATAGAAACATAACAGGACAGAGACGATAGGTAGGACTCAACCCATTTCAAAAAGTAGGCATGGAGACCGATTATGGCCAACTTGGCGAGTAGTAAATTATGAGGCACCTTATCGAAGGCTTTCGAGAAGTCCGTATAAAGAACGTCAACTTTATTACCTATTGCAATCGCCGAAATACAGAACTCAGAAAACAGAGCTAGATTTGTTACGGTGGATCGACCAGCAACAAATCTGTGTTGCTGGGGACAGATATGGCATTTAACAAGAAAAAATAATTTTTCTTTAATAATTCCTTCAAAAAGCTTGGAAACGTTTTAGAGCTTAGATATGGGTCTATAATTGGTTCCATCAGATTTAGAACCACTTTAAAAAAAAAACTGGGGTGATAAAAGCTAGTTTCCAACAATCAAGAAAGCACCGCGTAGATAAAGATTTATTAAAAATTAAGCAGAGCGGAACAGACAACGACTGAGCGCATTGTTTGAGCACGTTGATGATAAAACATCATTGTCTGGTTTGACGGAACTATTTATAGCACACAAAGCATGAAAAACTTTCACAGGAGAAATTGACAGACAGTCAATGTCAGCTATAGTGTCAACATTAAGAGCCAAAAGCGACTCATCATAGCTCACACCACCATCGTTATAATTTGACTTAAAAAAGTTGGCAAATAAGTTAACATTGTCACAGAGTGAAGAGGAGCTTGCACCATTATACGACATAAATGTGGGAATATTGGAACCACACTTCTTCGATTGTATAAAATTCCAGAAAGATTTGGAATTAGACTTTATATTATTCTCAACGCGCGTGGTATATTGATTATATAGAAATTTGTTTAAAAAATTAAATTCCCTCATAAAATGCAAGCATTTAACTTTATGCTCATCAAGATTAGTGGACTTAAATAGCTTTAGGAATTTATTACGTAAATTTTTTAGCTTTTTTAACCCTTTCGTGTACCTGGGTAGCCTATGATTGTTAACTGGTAAGCGCAGCACATTCGCGATACACACATTATTAAAAATGGACTTAAATATTTCAAAACAGTCTGCACCGTTTTTATTATTAAAAATATCACTCCAATTGCAATAAATGAAACACTCACTTAAAACATCAAAATTACGGGATTTAAAAGTAGTAGTAGTAGAAGTTAAAAGGATTGACCACACTACATTTGTGTTCAATAAATTCATAAAAATCCACATAAAGTATAAGCGGAACATGATGCGGGCCTGCTTGAGAGATCGGAAACATACATTCAGTAATGTTATATTTAATATTAACAGAAACGAAAACTAAATCGAAAATTCTATTTAGCCTCTTAGCAAATGAGTTAACCCGTAACAAATCCATACTTAGTAGACTATCTATAAAATTAATCTCATGTGGAAAATTAATATTAGTAGCTGTAAGCACATTATCAAAAAAAATGAGTCCATACAATCTTATTCATATTAAAATCACCTAAAACACATACATGATTAATATTATTATTATCTAACTCTGAACAAAGAGATAAAATATTATCAGCATGCACTGCAAATATATCATCTGTACTGACGGGCGGGATGTAGGAAACAGCGAGATAAAGTGATCCCAAAGAACCATAAATTACAATTACCATTTGGTCAAGAAGAGAGTCCTCATTATGCAGCATAATTGAAGAGCTACGTAAGGAGGGTTTAACTGCTACCAGCACACCACCACCGCGCGTACAAGAAGTTTTCACATAATCTCTGTCTTTACGAAATACTTGATAAATCGAAGAGTCGAAGAATTCACCGTCGAAAAAATCCGCATTGAGCCACGTTTCAACATATACAAAGACATCAAAATTCCCATCAGATTTATATTTAAAAATATCTTAGGCCTTAGTTCGCATACCCGACATATTTTGAAAGTAGATTTTAAATTTGCATCTAACGTTGTCAACTGCCGGGAGCACACCCCTCAAACAAATCGTTTTTTCTCTCGGACCATATGAAAATTTTGGAACGGCCGAACAATTATATTCTCTTGCCAAAGAGAGGGATTGAGAATAGCGCCAAAAAAATTCCTCATACACTCCAAGCTTAAAACTAACACAATGTCGACTCGCTAGTTCGACATCTTTTCTAACCAGTTTGTAACAAACTATATTACTCTTCTCAATGGCAGCATGAGTGTGTATGTAGTTTATTATGTCCTCTTCGGAAACAGATGGTCGAAATGAAGACAGATGAACAAACTTAATTTTTCTCACAGCAATAACATCGAGGTCATGAGTTTCTCTGCAACCAACCAAAAGAGCATCTGACCCATTAATATGTCTCTTCTCCATACCCTGAGACCACGCATGATATGTGCTAGGCTGATCATTATTGGGAGTAAAAACTTGCAAAGCTTCGTGCTGAGCTAACACGTTTGTTTGCGCGAGAGTTTCTTCTGTAACAAAACCAACATCATTCGAGGCAACAACACCGACATTAGCCGCAGCAGCAGCGACAGCAGAATAGGAGAGTGGTTCTTCTACAGCAACAACAGCAGGCACAGCATTCAGTTGAACAGCAACATTCGATGCCGAGCTTTTTTGCATCGAAATAGCGGATAACGCATTGTGCGAAGGCAACAGCTCTGCATTATAAGCAGGCTTACGTTTGCGTAAGCGAGAAAGAACAGCTTCACGAGCATTCGGTGTAGGTGAGCCACACTCAGCAGAAACCGCAGAGGTAGCCGAGATTTTACGGCTGCGGTCGGCCCGCTCATTGAGAGCGTCAGCTTACAAGCCAGCTAAAGAGTTTGAGCTAGGAACAACAACTGCAGGCACCCCATTTACAACGGCTGATCGGTCATTGACCTGGTTGCCAAAATGTTTCACAAAAAGAGATTTAAGATTATAAATCTCTTCAGATAGTTGATCAACTTTTAATATTAAGTCCACTGGAGCATCCAAACACGTATCACATGCAAACAAAATGTTACGATTTTGCATTATTAAATCATAGTGAATATCTGCCAAATTAAAGCAAATTTTTTGAAATGATTTTTTGCAATAAACACACACGATCTGAGATGAGATCGCCACGTTGCTTAAACACTTTGCGCACAGCATAACACACAACCAATCTTAATCACAACTAAATTTAAACTATTTAATCAAATATTTCCGTATTAATGTGTTCAAAATTATTTGCAAAATTAGGCAAAATTATTTGATATTTTAAACAAATAAAAATTTTAATCAATTTCGTTGATGAACACCCGCAGCTCCAACAATTATATCGCAAACTCGCAAGCTAAATTTATTTGACAACAAATTATTAATATAACTCACACAGGAGTATTACAAACACAACACATACCTTAGGATTCTGCGTTGCCGCAACAACTCTTTGTTTTTCCCTTTCCTCATCGTCAAACAAAAATATAGTCAAAAATTCCGGCTCTAAAACATCTACATTTGATAAATTTAATGAATTAATAACAAATAAAAAGCACAAACGATACCAAATTATATATCGTGTCACAGGCCCGTAGACAAGGGAGGGGTTTCCATTCTATATTACAATTATTTAATGGTTACAATTTTAGCTCAATCATAATAATGTAATATTGTATTTCGTTTGCATTGTAGAAAGCGGTCCAATTTAATTTCATTTCAAGTTTTCAAAACATTTAAATCTATTCCCCCTTACCCTCCCCACCAATTTTTAATTTTCCTATCAGTGGTTCGCGTAATCTACGATTTAACGGTCTTGGTTGGACCGTTGGCATTAGTTAGCTTACTCCAAATTGAAAAACGGAGCTTATTGTAAGTTTTGCGTTTTTTTTAGCTCTGACACGGGATCTCAATCTCTTGGGACAACAAAAAATTTTTAAAAATAAAATTTTCAAACCTTTTGAATGCTGTCGAAAAAGTCAATTAAATTTAAAAATTTTGCTAAGTGATCTGTTAAAGTTTAGGAGTTGGTTACGGATTTACTTATAAGAAAATGTTAGTCTTCTTATCGTGGAGATTTTTCTAGTAGTTTTTAGACAATAACGTTTGAAAGGAATTTGCATTGAAGGTCACATTTATAATGGTGTGGAAAATTTTTACAAAATTACTGTTTATATACCTTTCCTTGTTGCAACAATTTACAACATGGGAGTACTATTTACAAAGCACAACTGGCTTTTGTCATCGTTCAACTTCATTTTGATGACATCCGAAAACGAGGAAGGATCAAAATTTTTATAAGCAATATGCAAGAATTTTACCTTGCTCTGGTAATACTACCATACGAATAAATTAAATCAAAATTCAGCAGCGGATAGGTGAAGGAGTGCAATTGATATTTGAAATATATTTCTAGAAGATCTATGGGCGAGTACCGCTTAAATGGTTGTGCATCCTTAAGAGTACATAGGGATAGCAAAGTCACAGAGGATGATGTCTTGTCAGAACTGGCAAAAAAAAGGGAAGACTTAATACAAACATATAAAAACAAATAAAAGTAAGTTTTATTAAAAATTCATTAAAGTTTTATACTAAATTCCTTTGATTCATCGATATCAAGAATATCGATATATTTTGTAATGAAAACCCCCCTTGGGTAAATCCTGGCTAAGAGCCTGTCGTGTCAATTCAATCGTCAAAACGATAGCATTTGACATACATGAAAGAACTAAAACGATATCATGATGACGATAGTACAATTTTTAGGTGACGTGATGATAAAGTATCGTCAAAATGATATCGTCAAACGATTCTCGTCATACGTGATGAGATCACAGTATATTTAGAAATTTTAGATATGGTTAAGGTTACCGCCCTTTGGGCGTGCAAACTCTATTTTCCGCCACGAGTGCCAGCAACTTCATTCAATTTGTTTTTAATCATTCCTATAAATACACTCCATTACCTCTATTATTCAAGATTTTAAAATTTTTATAAATTATTTTCGTTCACTTTAAAATATTCCATTTCTTCTCTATTAAAATATCAAATAAAATAAAATATTCAAAAGAATAAAAATACAATAACAAGAAAATTTTTATTGCTGTATCTTAAATTGATCAATTTTGATTTAACCTGCATTTGGAATTTGGCATGCACGTACTGCAATTAATTGAAGTAAAACAAAAATAGGTGAAAATACTTCACTGTATTCCAATCCAGTTTGTCCGGATAACTTTAAGCATAAAAGATACTTAAAAATTGCAATTAATACCAAAAAGTACGTACTCCACATTAAGCGATTTAATGATCTTCTCTTATTATTTAATTCGCAATACATACGAATTCCAACAATAGTACAAAAATATGCATTGAATAGATCTGCACAGTAAAGCGGAATAAAAACCATAAACCAATCCATTACGGAGTCATTGAAAGATCCATGCAATTTAAATGATAGCGTCATTGAAAAAAAAAGCAGTCCGGATAAATTTACAAAAATTTCAAACTCTGTAAGACCGAGCCACCGCACTAATTCTGATAATTTAAACATATTCAAAAGATACGCTCTCTATAACTAATACTATGGCTGATCAAAGAATTAAGAAAAATATTTATATGCACTGTAGAGTTGTTTCGCTGATAACAAAGTAGTTCATCTTCATCTTGAAATGTATTTAAATTATCTGTAAAAAATAGAAAGAAAATTAAAATTTATTTCAATACGTTATAATTATCAAACAAGTTTGAAAATTTCTTAATACTGTATATAAAGATGGAATGAAATCTTATTTTTTCGAAAACAGGATTTCTCCTACGTTAGAAAAGTTTGTATTAAAAAATAGGATATAAGGCACATAAATGTTTCACTTAAATTTAACTATTTTCTACTGCATCAAGAACATGATATTTAGAAAAATAATTGATCCTTAATATAAATAGTTAATCCTTAATATAAATAGTTAACAGAGTGGAACGAATTTTTAACCTCATGAGCTTCATATATTTTTAAATTTTCTGCATCTTAAGATTTTTCTGCGACATAACTTTTGACTGCGTCCAAGGTTTTATATATTTCATTGCCATATTTTTTCCGAAATCCAAAAAATTAGGCGCTAATGTTTTTGATGCAAGTCTCTTCATTAAAGCATAAATAAATCAAGAGTGTCAAGAGTTCCCTATGATACCATATATGCACTAGAAGATATTCAGGTTCAAAGATCACCGAAATCTGTCAGATAATTCTCTACAAAAATGCCCTTAACAGTTTTAACGTAAAACTAACAGTTTATACGCTCATATTTAGAGCGGCGCTCACTTTAAAATAAAATTTATTCTAAACCAAATACAACTTAATACTTGTGACAAAAGTACAAGTTTTAAACAGCATTTTTAAATAGCAGAGAAAAAACCCTCTTAACATTTTTATTTATTATTTTCACATAAATATACACAAGAGTTCAGCGCTTGTGCAGCAGCAAGGGCGAAAGTATTTCTAACAACAACAATAAACAAACTTCATATTTATATATTCATTTAGAGGAAATAGAAGAAGTGTCGGTTAAATTAAAAATTATAAATTCAGATGATTTAAAAAATTTGCTGGTAGAAGCGCCACTTTTAGCAATTTGATGTTTTTTATTTTGATATGACAAGCAATATCCGCGTTACCACCAGACGCAATGGTGGCAATGTTATTTTCACTTTTTGGTTTTCCATTGAATAAAATTTGTACTGCGAAATGTACTATTTTTTTTAATTGATGTACTGTTTTTTTAAAAGTTTTGGTAGAAATGTACTGTTTTTGGTAGAAAAAAATATACGAGCGTTACCCATCTACAATAGTTTATTTTAAAATCTATGAAATGACATTCCGAATCAGCACGATTCAGACACAGAATGATATGTTTATTTATGCAATAACACAAAGGAACAAAATTAGATGAAATTTCATGCCGAGACTATAGACAATATGTTTCCGATATGCTGAATTCGATTTCGATCTCAGAATTGTTCTATCACATTAGGTTTTCTAGATATCCTTACCTAAAAGTGCTAAAAACACTGTTTTTTGTCATATTTGAGGTTATGTAGTAAAGCCATCTATTCATTTTCAAAAAACTAATACATTCAATCTAAAAGAACAAGGAGTAATTCTGAGATCGGATTCGACTTCAGCGTGCAGAAAACGTTCGGAAACATAGTCTAGTCGCACGGCAAAAAGTCGTGTTGATCAGTGTAATTAGCCCTATGATACGGTATATAAAATAAATTCCGAGATCTTGGGAGATCTGGGAGATTACAGACCAACTTTAGCCAACAAAACAGGGCAGCTTGTATGATAGTTTATTATATCTCTGATAAACATTATGGGGAAAATATTTCGGCGTGTTACAAGATCTTACATACCAGAAGCAAACATCAAAAAGCGCGCATAGCTTATGTATTCAAAGTTTTATACAAAATCTAGTCGATTATGTCCTGAAATGAGTATTTTTAGGTTTTTGAAGTTCATTTACGCTCTATTTAATGAGAACAAAAATTATTAGTTGTCAGCTGTTTAAACAATTGCTAACAAATTATTATAAGTTATGAAATATGTAATAACAATTTCAAAATTTGTCAGAGTTGAATACTGAGCTTTAATGTTGAATAGATTTTTTTAGACTCTACCTAAAATTTTTCGTACATAAAACTCAAATATTAATCTACAATTATTGTTATAAATACAACTTAAAAGTATAATAAATTGGATATTTATAAATTATCGGAATAATTAAACAAATTAACTCAAAGTTGAAAGTAAAACAATAAATTCGAAATAAACCTAAGAACAAAGGAAAAACAAGTGAGAAAACGATACAAAAGAAAACGAAAAAAACACCATAATTTCTTTCCAGCGCGACATTACTTAGTACATGCGCAAAAAGTTCTGTAGAGTTTTTCCTGAAGTTTTTTCAAGTCGACTCATGTTTTATAATAGCTTTCAAGTTTTTAGAAAAGACAGATACACTGACAATATTTCCTCTGTCAGTGGTGGTGTCCTTTTCGCTATAAAAAACTGCTTTGTCAATTCTCTTGTTGATATTCCCTGCTCTTCAAATATTGAACCAATTTGCGTTAGAGTTATAAATTGCAGCTACAATGTATATGTTATTAACCCATTTAAGCCTGCACATAGATCGGCTCGTACGATTTTAATGCAATTCCGTAATATGTTCCCGGCGGACCATAGAAGTTGATAAAAACAATAAAAAAATTTTACCTGAGCACACACCTCAGATATGCTATGGTAATTTCCAGGAATGTCGAAAAATCGCTGTCGGTTTTTTTTAATTCCATAGAAGACAACTTAGGCTATCTGGAAAAGGTACACATTTTCCGTTTTTTCCATTTTCCTATTTTTGGTAGCACTTTTCCTGAGCAATTTTCGACACAAAAAATTTCAGATTTTCAGCTATGATGAAAACTGTGAAACTAACCCGTCAAACTACACAAAACAAAACAACAAAAAAATCATTTATAAGTCCTATTTTTAAAAAGGGTTGCAGGAAAGATGTCAGTAACTATAGGCCTATCGCTAAGCTCTCATCGATTCCAAAACTTTTTGAGCGGATGGTGTACGATCGGGTGAAAATTCACTGTGGCAAAGTCATAACAACTCGTCAGCATGGTTTTGTGAATGGCAGATCCACTGTGTCTAATCTCCTCGATTTTACAACATTCTGCTTAAGTTCTATTGATTCTGGTAACCAGGTCGATTGTGTTTACACTGACTTTAGTAAGGCATTTGGTAAGCTACCACACAATCTAATCTTATTTAAACTTGAGTTAATGGGATTTCCACAATATTTTGTGAACTGGATTAAATCGTATTTGGTGGAGCGATCTTATCAAATACGTTTCCGAGGCGCATTGTCTTCTGAATTTATTGCTGGATCAGGTGTTCCTCAGGGTAGTCACCTTGGTCCTCTTCTGTTTATTTTAGCTATCAATGATGTAACTCACGTCATTGAACACTCTCATCTGCTTATTTATGCCGATGATATGAAAATATACAGAACGATTAATTCTAGAGATAATTCAGATCTACTCCAGTCTGATCTAAAATCCTTTGAAGTTTGGTGTTCTAAAAATAATATGTTTTTAAATCCAGATAAATGCCAAACTACGACCTTTTCGCGAAAAAGGAATAATTTTATTTTTGATTATAAGATTAAAGATACTGCCTTGAGTCGTGTAGACACCGTCAAAGACCTAGGTATATGCATGGATTCTAAGCTATCGTTTAACATTCATATTGATAATATTTGTAAAAAAGCATCTTCAATGCTTGGTTTTGTAAAACGCTGGGCCAAAGAATTTAATAGCATGATTACAACTACAACGTTGTATTATGCAATCGTGCGTCCTCACTTAGAGTATGCAAGTCAAGTGTGGTCCCCAAGTTACAATGTGCATGTTGATCGAATAGAAAGAATCCAAAAACGTTTTGTTCAGTTTGCTCTAAGGGGCTTAAGTGGAACTGACATATTAGACCTTCCTCCTTATGCGGATCGTTTAAAACTATTAAAAATGCAGTCTTTAGGTGATCGAAGGAAATCGGCAGATATCGTATATTTACACCAGCTCATAACAGGTGTATTCGATTCTCCAGAACTTCTTTCTCACATAAATTTTAACACTAACCGTAGAAGCAGTAGAAACGCTAACAACTTAATTTATTTGCCATTTAGTAGAACAAATTATATGGCTACTGCTCCTTTAAGTCGCATGAGTTCCTTTGTTAACAATTGTAGCGTTTTTGATGTTAATTTGTCAAAAGGTCAACTCAAAAGTAGATTAAAATTAGTTGTGTAAATAGATCTATGTATACGCATGGTTAGTTGTTACGTCTTGTGTTGTCCCTGAGCCCAACCCATTTATTGGTGGGTAAATTTTTCCCACATTAACTTGTTTGTGGTCACGGGTATCCATAACATTGATATTTTCAATGATTACTGGGTAGTGGCTTTAGATGGGTTAATGCTGAGGAAGTGCGATATAGCTGTAGTAGCTGAACTCTATTGTTAAAAAAAAAAAAAAAAAAAAATGTGGAGCAACGGCAACAAAATTTTCATTTCAGGAACAAGACTTTCGTGTAGCCTATTGTCTTTAGGCCATTTCGGCATTCTATTTGTCTTGTGCAAAAGCACAACTTTTAAGCTGATTAGTGAACTATCGATGAATAAACGCCAATCATCTTTTTTATAGGTTGACCCTATCGTCTCTATTAACTTTTCAATATCGTTGCAATAAGCGAAATTTTTTGCATCATTCACATTGAAGAAGTTTTCTAACTCTTTGGTACCTTTCGCCAGCAAATTATTTCCTTTCAAAAATGAAGCCCTAAGTTCTGATTTTTTCTGAGTCAAACACAAATTTGCAACAATTCCATCAAATTGGTTTTGTGTGACTAGGATTGGGTCCTTTGATGTTTCATAGGATGAACCTTCACCAGGGTCGTATTCTGAGAAGAAATCCATGGATGTAGCAGCGGCGGTTGTAGTACTGATATCTGTTTGAAGATCAATACTTCGGTATGTTGGTACTGGAACGAATTCTGAGGGCGGTAATGGTAATTGGACACTTGGCACTGCTACATAAGTTTTATTCTTTGCTTTCCTTCTATTCAAAGTTTTATGGTAGTTGATACATCCATCGCAATTTTCTTCTTGATGTGGGCTGTTGTCTAACCACATCATTGGTATACCAAAAGGCATATATATATAGCCTTCTTTTTTTCACTTTTCCATTGCATAAGAGTTGAATAGCAATTAAAGCAAACTTTTTTAGGGGCATAGTTTACGTCAGTGATAAACTCTTGCGAGAAATATTGTTTATAGGCTTAAAAAAAAAAATATATATTATACAATGTTTTCTTTGTTATTTTTATGAAACCGATGCACTTAACTTAAATCACTCACAAAATGAAATAAGTTCCAAAAAAATTAATAGCGAATTTTATCACGACCGAGCGAAAATTAAAAGACATCAGCCTCGGCTGAGTTTCGAGTCTTAACTGAATCTTTATTTTTGAAATTAGTTCGCTTGTACGAAATAAAAAAAATCGGTACCTGTGCGGTGGTTAAAAACAAAAAAGTTGTTTTACTAATTCCTAATTCTTGGAACTTCCCATTTTAATTACTTCTACCTAAATTGCTATTTATTTAATGGTTTTGGGATTTTAACGCAAATTATCGACTAAGACCATTTTCTCTTCAAATGAAATTTATTGAAGAAACTGAGAAGCATATTATAGATCAAACAGAAAGCAATAAAGACTTAGTTTTGTGGAAAATATTTTCAAAAAGCATGAAAAAAATAATTTTTTTTAACATTTTGCTTCATAAGCCCCACAAAAATTTTCTAAATCAATTTTTAAAAAAATTTTAATTCTGCACAGGTCTCTTGCAATAATTTGGCTTTTACTGATTAAAAAAATATCAATTAGTCGGCGAGCTATAGCCAAAAAACCATATAAACAATATGCTGAAAATCGGCATTTGACTGCAAAGTTCGAAGGTCGATTAAAAAACAAATTCGAACATAAACAAACGCCGCGATACGGGTCTTCTAATTTAGCCTCTATTTTCACCCCTCACTCTCAGAATCGACCTAACTTTTGCTAACCTGAATTTGTTCCACGGTGTATTCGTAGGCACTACACTACACTAGGGTATAGGTACTCTAAAAATAGAAGTTATGTTTAAAATTTAAAAAGATAGAATTTTTAGAGGGAAGTATGCAACATACACCGCCACCGACAACACTTACACTACACATCGGCGGCGATGTCGATTTTGAGGCTAACCCCCTCACATCCCCAATACAAGTACATGCGACTGCGATCAAATTGCCTTCGTTCTGGACGAACTGTCCAGACGGTTGGTTCGCACACGCCGAGATTCAATTTCAAGCAAAAGGAATTACAGTAGGCAAAACCAAATATGAACTAACTTAACTTCATGTTGTAACTTCATTACCACAAGAGGTTATAGTTACTGTATTGGATTATATCCAAAAATATCCGCCAGCAAAAATACATATACGAAGGGCTTAAAAAGACACTGCTCGATAGATTTTCACTGAGTGAAAACAAACGTTTCGATAAAATACTTTCGGATTCTGAGATGGGTGACCAAAAGCCATCTCAGTTCTATTGATCACTACTTTTGCTTGCTGATCAACAGTTAGTAGTGATTTAATTTATAAACTAAGGTTACGCAAGTTACCAAAAAGTTTGAATATCGCCTTGTAGTGAAATCGCTGCCATGACCAGAAAACCAGCTTCTTCCTCGGAAGAGTTAACGGTGATAGCCCAACGTTTTTTAGATACCACCTCTAAAATCTTGCAAAGCTTTAATAAGTTGTCACTGAAGGTACAAGAACTTAGAAGTGAGCATCGTGAACGTTCTCGATCACGAGGTCCAAGCTCCCAAAGTTGCTCCAGACGTCGTTCACCCAGTCAGTATAGGTCACATCGAAGACCGGTCAACTGGAAATGTAGGTGTGGTACCTCGTATTATCACCACATCTGTTAACTCCTACACTATATCTTAACATATAACTTACTTACCTTTTTGTTACTTTGATTTAACATCAATATCATTTATCTAATTTGTATGACTTTATGTATTTACCTATTAATTACTTTATGTGTTTTATGTGTTTTATGTGTTATTATCTGTTATCTTGTTACTTAATGTAAAAACTACACTTAGTTAAAAACACTTGTATATAGAAATATTTCAACAGCATATTTAAATTGTATTCATATGTTATTAGAACATTTTCTATTGTAAAAATATATTCAAACAAAATTGTTATAAAAAAAAAACATATATGTTAAAAAATAAAAAGTTTACACAAAATAACAATAAAATTTGGTGGAATTATATACGCACCAAAACTGGCGATCCTGCACAACGAACCTCACGGAACATCAAATCCACCTCAACAAACTCATCGGTAATATTGCAGAAAGCACTGCAAGAATTTTCCACAACCAAGAACTAAATTGAAAGCTAGTCGTTCAATCGTCAAACATCTCCGTTAAGGTATAATAAACGTGTAACAATAAAAAAACGCAGCTTTTTAAAAAATTTTTTTTAGATACAAGGAGTTATTTTTTTCAAATTTATACAGCTTATTGTACATAAAAAGTACTTTATAGAAATATTTTTTTTTATAGTACTGAAAATGACAATAAAAAAGACATCCAAAATGTTTCGATGGATATCGCCTTTAACATGTATCTAAAACAAAAAATAAAATTTTATTTTAAAGTATAGACTACTAATTTGGTATCTCCCCTACGCATGATCCCCGGAGGGTTTTTAAAAATGATGGCAAAAGTTAAAGTAAAATAATAAAAGAAGATAGATTTTCGCTTGGTTTTTTGTCTAAAAAAAAAAAACAAAAATAGTAGGTATTTGAATTTAGGAGAGACATTCATTTGAATGCTTAAACAACAAAATTACAAACAAAATGCAAAACGATTCATTGAAATTAAACAAAAAATTTCGAGTTATCTATCGAACCGTTTTTAAATAACTAGTGTCGAAGAAATCGCGTTTAAAGCTTTTGTTTTTTAAAATTACCGGTTGATAAACTGACTATTATTTAATATGCAATGCCAGGTATCATTTTAAAAACATGTATGCATATTCTAGAAACAATGAAGGACATATTAAGCAAACAAAAAAAATTTATTTTGAAAAATTTACACGTATATTATACCTTAAATCTTCATTAATCTTATAAAAAATCGTTATGCTCTCCTGCTAATTCAAGTTAATTATTGAATCGTTGAAATCGCAACAAAAAAAAAATGCGTACAAAGAGTTAAAAAAAAAAAATACAAAATAGTTGCCAAACCAACGCTAAGGCAGGAAACTACTTTATATTAAAAGAATTATTCAGAGCTAAACATACAACTTCCGCAATGTAACAGCAACTGTCGCCATTCACACCATCCAATTCAACGTCACGGCAGCGGCAAATTGAATTAAACAACAGCATTAGCAGCAACGACAACAACATTAGCAGCAGCCACAATAACAACAACAACGTTAGCAGCAGTGACAGCAACAACTAAAACATAAGCAACAACAACAATAACGACTACAATATAAACAACAAACAGCAACAAAACAGCAGCAACAAACAAAATATTTGTGTATGAAATTATATAATTTGTAAATTTTTTCTGACATTGTAAAATTTTAGTCACATTTCATAAAATTTTCTTTTCAGGATGATTGGTCATTCCAGATTATAAGGAGATACACACCCTAGCTTCTTTTAACGAATATTGTACGATTGGGTTGAAAGAAACCGATCGAAACATATTCGTAGGCACTGCACTGCACTAGGTACACCAAAAAGGGAAGAGTTAGGATTGAAATTAACAAAGATAGATTTTTTTAGAGGAAAGTATGCAACGCACACCGACACCACTTACATCACACATCACACAGTACACGCTACTGCGATCAAATTGACTTCGTTCTGGACGAACTGTCCAGACGCTTGGTTCGCGCACGCAGAGGTTCAATTCCAAGCGAAAGGAATTACAGTAGACAAAAGCAGCGATGATTTATAAATACGTTACAATTGTGTTGGAAATATATACACACCAAATAAGTACCACTGCAAATTCGGCAAGGCGGCTAGGAGATGTGAACAACCATGCGCGTATGTTCAAAGTGCGCCCACGCCAAACCACAGTACACCGAACACATTAAACTAAAGAACTCCATTGTTGCGACGGCGAACGATGGAAGTTACACGACACGCCGTTTAATAATACACGGCAGAGACAACAAAATTAACTTCTTGATTGACAGTGGCGCAGAAATCTCTGTACTTCCTGCAAGTACTTACGCGAATAAGAAAACAAAACCAGATTTAGTTTTAACGGAAGCCAACGGAAGCTACGTATGGAAAGAAATTACTTAACGTTAACTGAAATTAAGACGAGAATTTCCTTTCATTTTCATTTGGCTGATATAACGAGACCTATCATTGGCGCAGACTTTCTAATTAAATCTGGACTACTTGTTGATTTGAAACATAAGAAATTGATTGACCCTTTAACAAAACCCACTGTTAACACTATCGCAGCATACTCAGAATCTCTTTCACCATAATTATTCACACTAGACAACAACAAGTACAACTACTTAAACAGGTTCCTACGCTTTTTACGGAACCAGATTACATGGCACCTATCAAATACAAAACTGAACATAACATTGTAACACAAGGACCGTTACCGTTTACAAGACCAAGACGTCTAGAGATGTCAAAATTGAAAATTGCAAAACAAGAATTTGAATTCTTAGTTAAATCTGGTATTTGCAGACCTTCAAATTCAAATACATCTTCTCCACTACACTTAGTACCGAAACGTGAACCAAACGCCTGGAGACCATGTGGAGATTAAAGACGATTAAATACTATAACAGTACCGGACAGATATCCATTACCACACACACGATTTTTCCATGAATATATACAACACAAACATTTACTCGAAAATCGATTAAGTCAGAGCATACCACCAAATGCCTATGGCCATTAATGGCATACACAAGATAGCCATCACAACACCTTTCGGCATGTTTGAGTTTCTCCGTCTGCCTTTTGGGTTGAGAAACTCAGCACAGAGATTACAAAGATTCATACATGAAGTGTTATACGGATTGGACTTTATTTTTCGTATATTTCGACGACATATTAATCGCTAGTGAAAACGAAACAGAACACATTGAACACTTAACAAAAGTTTTTCAGAGACTTACGGACTACGGTGGCTGCCGTGGCGCAGTGGGTAGTGTGTGGCCCATACGCCAGAGAACCCTGGTTCACATCACACCTGACACAGAAAGTTTTTTCGATTGAATTAATTTTCTGTTCGGCCGTCACCTCTTTGCAGACAATGGCAAGCCTCAGAGAGTAAAAACTGCCACGAAAAGCTTCTTGAGAACATAAGCCTTTCGGAGTCGGCATAAAACATGTGGGTCCAGTTCTCGATCATTTGTGTTAATATATCACAACACAATTGATCACAAGAACCTCGGTCAAAGTCCTTTCAAGAGCTAAAATGGCCATTTCGTTTTTTTTTACGGATTATGGATTGAACATCAAACCCAACAAATACATTTTTGGAGCAACAGACATACATTTTCTAAATTACAACATTTCAAGACAAGGTATTCGACCTTCTGAAGAGCCTACGCAATGCATACAAGATTATCCACAACCCGTTACAGTTAAACATATGCAAAAATGCATAGGTATGACAAACTACTACCACCGTTGTATTCCAAAACTCGCACACATGCTAGGCCCAATTTATGACATGGTCACCGTAGCATCAAAACAAAGAATAAACAATAACACTGGACTGAGAACACACTACACGCATTTGCAACAATCAAAGATAGTCTTGCAAAGGAAACACTACATAATCATATCAGTAGTAATGCAAAATTTTCGATTGCTGTAGACTGAAAATCAATTGTAAAACAAATATCAAAAGAAGAAGGAGAATTAAAGTTAACAATATCTAACTTTTAAAATAAACAAAGGTAATCTTTTAGTTTTTTTTTATTTAAAGTAAATATATTATAAACAAAATAAAAACAAGTTTTACATAACTCTGCCAAGTAAGACTTAACACAGTCACTAACGACCTTCGCTCCACGAGCATGCCCCCTCAAGCCACGATGGGGACTGTGATTGACTTATCACGCTACCGCAAACCTTTTGACGTAGCTTTCCACAAGCAGGTCTAACGGTGCTAGCCTATTACTACATTGAATTCTATCTGCAGTGACCTATACAGTTTTTTTTCGGAATCGTATGATCGCAGAAAGTAACTGAATATATTTTTTGAGTCTATGAGTCAATGAGCTTATTACTACATTGAATTCTATCTGCACTGACCGATACAGTTTCTTTTCGGAATCGTATGATCGCAGAAAGTAACTGAATATATTTTTTGAGTAAAATTCGATTTTTTTTTTTTTGGGTTCTGGAATCAAAAACGGTCCTTTTGGATCGAATTATCGAGATACTTTACGTTCTATACATTTCAATGTACCAAGCGCGCAGAAGAGTTAGCAGGCCCTCATATTCACATTACAGCTGCGCTGCTATAGAAGTTCCGTTGATTTTTTTGTTTGTATCTATTGCAATTGTAATCATGACTTTTCTTTTTTTCTTTTTTTGGGAATCCAGAAACGGGCGTAATCCAGAAACGGGCGTAATCCAGAAACGGGCGTAATCATCCAGTAATCAAATATTGAAATATCTTCTCATTTAAAAAAAAAAAACCAACATGGACCAAGAAAGAAACAACAACAATCACAATGCAACCCAAGCATTGCCTTGCAAAAACCTTGTGTGCGCTCGCGTATGAACAAGTAGTTTTTTTTTGGAACAAGCAAGTTGGTTGATTTTTTTTGTTTGTATATATTGCAATTGTAATCATGACTTTTCTTTTTTTCTTTTTTTTTTTTTAGGGAATCCAGAAACAGTCGTAATCATTCAGTAATCAAGTAAGTAAATATTGAAATATCTTCATTTAAAAAAAAAAATCAACATGGACCAAGAAAGAAACAACAACAATCACAATGCAACCCAAGCATTGCCTTGCAAAAACCTTGTATGCGCTCGCGTAGGAACAAGTTGGTTTTTTTTGGAACAATGGAGTTCATTGCACTTTAGTGGTTTATAGAACAGTTGGTATATGAATCAGGTGCTGATAAATAATTGTATCTAGTAGATATTAAAAACATTATTTTCTTTCTTAAATTTTCAGGCTTTTGCTGTCTTCAGCTACCACGCTACAACACTTTGTGTTATCAAACGTACGCGAAGAAAAGACAGTGGGCGATGGGGCCTTATGGAATCTGATTTTAAAACATCCACCGTAGGAAAACGCTCACCCCTGAGAAGTCTCAAACTCTAGCACAGTCTAGCCAGGCAATAAGCCTCTTGTTCGTCAGTATGATTTTCAGAAAAATAACTTGTTACGCAAACTCTTGCTTGCGTGATTCGCAAAGTTATAGTCGACGGGAAGTATAAGACTTGCTTTTTGTTTAGGTTAATTTAATTGTGCAAAATTGACTCCTCTTTGAGGAAAATGCATAGAAGGGAAATAAATAATCGAACCAAAACTAGGATAAATAAATATAAAATAAATATATCACGAGTTTAAACAAAGCAAAGAGAAAACTGGACAGCATAAAACACAGAACTAAAACTAAGGAAAGCAGTAAGATTTTATCACAGATGGCAATTCAATTTGTTTATTTCTGGGTTTTATTAAACTTATCCTATATTGCACTTCTGAGATGTTTACTTTGCATAGCATTCTTTTTCCGTTTTTATAGCTTCACAGAGACTCTCATTATTTTAGGTCTTTTACATGATATAACCCTATAGGCTTGCCTTGCATGTTTTCGATTTGATACATATGTTTGCCTAAACCTTTAGTAACTCTGCATTTGACAAACTTGCTACAGAACTTGAAATTAATATTATTCTTGAAATCGCTCAAGACGGAATTTCTTTTAAAAATTTCTTGACCTCATAGGCGTTCATTTTTTTCATATGCTTTATGAATATTTTTTTTAAGCTTTTCTCTTATGCATTTCAGTCTGTCTTCCGGATTTAAAATTTTTTCATCTTCTAAACTCTGCAGCTTTCTTGCTACTCTGGTAGTCTGCTCCAGACGTAAATATATCGCACACTAAATACAAAACAGTCGCAACTAAAATTTTTTAAATTTCTAGGTGAAGCAACAAAACAATTTTATTTTTGAAGGGACTCCATACAAAGCAATGAGACAAAACTTTTTTTAAACTATAGAGAAAGAAGATGAGTACAAAATGTATTTGATGTGTTACAGTCAAAGTATATGATCACTACGAATAGTTTTACATTAAAAAGTAAAAATTTGTAAATTTTGAGTTGGCCAAATAACGCAAAGTGTAATGCGTGTGTTACTCCTGTAGCAGCGTGTAATGCGCTACGTAACGCACATTCAATTTCAGATATATGTACATCCTAGTCCCTATGGTCAGTATCAAAGTATGCGCTTATCGCAGCCAAAAAAAAACTAGTTCACCCTTTCGGCTGCGTTAGATTGCGGCGCATAGAACGCAGTCTTTAGATGTTTTATTTTGTAAAGTGAAATTAAGTTTTGAAATTCTTTAGCGACAAATTTGATCGACAGCAATAAATATTTACGATTTTCGACGTTTTGACCTCGGATATTTTCCTAAAAAGTCTATGTACAGTTTTTCTGTCTGTTTTTCTGTTTTTCGGTCTGTACGTCACTACTTCTGTTCCTATTCCTGGTCGTAAGTTATAATTGGCGGGTTTGGTTTCTTTACAAACGACACAATTGCTTATGAAACTCCTAACTTGAACAGTCATTCTTGGCCAAAAATAAAATTGGCGTAATCTAGGGAGCGTTTTCGCAACCCCCCATGGGCAAATATCTTAGGCTCGTGGGCTTTGGCAATCAAGGTGGTCGGTCGTCAATGCTTCAGAAATCCACATTTTCCATTTTGTTTTACCGAATTCATCTTGATTTTAATCATTACGTTTATATAAAACACCATCTTCCACTTTAAGATCTGGTAATCTTTCGCTATTTTCCTCTACAGTCTTGATTAAATCCAAGTACTCAGGCGATTCAAATTCACTTGTTTCAATGTCTAGTAATTCTGTAGATTCAACTTTCTGTCACTCAAACGACCTAGACAGCGTATCTGCTACGATGTTATCCGCACCTTTCCTGTATTCTATTTCAAAATTGAACGTTGTGAGGAATTAAAATTTTAATAAATTTTGTCCCACAGTATGACTTGAATTTACCCCACAGTAACACTTGAAAATGCAAACAAAACAACAACAACGTAAATAGCAGCAACAATCACGACAACTGAGTTGCACACGCCACCAATAACATATAAATATAAGGAAAAAAAATTATACTGCTGTCATAAGGAAGAGTGCGGCATCTACAATTTTCAAAATCGAAGCAAAACGCATCACAATAAAAAGGCAATATTTTATGAAAAGGGATGAAATAATTATCAAAATTGTATTCTTTAGAAAAGAGAAGCCCAGGACAATATAAACTATAAGGTTATTTACAAGAATAAACTTATAATTCAAAAACTGTTGCATAAAACACTGTACTTGCAGCTTTTTTCTTGTTTGCTCCCTGATTTTATTCAATAAAAACATTGAGAAAAGCCGTATTTGCATCATTTTTCGCACCTATAAGGAAAATAATTTGATAATTTTAATTTAAAATATCATCCAAACCATTTTACCGATATATTTGATCTATATTATTAGGGTTAAAGCGAAGATATAATAAATATGTACATCACGTAATGAAAAAGATTCATATGACTCAAATTCTATTTTTTATGACTCAAAAAAATTGTGTATATAAAATAAATAAAAAACAAACAAAAAGTGCGGCATCTACATGTAGATACGGCATTTTAAACTCTGCTTATGTAGATACTGCGTTTTATCCTGGAATGATACCTAAATTTTGTGTAGATACGACAATTTAGGCTAAAAAATTAAGGTTTGGGGCCAAAAATTTTGGATTTTTATTTAACAATCTTAAGGAGGATTAATGAATAATAAGGAAAATACAATAAAATGAATTTTGATTTTCATGGTAGATGCCGCACTCTTTCTATGACGGGAGTATATGTAATATAAAAAACAATACAAGAAAAACTGACCAACTGGTAACAACAACAACAACAACAACAACAACATAACGCGCTGAAAGCAAACAGTTAAATATTTATAAATTAACACATTAGTAACACCAACGCCAAATATGCGCCGGCGTACAACGGCAGTTAGAATCATGCGTACAAACAAGTACACGGAAAACAACAACAACGCATGCACACAATAAATTTGGAAAAAATAAAAAATTTAGCAACAACACACGCACATAAAGCAGCTAGGAGACAAATGCATGGCAAGAAGCAAAAACAAATGCATAGCAAGCACGGTCAACGTACGCATACAAGGACAGTGGGACATATGCGCAGTTATAACACATAAAAAGAGAAAAACAATTGTTCAGATTTTTGATGCACAAACACGGTACCGATGCTTGGAATGATATAAAAAGGGGGGCGAGCTTGCCATAATCAGTCTCTTTTGATCTCTGATCGTGAACAAGGTAAGACCTCCCTTCCTCATCCTATTCCTGCGTACAGGTTTTTCCAGACGGTAGCCCTCTAAGAAAAGTAATTAGCACTTGGTTGCATGCCTTTTCAGACGGTAACCAAACTAATATAATATACTAGCTTATACCCGGAGCGCTTCGTACCGCTCAGCGCTTATCCCCTAAAAAAGGGCGTAGCTTTAATGAAGCTATGCTTTTATAGTAAGTTCGTAACGAGTTTCATTGATGTGTGACTTATTTCGAAAGCTATACCGGAAATTTTGGGTGCGGAAAAAGTACCACGCCCCGTGTTTAACACCCATAAAATGTTACCTATGGAACGGCATGTGTAAATTGAGGTCGAATACTGAATTCCGAGGCTGTACGACCTATAATTCCAAAACTGTTCGATATCGAAAATTTTAGGTGTATTTAAGGTGCCTTTTACGATCGGCACCAGACTTCACAGGTACCCTCTCAACGCTTTGGTATAAAATTTGGCTTAGCGGTTTCGAAGTCTTTACGTGATATACACATACGTATATAAATTAAGTCGCCTCACGCTCTTTAGGAAAAAAAAATTGTTCAGTATCGTTCTTCAAAATAATCCATGGCTTATGTTATGATGATCCCCAAAATATTTCGACAAAAAATATTGGCTGGTATGGTTGTTACAAAAAAAAAAAAAAAACAACCGGTCAAAAATAAGAGTAATGAAAAACTTTTTGCATCAAAAAATCTTAAATTTTTTCCGTTGGACCAAAGATAATGCGGATTTTTATGGATTGTTTTAACTTTTTTCATATTAATTTCACTACAATTCAAACGAATCTTTTCCTATACTACTTTTAGTCAAATAAATTGTAAAATGTAAAAAATGTGTACATTTTTTTGTAATTTCATTCAATTTAGTTATTCACTTTACACTATATTTTATCATCAATATATAATTTATTTGACTAAAAGTAACATGCCAAAACAAAAATAATTTTAATTTGAATTTTAGTGAAAATAATATAAAAAAAAAATAAAAAATTAATGAAAATCTGCATTATCTCTGGTCCGACTGTAAAAATTTAAAATTTATTAGTGCAGATTGGAAGAACTTTTTCATTACTATTATTTCTAACCGTTTGTTATTTTTAACTACCGCACCAGTAAATATTTTTTAAAAAAACTCGATTTTTAGAGCATATTTCAAATCATTCCGTGGCTACTGGTTGAGATGCGTGGCTTATATGCCATAGAACCCAGGTTCGAACTCCATCTAACACAGAAAGTTTTTTCAATTGAATTAATTTTTCTGTTCGGCCGTCATCTCTATGCAGACATTGGAAAACCTCAGAGAGTAAAAACTGGCATTAAAAGCTTCTTGATAACATAAGCCGTTCGGAGTCGGCATAAAACTTGTAGATACAGTTCTCGATCATTTGTGTTCAAACATTTCACAACACGCACGCATAAGAAGCTCGGTCAAATTCTTTCCAAGGGCTGAAATGGCCATATCGTTTTGGTTTTTTTTTTTTTTTATTTCAAACCATTCCAACTCACGGATGGCTATCGCTGCAGTCGAAATATTTGAGGAATCATCATAACATAAAGCATTATTTTGAAGAACCGACCCAAACACCTTTTTTTATGAGGAGCCTTAGTATACATACATACATACATTACATATAGATAGATGAGCAGAAAAAGTAGGCATGGCAACATTTATATATATAGTGACTGCCACTTTGTCCCATTGCACCTACATACCAAGTTTGACTATAAAAACGTTCACATCTCAGGAATTAAAATTATTTCTAACCGACAGTCCTGGCAGCTAGTGCTTAGTTATAATTTTTAAATTGTTATTAACTATAGTACATTAATAAATAAGTAAATAAATAAATTAAATAAAATAATTTCTGAAGAGTGGGCACAGATATAGTGCTACCATGCGCATTTTTTGCAAAGCTGTCGAGAGTAAGCGTGTGAACTTAATTACTAAATTTTAGTATTTAACTATGAGAATCGTCTGATTTATAGAAGTTCTATTAATTTGTGGGTAAAAAAAACCAAGTGGCGGCCGTGGCGTAGTGGATAGAGTGTGTGGCCCATACGCGAGAGAACCCTGGTTCGAATCACACCTGACACGGAAAGTTTTTCAAATGAATTAATTTTTTTGTTCGGCCGTCACCTCTCTGCAGACAATGGCAAACCTAAGAGAATAAAAACTGACATGAAAAGCTTTTTGAAAACATAAGCCCTTCGGAGTCGGCATAAAACGTGTAGGTCCAATTCTCGATCATTTGTGTTCAAACTTTCTACAACACGCACAACACAATTGATCATAAGAAGCTCTCTGCTTCCTTGAAAGTGCTTTCAAGGACTGAAATTGGCCATTTCGTTTGGTTTTTTTTGTGGGTGGTTCAAGTGGGCGTGGCAAATTTTATATATATATATATATTGACTGCTACTTAGACCACCTGCATATCAAGTGTTACTATCAAAACGTGTACAACTCAGGAATAAGCATGATTTCGACAAAATGGGCGTAGATATAGTGTTCCCATGCCCATTTCTTGAACATTGGCCGGCAGTAACCATACGAACTAATATTACCAAATCTTTATCTTCTACGGCAAAAGCCGTCTGATATAAAGCATTTTTACTGATTTGTGGGCAGTAAAAGTGGGCGTGACAATATTAATATATACATAGTGACTGCCACTTGGACCCATATCACCTGCATACCAAGATTCATTATGAAAACGTGCATAACTCAGGATTAAGCATGATTTCGATAAAGTGGGCGTAGATATCGTGTGGCCATGCCCATTTTTTGTACATTGGCCAACAATAACCATACGAACTAAATTACCAAATCTTAGTTTTCTACGGCAAAAGCCGTCTGATATAAAGCATTTTTACTAATTTGTGGGCGGTAAAAGTGGGCGTGACAACGATTACATTTACATAGTGACTGCCACTTGTATCCATAGCTCCTGCATACCAAGATTCACTATCAAAACTTGAACATCTCAGGAATTAAAATGATTGCTGAAAAGTGGGCGTAGATATAGTGTGACCACGCCCACTTTTTGTACAGTCACCGAAAGTAACCATCTGAACAAAATTACCAAATTTTAGTTTTATATGATTAAAACCGTCTGATATATAGCATTTTTTTTTTGGTTTGTGGGCGATAGAACCAATTTGGGTTGTATGGGAGGTACCACGCCCCCTTGTCCAATCAACACCAAACTTCACAGAAACACTTCCAGAATGTTGCTTCAGTATCCCTTAAAATTTCATAATGTTTGGTTTGGTGGTTTTGGAGTCTATACGTGATATACACACATATCCACATACCCACACACATACATTCATTTTTATATATATAGAAGATATAGAAACATTCTTTTCAGACGGTAACCAAACTATAAACATAGAGAGAGAAAAACTGCATACAGGCGGTAGTTAAACATTACTACTAGCAATGAAGTAGTTTTCTTTCCCCATCTATTCACCCAAATTCTCAGTAAAATTGTGAGGTCAGAGCATGGAACCCCGGCAGTAAACACGGAACGCAGAAAACCCCAGGACAAATCAGGAGGTAACCGGAAAATAAGTGAAAGCGACAACTATACTAAGTGAAGTTCATTAACTTTATTTAATTAAAAATAGTTTTATTTAAAATTAAAATAATAACATTTTTTATAATAAGAAAAATAAAACTCGGTAAATAATTATAAGTATAACAAATAATAATTTACACCGTACATAATGTTTCAAATTGTGGAAAAAAATAAAAAATAAAAAGAATAAGGTTTTAAATGATAAAATAAACATTAATTCTTTTTATTTCACGAATAAACAGTTTTGTAAGAACCCTGGCTATCCGGCGAGATATACCCAAGCGGAAAAGTTCGTTACAACGATTGCAAATCTAGTGACCATCTAGTTCGTTCTTTTCTTCATCCACTTGAAACAAAACTGCACCCACGCCGAAATGAGAGGCATCACATTGAATAAAAATTCTTTTACCAAAGTTTGGATGCACCAGAACAGGGGCGGTCTTGCTTGTTTAAGAGTTTCAAACGCTGTCATAGCTTCAGGGGTCATTTTAAAAGAACTGCTTTTTTTTAGCGTGTCACTTAGCGAGGCTGAAAGCGAATCAAAATTCCGTATAAGCCGCATTTGACATCCCGCAGTTCCTAAGAAGCTGCGGACTTGGCGCTGAGTTTTTGAATGGGGATTTTAGATTTCGCTAACACCTTTTCAGGATCCGTTTTTAGCGCTCCTCCTCGAATTATGAAACCCAAATGCCTGAGCTCTTTATAACAAAATTTAGATTTCTTTAACCCAATCGTCAGATTAGCTATCTTAAGACACTCAGCCACTTCTTTCAATACTTTAACATGAGTTTCAAAATCTCTCGCAATAACTAATAGGTCGTCTAAATAAACGAAAACGTTTCCTTTCAGGCGAGCGAGAATAATTTTGTAGCCTGCATAGTCTTTGGGCCACATTACATAGATCAAATGGCATAACATTGAACTGGTATAAGGGACGGCCGGGTACAGTAAAGGGTCGTATATTCTTTACTGCTGTTATCCAGTTCAATTTGCCAAGAGGCGAACCTAAGATCTACACTGCTAATAAAAATCGTATTATCAATTCTGCTTAATATTTGTAGGTAAGAAAGAATTAAACGATTCAACTTCGTCTATTTACAGTTGCTTTTATTACTCTACTAAAAAATACAACTTGAATGTATAAATAAATTTTAAACTAAACCGGCTCCCTGTCGTAGGTGCTGGATTTCTTTTGGGTATCCGTCAGTTTTTTTGAATAAGAACCGAGAGGCTGACGAGTTCCATCCACTCGTAGCTGCAAGACTGCGCCGATAGCGTAATCCGAAGCATCTACGCTGAGAGATAACTCGGCGTTAGGCGCAGGTTGGAATAAAAGTGTAGCATTTGCGAGCTCAATTTTGCATTTCTCGAAAGCTGAAAATGTCTCAGGCGTCCAAACCAGGGGTGTATTATCATTTTTTTTTTTTTTGCCGACAATTATGCTCTACATGGTCGCTTGCGTCGACGATGCACAATAGACAAAACGACGATAATAAATAACCCTTCCGAGGAAACGTTTAAGATCACGCGCGGTTGTTTGTTTCGTGTACTCCTGGATAGCTCGCACCTTGTCTGGTGCAGGTCTTATTCCGTCTTTATTGACCGAATGGCCCAGAAAATTAAATTTGCTCTTTCCAAAATTGCATTTTGCAACGTTGATAGCGAGACCGTGCTGGTGCAAAAGTTTGAAAACCCTTTAAAAGTGCCTCTCGTGCTGCTTTTGGTTGGCGGAAGCTACGCAAATGTTATCTATATAGACAAATGCGTGCTCGGTCTCGGAAGCTAAAACTTTGTCAATATGTCTTTAAAAAGTCTGCGCCGCATTGCGCAGCCCAAAAATCATATAATTGAAATGGAAAAGACCGAAGGGTGTCGTTATTGCAGTTTTTGGAATAGCTGCCTTCTCCACCGGGATCTGGTGGTATGCTTTCTGTTGGCAACTCTGTAAAAGTAAGTTTAAGTTATTAAGGTTGTCGGCACTGGCACTCTTGAAATGTGCTCGCTCATGACAGGTGGTCTAGAAGTGAACAAAAGTGTATAAATTAAAATACATAGTATTAAAAGAACTAGAATAAAATACATAGTATTAAAAGAACTTTGTAAAATATTAAAAGTTGAATTTAATAAACATTCATTGATTAAAAACAAAACATGGCGCAGCCGGTACTTTAGCAAATGGTAGCTGAGTTCATAAAATTAACACCGAAAATAAAACACGTGTCGGTACCAAAATACAAGATGGACACTTTCAACAAGCCGGAGGCTTTAAGCTTCGAAGGAAATCTTGCAATAAATTTTGCTATATTTTTGCGTGATTTTGACTCGTATATGGTGGCAAGTGAAAAAGCTTCAAAGAGTGACCCAGTGAAGATAGCCATATTGTTAAATTTTATCGGAAATGAGGCAAGAAATAAATTCTATTCCTGGGACTTGCAGCCAGCTACTGGAGAAAAGGAAATAACATACAATCAAGTGGTGGAGGCGTTTAACGAGTTCTGCAATCCCAAGAAAAACGCCATATATGAGAGGATAAAATTTTATCAAACTAAGCAAGGAATGAACTCTTTTGATAATTTCTTGACAGAGTTGAGAAACGTAGCTCGGGGTTGCGAATTTGATAAAGAGGAGAACAACATGATTCGAGACTTCGTCATAATGGGTATTAATAACAAAACGCTTAGAGACAAGTTAATGAGCAAACCAACATTGACTCTGGACGACTGTATCATGGATTGTCGCATTGCTGAGTTGGATAAAGCGCGAGTTGCAAAAGTGCAAAAGGGACAAGAGCCGGAGGTGGAAAGTAAAGTTGAGCTGGATGCTGTTGGTAACCGTATAAGGAAATATAAGAACACTCATTTTAAAAATCAAAATTACAATTTTCATTATAATAATTCCATGGTTAAAAATAATGGGCAACATATTAATTGTACACGATGTCTCATGGTTCACCCGAGAAATAATTGTCCAGCGTTTGGTAAAGTTTGTCATTTTTGTAACATGCAGAATCATTTTAAAAAAGCATGCTCAAAATTTAATAATAGACAAAAGTCGGGACTAAACACTGTGTCTGTCGGTAGTGAGGATCAGTATTTCAATGTTTTAGAAAATAAAGAATCTACTTTGTATTTTGACAGTATTTCAATTAATAACATAAATAGGAGTTATGTCAGAAATAGAGTTTGGATGGAAATGGTCGAAATCAGAGGTTTAAAATTTGAATTTAAAATTGACACTGGTGCAGAAGAAAATATTTTACCTTTGAACAAATTTAAGATGCTTAATATCCCTTTACAAAAATTGCTGCCATATCACAATGTTTTAGAGTCATATTCAGGTGATATTTTAAAACCGTTAGGTGAAATCCAGTTGTCATGTAAAGCTAGGAATATTGAGGTAATTAATGTTAAATTCATTATTATTGATACAGTCAAACAGCCCTTATTAGGTCTTACGACTTCAGAAAAACTTGGACTCGTAAGACGCGCGGGAATTTTGTCAATTAATGAAAAAGAATTGCTAATGGACAAATATAAAGAAGTTTTTACGGGCTTAGGTTGTTTCAAGAATAAATGTACTTTAAGGACTAAGCAAGACGCAGTTCCCAAATTTCATCCGGCAAGAAGAGTACCTTTAGCTCTCCAAGATAAATTGAAAAACACTTTAGAGACTATGGAAAGGGACAAAATCGTTGCAAAAGTTAAACATCCGATGGGGTGGGTAAACAATATGGTTATAGTTGAGAAAAAAAATGGTGGTTTAAGACTTTGTCTAGATCCAAAAGATTTAAATGAGGCCCTACTTCAAGAAAAATATTTGATACCGAGAATTGAAGATGTTAGGTCAAAACTGTTTGGAGCGAATTTTTTCAGTGTATTAGATTTATCTGCTGGTTTCTGGCAAGTGCCTCTGACTGAAAAGTCAGCAGATATGTGTACCTTTAGCACACCTTTTGGGTGCTACAAATTTTTGCGCTTACCATTTGGTATTAATGTTGCTCCTGAAATTTTTCAAAGATATACCCAAGAAGCTTTTTCGGACCTGCCAATGGTGGCTGTATATGTTGACGACTTACTTGTAGGAGGTAAAACAATTCAGGAGCACGACCATAATCTACATTTAGTTTTCAAGAGAGCATTGGATATTGGCCTTCGATTCAACAAAGAAAAATTTCAATATAAAGCAAACGAAATCAGATACATAGGTCAAATTTTCACCAAAGACGGCATTTCGCCAGATCCAACTAAAGTTCGAGCTATAAATAATCTACAGGCCCCAAAGGATAAAAAATCATTACAATCCATTCTCGGAATGATTAATTACTTGCGTATGTACATACCAAATTTATCTGCTAATTGTAAAAATATGTATAAACTACTAAAAAATGATTCTAAATTTGATTGGTTATCATGCCATGAAGACGAGCTAAGCAAAATTAAGAAAATTATTGCAAACATAACTACCTTGAAGCACTTTGATAAAGATTTAGATTGTGTAATACAGTGCGATGCTAGCCAATATGGTATTGGTGCGTGTTTACTACAAAATAACGAACCCATTGCATTTGCATCTAGAAGTCTGACAGATTCGGAAAAAAATTTTGCTCAGATTGAAAAAGAGTTGCTTGCGATTTGTTTTGCTTTTCACAAGTTTCATTATTACGTCTACGGTAGAGAGGTGGTAGTACATACTGATCACAAGCCACTGATTTCGATCTTTAAAAAAGACCTGTCAAAATTATACTGTACCAGACTTCAAAGAATGCGTCTCAAGTTGTTGAAATATAAAATTTGTATTAAATATGTAGCAGGAAAATATCTTCATATCGCAGATTTACTGTCGAGGAACGTAGACAATGAGGAGCTTCAGGAGGATACCTCTGATTTAAACGAGGTCGTGCATTCAGTAAATATTAGTGACAAGCGAAATTTGCAAATTAAAAATGAGATTGAAAGAGATAACATTTTATCAAAAGTTAAATTTTATTGTTTAAACAATTGGCCTTCTCATGCATCGAAAGTTCCTGATGCTCTTCGCTACTATTATAAAATTCGTGACAATATATACTGTGAAAATGATTTACTTTTTTTTAACAACCTTGTTATAATTCCAGACAGCTTGCGCAAAGATGTTCTTAATTTGTTACATACTGCTCATTTAGGTATTCACAAAACTAAAGAAAGGGCGGCTGAACTAGTTTTTTGGCCATTTATAAACAAAGATATTGAAAATAAAATTAATAGTTGTGAAACATGTCAAAAATATATGAAAAGTAATATAAAAGAACCAATAATCTTTCATGATATTCCTCCCTTTAGATGGTCAAAATTAGGTATGGATATTGGAACATGTTTTAGTAAAAACTATCTAATTTTAGTTGACTATTTTTCAAAGTGGTTGGACATCATTGAATTAAAGACTAAAACTATAGATGAGGTAATAAAAATTTTAAAAAATCAGTTTGCTTTACATGGAATTCCAATAGAGTTAGTTGCTGATAACAATCCTTTTAATTCAAATAAACTGCTGGATTTCGCCAAATATTTGGGAATAAAATTCACGTCATCTAGCCCACGGTATCCTCAGTCTAACGGACTAGCAGAAAAGTATGTAGGAATAGCAAAGAGTCTCATAAAAAAGTCTTATGATTCTGGCCAAGAGCTTTATTTATCTCTGCTGGAATTTCGGAATACTCCTATTCCCAGTTTAGGCGCATCGCCATCTCAAATTTTATATAGTAGAAGGTGCCGGACGCTAATTCCTATGCATGAAAATCAGCTCGAACCGAAAATAATCACAAACGTATTAAACAAAATTATAGTTAGTCAAGAAAAAACTGCAGCATTTTATAATAAGAACAAACAATTCAGAAAAAAATTTAATAAAAATGCCAGTATTTATTTTCAAAAACAAGACAAATTATGGCACAAAGGTAAAATACTTAAGATCTTAGACAGTCCGAGATCATACTTGGTAGAGGGAGAAGATGGTGCGGTGTATAGAAGAAACAGTTCAATGATCAGAATAAATAAAAGCATTCGGTATGCTGATCCGACACTATACAACAGAACCATAGTGGAAAATGATGGTTCCTTGAACAGTTATACGACTGAAATTGATATTCCTTTTGGCCCTGTACAAAATAGTACAGTAAACGAATCTGTTAGATTTGAAAATGATGGCTCTTTTGGCACTGAACAAAATAGCACCGTTAACGATTCGGTAAGCTTTGATAATGATAATTCTGCAGATAATCAAAGTGATTTTTATGGATTTGATAATGATGTAGACCAAGATGCTACCGGTGCTAGACCAACAAGTTCTGGACGCATTTCTCGGAGACCCAATAGAATTGTTGAAGAAATTTAAATTATTTGAAAACTAAATATTACTGTTAATTACATTAATTAAAACTTTCACTTATAACATGAACATTCTCATATTGTTAAATTACTGTATTTATTTCACCATATTAGATCATTCAAAATAATTTGTATACTGTATATTATTTACAACTTAGATTCATCCAAATCTATAGCCCTAAAGGGTTTTACTTTACACTTCCAAATTGATACTAACTTTATATAAGAATGCTCGAATTTGTAAAAGAGGGAGATGTTGGCAACTCTGTAAAAGTAAGTTTAAGTTATTAAGGTTGTCGGCACTGGCACTCTTGAAATGTGCTCGCTCATGACAGGTGGTCTAGAAGTGAACAAAAGTGTATAAATTAAAATACATAGTATTAAAAGAACTAGAATAAAATACATAGTATTAAAAGAACTTTGTAAAATATTAAAAGTTGAATTTAATAAACATTCATTGATTAAAAACAAAACACTTTCTGCAGCTCAATTGTTGAGAAAATGGTTTTTCCGTGTAATACATGCGTAAAATCTTGCACGTAAGGTATGGGATACCGATCCGGCACCGTCCTCTCGTGAGGGCTCGGTAATCTCCACATGGACGCAATGAACCGTTTTTCTTTTTTAACCATATGGAGTGGGCTCACCCAGTTACTATCTGATGGCTCGCAAATGCCCTGCTCCATTAGCAGCTTAAATCCTGCCTTGGCGGCTTATAATTTATCGGGTGCCAAACGGCGCGGTCGTGCGTGCGTGGGTGGGCCGTTCGTTACGATATGGTGCTTAACGCCCGATTTAGCCACCGTGGCGTCCTGCCGCATCACATTTATATCATTAAACTGCGACAGGATGTCGGCATAAGGGTTTTAATACTGAATGAAAAAAACGTTGACTTACCCTTAATGCCAGGATTGCTCGAATTCAGCTGAAGTGACTCTCACTCAATAAGGTTATTGGCCCTCATATCCACCAGTAGGCCATGCTTCTGCAAAAAATCGGCTCCGATTAATAGTGATTTGACCGCTGCTATAATGAACTCCCAAGAAAACTTCCTGGAAAAACCAAAATCAAGCACCACCTTATTTGTGCCATAGGTCTCGATGTATGAGTCGTTTGCTGCGAACAATTTACATTCTTGTGGGCCGTTGAAACGCTTGGCACCACTCGGGGGGATAACCGACATATCAGCTCTAGTGTCAAGCAAGAACTGACTGCTCGATGTGCTGTCGGTTACGTACAGGCGACTTACGTCATTACCACCATTCTCGCCTAAACTAAAAAACCTACTCCTTACTTTTTGAGGTAGATGCACGGTTCCCGACACTCTGCTGCAAACTTCTCGTGTACGTGGTGGTACCAACACCATGGATGAGTCTTCTTCTTGCGATTTCCCGATCTGGCCTCGGCGTTGCTGTCGTCCCGAAAATTTTGCTGCCAATTGGTAGCGAAACGAGGAGGGGAAACTGGGGGCCTCTGCCCGACTTGACAAAAAGCCAATCGTCATCACTATCGTGCATCAAATCTGCTGGAGGTATATTCCTCTTCGCTGACGGTTCTCTGTGCGTGTCACGACCGCGCGGGTTGTCCCTGTTGTACAGGGCGTCCTCCATACGATTTAGTCGTTTTTCGAAGAAACTATTAGGGTTTGGCGTGGCAGGTGCTACCGTAGATGCCGCTGCTACAATCTTGGTACGGTACGCGCCCGTCTCCATTATTTTATCGGCGAGTGCACCGAAGCAGGCAAACGAGCGAGCCATAGATTTGCGAGCATCTGGTCATTCAAATTCTTACCACCTAACTTGCGCATCTCGTTTAACAGCTTCGATGGGCGCCGGTCGCCCAACTCGCAATCCGATAATAATTGCCGGAGCTTCTTCTGTTCGCTCACACTAAAAGCTTCTAGGAATGGACCATAGTCCATGTTACCAAAAAATATTTTGCAACCGCTGAGCTACAAAAAACAGGGCAGCGGCGCAACCTATCGACAACATTATCAAAACCGCGACTTTATTGTCCACTGCTTTAAACTAAACAAACTATAGTGGTATTCGCTCTTTCGTGTATTAGATGTACTGATTGTAATTGTACCGATAAATACGAGGGGTGCCTTTTATATTTCGGGATTAGAGAACAAAAACAAATATTAATCATCGAAAATCACTTTATTGTTTTTCAAAATATTCTCCATTAAGATCTATACACTTTTGCATGCGTTTGAACCAATTGTCGAAGCACTTTTGCCACTCTGATTGAGGTATCTCCAAAACATGCATTCTGAATGCCGCAACCGCTTCTTCGGGCGTCGAAAATCGTTGTCCACGCAGTTTATTCTTCACGGTTGGGAATAAAAAGAAGTCATTCGGTGCCAAGTCAGGACTATACGGCGGATGACCCATCAAATCGATGTTTTGGGTGCTCAAAAATGCAGTTGTTTGAGCCGATGTGTGAGAGCTCGCATTGTCGTGGTGAAGAGTGATCCGTCTTCGGCGGTTTGTTTTCCTGATTTCTTGGAAGACAACTGGCAAACAAATGGTTGTGTACCACTCAGAGTTGACTGTTCTGCGTTGTTCTAGTGGTACGGTTGCGACATGTCCATATTTTCCGAAAAAACAGGCGACCATTTGCTTGGAAGTGCTTCGTGCGCGAACAACTTTTGTTGGATTTGGCTCATCTTGAAACACCCATACAGTCGACTGCTGTTTACTTTCGGGCTCATACGCGTAAATCCACGATTCATCACCTGTCACGATGTCATAGACGTGTTTCGAAGCACCGCGATCGTATTTTTTGAGCATTTCCTTCGACCAATCGACACGAGCCTTTTTTTGAGCGATTGACAAATTGTGTGGGATCCAACGCGAACAAATTTTTTTGACAGTCAAATGTTTATGCAATATTGAATGTATGCTGGTCCCACTTATGCCTAAGGTTGCCTCAATCTCACGATAGGTAACATGACGATCTTGCAATATCAGTTCGGGCACAGCATCAATGGTTTTCGGAACAACAGCTGATTTCGGACGACCTTCACGAAATTCGTCTTGGAGTGAACTACGACCACGATTGAATTCACCATACCATCGATAAGCACTGGTCCTTGATGGAGCTTCATCGCCAAAAATTGAATTAAGTTCATCCATGCACTGTTGCTGTGTTAATTCACGTCGAAAGTTGTAAAAAATAATCGCACGAAAATGTTCACGATTTAATTCCATTTTTAGACCGAGATGAATCTTTTAAGTTACTATAAACAATACAAATAGCGCTCGTATGTCAAAACGTTCTGAGTACGTATAAGCCAACAAATGTCAAACTTTGCGATAGAGCTTTCAGTTGACAGATTGCAACACCAGGGTTGCCAAATCCCGAAATATAAAAGGCACCCTACGTACAAGGGAAAGAGTTAGTGACTTCTTCCACAGCAGTGTATCTACTATTGGCTACACTGGTGGCAATTGAACGTTTTTTCCTTATTTTAACATTTTCCATTACAGATGGATTTTAAAAAGTTCTAATTAGAAAACGATATGATGTGACGAGCTAGCGCGAAAAATTATGGCGAACAAAGGACAAGAAATGGTGCCAAGAATGCAGCCAAGTAATGTCAAAATGATACAATTAACACATACAACCACATTACAATCATCTTTTGATGTTGTAAAGAAACACATAAAGTGTAACTTCAAAAGCTATGGTATTTGTTGTTGCATGTGTATTTAGTGTAATTTTTTGACAGAAGTACACTAGTGTATTCATAAATACTCAAAAGAGCGAATACCACTTATAAAACATCGCGACAGAAGTTGTGTATTTATAAATGTATGCCGCGCCATCAGCGCTAATGACGTAGCCACACACATTGGTCAACATTACACATATCAACTAACGAAGACTGCGCTCCCGCCTGTATGCTGGTTAACTACGCCAACACCCAGGCAACAAGCACCAAGCAAACGATAGCCAACGCTGGTTGTTGTACAACATACTAAGGCTTACCGTCGCTTAAGCATGTAGCTGATATACGTCATTGCTACGAAATCAACGTAAGCAATAAATACTGACTAAATGACGAATTGCCAGGACAGTGCATCAACAAAGCGACTACGTGTGACCAACGCAAACGGCTCAAGCATCCGTTAGTTACCAAGTCTGCTTATAAACATAAACAAAACGGTAGCTATGACTTATGCTTAGGAATTTGGTTGGCTTGCCGCTTTTGCGATATGCCAAGCTGCACAATTGTAAGTCACAGTCGATGGGTCGAATTGCGACAAAGTGTCGCCAAAGGCTAGAAAAGCGAAAAAGCATTAACGTAGGGGAAGAGAGGGTTCCGCCACATATTCTTTCTATATTTTGAGAGGGCATCTAAACAGAACCTATTCTTGTTTTCTAACTTAAGTCATCCTATTCTACCATGGGATATTGCTCTCCTTAATTGCCCTAACTTCAAGCATTTTATCGACTTCGATGTAAAGCAGGTCTTGTACAGCAGGCGATACAGGATACTATCGGTCTTTCCCAGGTTCAGAGCATTCTCTCATCAGGATAGTATGTTTCTCCACATGAGTTTTTCCCAACCCATGCTCCTCAAATGTTCTGAAAGCTCCTTTAACCTCCTCAAGCTGTTTTATTTGTTCTTCAGATAGTTGGTGTTGTAAAGGATATGGGCTAGTTCCTACAAAGGGCGATCTGACGTCTATTTCAGCGACACCTACTACATCTGGAGCAAGCTCAAATTTTCGCCGGAAATCTATCCCTAAATAGACTTTCTGCTCTAATGAAGGACATAAAAAGAAATCCATCTCATTCGTTTTATTTTTATACCATAATTCGATGATTTCTGCCAACGGCAGTTTTAACCAGAGAGCCATATCGAGCACATCAAGACCGAGATGCTAAACATGTTCACAGTATCCTTTGCCCAGTAAGCTCACAGATGCACCAGAGTCTAGGAAGCCGGTTAGCTTATTTTCATTTCCGCAAATGTCAGCATAAATTCGGTTATCAGAGACTTGAGCGGAATTTACAGCTTCAGATATAACTTTGCGCATGGACATTCTGGCTCGATATCGCTCGCGTGCTTTCTGAATCTTTTTTGAAACTAAACTATCTGCGAAGATGCGCTTGCGGGCGTCTAAACATTTACGCACTTTTTCTTATAAAGGTCGAATTAATTTATTAGCTGTTTTAATACTAGCGCTTAGAGCAGCCTTTCCCAACCTCAGGTCGCGACCCAAATGTGGGTCGCGGATAGTATAAGCTTGGGTCGCGATAGCGAGTCAAGAAAATTAAGGATTTCTGATTAAAAAAAACATATAAAATCATATGCACAGACCACTTCAAGTTATTAGTTTGCATCAACATACTACACATCTTTAATGTACGTAAAAATTAAGGCATTTGTGCCTGAAAAAAAAAAATGTGTAATAATTGAATTTTAACTGTGTGTGATGCTTAACTGGCATCCGTCAGTTTGACGGCTAATTTGAGCGGCGGGTCGATCCATAGACCTTAAACATGGAATGTGCGCATGGTTTGGGTCCCGCCACATTACTACTGCCCAATGATAACTAAACCAGCCTCGGATAAGAACCCCAATTACGTTGACGACCACCGCAAACGAAAAACGGACAATGATTTACGGATATGCACCTGGAATGTCCGGACCCTTTATAGGGAAGGTGCCATTATCCAACTGGCGGAAGCCCTCAAAACAATACAATCTGACATCACCGCCATCCAGGAAATGCGATGGAAAGGGCAAGGCTGCTCTAAACAAGCACACTGCGATATCTACTACAGCTGCCATGCGGAGAAGCGCGAATTCGGATGTGGATTCGTCGTTAGCCGGAAACTACGCCACCTTGTTTCCCGGTTCACACCTGTGAACGAAAGATTGGCCACGATCCGCATCAAGGAAAAATTTTTCTACATAAGCCTTATTTGCGCGCACGCCCCTACGGAGGAAAAGGACGAAGCCGTCAAGGATGCTTTCTACGCTAGTCTTGAGGACGTATATGACCACCTTCCGGTCCATGACGTGAAAATAGTCCTCGGCGATTTTAATGCGAAAGTCGGAAGGGAAGGCATCTTTGGCCCCACTGTCGGTCAGTTCAGTCTTCACAAGACCTCCACAAATAACGGTCTAAGACTGATCGACTTCGCCGCGGCACGAAACATGGTAGTTAGTAGCACCAGATTTAAGCACCTCGACATCTGTCCCCGCTGTCCCCGGATCAAAAAACGCGAAACCAAATTGATCATGTTGTAATCGACGGAAGGCATGCCTCTAGTGTTCTAGATGTGCGTACATTTCGGGGGATCAACATTGACTCCGACCATTATCTTGTTGCAGCCAAGATCCGCATGCGATTATGCAATGCCAAGAACATACGCACAGGAATGTAACGAAAGCTAGATGTCGCTAAGCTGCAATTACAACGGACTGCCGAAGCCTACTCCGCTCAACTCTCGGTTAAGCTCAACCAACCAACCTCTGGACTCGACGACGCCGGCGGACTTTGGGCGCATATATCCCACTCCATGCGCGCTGCCGCTGAAGAAGTCATTGGTTTCCGGCGCCCGCAACCTCGGAACCAGTGGTATGATCAGGAGTGTCGCATTGCGACTGCAGTAAAATACGCCGCTTATAGAAAAACGCTGCAGTCAGCTGCAACGCGAGCCGTGCGAGAAAACTACCGCGAAAAGAGGAAGGAAGAGAGGCGCCTTTTCAGACGCAAGAAAAGAGAGCAGGAAAAGCGTGAGCGTGAGGAACTAGAGGTATACCAGGGCAAGAAGGATGCACGAAAATTCTATCAACAGGTTAAGCGTCTAACCCAAGGTTTCAAGCCCGGAGCATCCACTTGTAGAGACGAAAATGGAGATCTGAATACGGATACACAGTGTGTGCTTAGATTGTGGAGACAGCACTTCTCCATTTTACTTAATGGCGACGATTCCACCAATGCCGCCCATCGAGAGCACAGTGCAGTGCCACCAATCGACGATGACGGAGTGGAAGTATCACCACCTAGCCATGAAGAGGTTCGAGTTGCTATCCAACGACTCAAAAACAATAAAGCAGCGGGTGCTGACGGCCTGTCAGCTGAATTGTTTAAAACCGGCGGCGATGAATTGATAAGGCGCATGCATCAGCTCATCAGCAAAATATGGCTAGCAGAAAGCATGCCCGACGATTGGAACCTCAGTGTACTGTGCCCTATACTTAAGAAAGGAGACCCTACAATCTGCGCAAGTTATAGAGGTATCAGTCTTATTTCCATCGCATATAAGGTTCTCTCAAGCGTACTGTGTGAAAGATTAAAGCCAATTACAAAAACACTGATTGGACCTTATCAGTGTGGCTTTCGACCTGGTAAGTCCACCATAGACCAGATTTTCACGCTACGACAAATCCTGGAGAAAACCCACGAAAATCAAATTGACACACACCATCTCTTTGTCGACTTTAAAGCTGCGTTCGATAGCCCGAGAAGGGATTGCCTATACGCAACAATGTCTGAGTTCGGTATACCTGCAAAGTTGATTAGACTTTGCAGAATGACGTTGAGCAACACACGCAGCTCCGTCAAGGTAGGAAATGACCTCTCCGAAACCTTCAATACCGAAAGAGGTTTCAGGCAAGGCGATCCACTGTCTTGCGATCTCTTCAACATCATCATGGAGGGGATCGTACGAAAGGCCGGTGTGCATCGTAATGGCACCACTTTCTATAAAGGTGTCCAGCTCCTTGCTTACGCTGATGATATTGATATTGTTGGCAGAACCAAGAGAGATGTTACCGCTGCTTTCCCCGCTATCGAAAAGGAATCAGCCAAAGTGGGTTTGACGATAAATGAGGGTAAAACAAAGTATATGCTGTCTACAAACAAGGGAGCTCGGCGTTTAGACTCCCACGTTTCATCCGGCAGCTATAACTTTGAAGTAGTCAAGGAGTTTGTATACCTTGGCACCGCCATTAATACTAACAACGAAATCAGCCTGGAGATCGAAGATCAAAGCGAAGAACAATAATTGCTAATAGGTGCTACTACGGGCTCAGTAAGCAACTAAGTTCCAGAGCCCTCTCTCGATCGACAAAACTAACACTCTACAAGACGCTCGTTCTACCTGTGCTGCTTTATGGCGCTGAGGCATGGGTAGTTTCGCAAACTGACGCAGCCGCTCTGGGGGTGTTCGAGAGAAAAGTTCTTCGCAAAATCTTCGGTCCTGTTCGAGTCGGCGATGACTATCGCATCCGAATGAACCACGAGCTGTATGAGCTCTACGGAGACATTGACGTAGTTCGGCGTATAACTGTGCAGCGACTACGCTGGCTGGGTCATGTCCATCGTATGGACGACGAAGCTCCAGCGAAAAAGGTGCTCGAGGCGAGGGTCGCTGGTCAACGACGACGAGGGAGACCATGCCTCCGATGGATGGACCAGGCTGAGGAAGCCCTAACCGCACTTGGTGTATCCGATTGGAGAAGGCGCGCGCAAAGCAGAGGCGCCTGGCGAGAGCTGATGAGGTCGGTCGAAATCCGGACACGGGTTGTCACGGCCACCTAAGTACGTAAGTAAGTAACTGTGTGTGACTTTTCCGTACATCGCTTGACACACCATGCCCTAAAATTTTGATGCGGCTTGATAATCCAACAAGTTCAGCTACTGTATCTTTGCGGAAAACCACAAAGGCATCATTTGAAGAGGCATGGAAAATCGTTCGTGCAAAGAAGCCTCACAATATTGGTGAAGAGTTTAAGCCCGCTGCCATTGCAATGATTAAAACTGTTTGTGGAGTTGAAATGGTTCCACTCTTAAACAACTCGATTTAACGTCGGATAGATACAATGTCAGAGGATATTTTAGAGCAAGTTGTTTGTGGAATAAAGCGGGCAAAAAACTTTTCGATTCGAACTGACGAATCAGTAGATGTCACAAGCAACGCTCAATTGATGGTATTTATAAGATACAAAACCGACAAAAATTAGCATTTTTGGCTGATATTTTTGAATATTTGAACGTGTCGGATACCGGCATGCAGGGAAAAAATTGGACCATGGTTGACATTGGCGAGAAAATTAGTTCGTTCAAAAGCAAACTGGCACTGTGGCGACTGAAGATTTCCAAATATAAAATTGAATCATTTCCTATTCTTAATCAGTATCTTGAAGATTCCAACAAAATTTCGCTTCGCGATTTGGTTAAGATTTTCAAAAAATATTTGGAACTGCTTGAAATGGAAATGAACAAATATATACCTGAAAACGTTGAACTTCGAAAACATAGTTGGGTTCGAAATCTGTTTGACTTGAATGTGGACCAAGTTGGTGACGATACTCCTGGATTTCAAGAAGAACTTCTCGATTTAAAAGAAAATCAAATTTTGCGAGAGAAATTCGATAAAGTTTCGCTGGCGAAATTTTGGACGCAACTAATGAACAAGCCAGTTATTTCAAGAGAGGCAGAAAAGGCATTGCTCCCATTTCCTACCACCTACTTATGTGAAGTTGAGTTTCCTGCTCTAGTTGTGTTGAAAACAAAATACAGAAAAATGTTGGGAAACACTGGCTTAGAGTATCGTTATTTATAATTCTTCTTAAAATATTAGTGGTATCCAATGAACGAAGTATTTGTGATGTAAACTGCGTATGTGTGGTAAGTTGTATGAACTTACGGCACATACGCTATTTACACCACAAATACGGCGTTAATTGAATACCACTATTAATTTGATTTTTTTCTTTCAGGGCTTTTTTCGGTATTTAAGTCCACCTTTTTGGCTGCATTTGCGCGGAGGTTGTTGTAGGGCGTGTTTCCTCCGCTTCCATCACGCTCCTTTTCACGTTTCACTTGTTACAGTTCGGACATTTCGGGCTTATTACGTTTTCCAAGCCCCCATATCAAAAAATATTTCGCACTTCCGCTTCACAGTCGAAATACGTGTGAGAATTCGCTTAGGCGGTGGATTCTTGGGCGGTGGTTGCGCTTGCAAAGCTTCAAGCTGCGAAATTTTATTCTCGAAATCAATACGGCTTGAATCGCCTCCAAAATATATTTCATGAACTTGGGATATTCTTTGTGGATACAGCGATTGCGTTGGTGGTTTAAGAAACCTCGGATCGCGCCTCGGGAAACTTAATTCGATTTTATGGCACTCATGGCGTAAGTGCACGATTGTATAAATTGTTACAGGAAATACTATAAGCGCTACACTTTCTCGCAAATTACGTTTGAGGATCCTAATCATATCGTAGTCAGATATCGGAGACTTGAAACGCGTTCTAAGTTTGATCATCGCCTGGAAGTAGGAATCGATTGGTTCATCTGGCTGTTGCTTACGCTTGACTATTTCTCGCATGACTTCAAAATCAGAACGATTCGAACTGTACTGTCTCGCTAGAGATTCTTTTAAAGTGGGCCAATCTAACACTGACCTTGTTCTAAGTAATAACCAAAACCATTACTTAGCCGGGCCGGTTACTAATCGGTGAAAATCACGACCGTGTAATGGGCTTCCATGTATTCCACGCGAAAGATAAAATCTCCACGCTCAGTTTGTTATGATCTCCATCGAAAACTAAATCCCATTTGTCGACTTTCACGCACGCGTTATATGACCCCATCGAACCGTTACTAAAATTTTGAAATTCATGACTTGGGCTATTTGGTTGTTTCATCTGCTGACTTTGATAGATTTCTAACACTGCTTTGGTTCTGTGGGTCTCGCCTTACATTAGCCTTATTGGAATTTGAAAAACCGTTGTGATTTTGAGGGTTGTTTTGCGCTGTTGCCTGCTGATTTAAAACGCTGTTAGAATTTTGCTGATTAGCGTAAGATTTATTAGCGCTAGCATCAGGAACAACATCTACTGGACGGTGATTAACAGGTAAGTTAGCTTATCTTTTAAAAATTATTTGTTTGTACATTTGCGTTTAGTGGACCTAACTGCTCATATTGTTTTAACGTTTTAGCTGATAAGCTATTCGTGGCGCTACCTTTTGAGTTCGAGTCACTAGTCGCAATGGATTTCGGAGAAGACTGGTTACGTTGTTTAGGCGTAACAATATCATTAATTTGTTTCATGAAATCCATCATGCTGGATTTCATGGTTTCTGAAAACTCGCCTCGAATTGACTCACGACACGCTTCATGGGCATGCATAACAGCTAAATTAATTGTCGATGTAAATTCGCTAGGTAAAGCTGCAGTAGCCCTCGAAGGGGCACTATAGCTATCATCTCGTTGTTCTCCGCTAATAAGCGTCTTAAAATTTCCTGCTGCACAATCAGGTGGAGGAACAGGAAAATCTTGCAATAGGTTTGGCTCTACCAACTCCTGACGCGCCTAGACATTTTTCTTTGAAACTGCACCTTGACTACTTTGAGCCCCAGCATCATCTCTTTTCTGGGTATTAAAACTTTCAGACACGTCTATGATTGCTCGGTCTAAAAAGACTTGACTAATTGGAGAATGCACTACTGGAGGATTATATAAACTTTGTTCAACTGCAGAAGGAAAAGCTTAATTCTTACGAGCTGGCAGGCTCCGCAGATGTCCTTCATTATTCTTCTTAAAATATTATTTATCGATATTCAACAGCCGTTTTTAAATAAAGGTAAACAAATAATATGGTCTATGCAAAGTAGTTATTTAAAAATTCTATTTAATCTCGGTATATGTACAAAAGAGGTTGACAGTGATTAGACGGTTTTGGAATGGGTGATTACTAGACTTGTTCATGGTCACATTCACACTCGTTTCAACTTGACGACAGTTTATCTTGATTGCCTCTTTACTAGACCACGCATTTGGACCCAATAATCTTGCATTGATAATAAGCCAGCACGTTTCGAACATGCTTGGACAACAGCCTCCTGCAACTGAAGACGCAGATAGGACGAAGATCAAAAATTAAAAGTTCACTATGACACCATACACAGCATTAACATTGCTAAAAAGGAGTTGTATTCCATGGGCTTATTTGATGCAATAATTAGATTTTAACTTTTTGGTTCGCGTTCCAGTGTACACGTCATCAAACCTTCATTTGCTCGATACAATAAATGTCTTATCAACTGATTTTCACTCAGCCGTCAATTGAAGTTTGGGCAAGATGACACTGAACATCCTGACCGACTTACATAATTTCGTGGGCCTCGTTGTTGTACAACACTTTCACAGAAAATTCACCGTTGAGCGCCATTTTGTAACACGACCTTTTTTGTGTCGTGATTTTTTTTTTTTTGGGGCCCAAGTGTTGTTTGGTCCTGCACTCAATAAAAAAATGCTTTTACTGCAGCTCGCACCGGTGGCTTATATTCAATGTCCGTATGTGACCTTCCGGTAGCTCGTTTCGTTCTCAGGGGAGGAACGACCCTGCCACATCCGGTCCCAGCCAGTTAAAAAAATATTTTATTTATTTTAAATTACGAAAATTAAAATAAATCGAAAATTTAAAAAAAAATATGTAAGCGAACTCAACAAATGAAATCTACATATCGAAGTAAAATCAGTTGTAAAACAAATATCAAAAGAAGAAGGAGAATTAAAGTTGAAAAAATTTAAAAAAAAAACGAAATGGCCATTTCAGCCCTTGAAAGGACTTTGACTGAACTTCTTACGATCAATTGTGCTGTGTGTGTTGTGAAATGTTTGAACACAAATGATCGAGAACTGGACCTACATGTTTTACGCCGACTTCGAACGATTTATGTTCTCAAGAAGCTTTTTATGGCAATTTTTACTCTGAGGTTTGCCATTGTCTGCAGAGAGGTGAAGGCCGAACAGAAAAATTAATTCAATTGAAAAAATTTTTTGTGTCAGATGGAGGATTTGAACCTGGGTTCTCTGACGTGTGAGACGCACACTCTACCCACTACGCCACGGCCGCCACAAAATTAAACTTTTAAAATAAACAAAGTTAATCTTTTTGTTCTTTTTTTATTTAAAAAAAAATTCTTAACATAACTCCGCCAAGTAAAGCTTAACCCAGTCACTAACGACCTTCGCTCCACAAGCATGCCCCTCGCGCCTCGATGGCGACTGTGGCTGACTTATCACGCTACCGAAAACCTTTTGATTCCGCTTTCCACACGAAGGTGGAAAGTGACCTATACAGTTTCTTTTCGGAATCAAATGATCGCCGCGTAAGACCAATTCACAGTAGACTCTCTTGTTAGTATATATCTAAACAGGTTTGTTTTCATTTTAGCTGCCGGCACAAAAGCAGGCAACGAGGTAAGTGTTTTCGATTTAATTAATTAAATGATATATTATAATATAATTTTTTTTTCGCATATCTTACAAAAAAGGATATCGGAGTCATTTATGGATAACAAAAAAACATCAGTGAAGATATTTGATGCACCTTATCACGGAAGTTGTTCAAGGCACCAAAAAATACAACAACAATTCTTCTATTACAGCTGCGCTTCTATTGCTATAGAAGTTTTGTTGAATTTTTTGTTTGTATTTATTACAATTGCAATCATGACTTTTTGTTTTTTTTTTAGGGAATCCAGAAACGGGAGCAATCATTATGGATTTCATCAAAGTAAGTAAATATTGAAATATCTTCTCATTTCAGAAAAAAAATCAACATCGCCCACGAAAGAAACAACAACAACCACAATGCAACCCAATTGCCTTGCTGCTGTGTGCGGTCGCGTAGGAACAAGTTGGTATTTTTGGAACACTGGAATTCATTGCCCTTTAGTGGTATATAGAACAGTTGGTATATGAATCAGGTGATGATAAATAATTGTATCTAGTTGATATTGAAAACATTATTTTCTTTTATTTTCAGCCTTTTGCTGTCTTCGGCAACCACGCTACAAGATGCATCAAACACAGCCATTGGTGGCGTTTTGCAACAACAGAATAACGGTACACTGGAACCATCAGCCTTCTTTCTGAAAACATTAAACACTTTAGACACCACCTCGAAGGAAACAATTTCATAGTATACAGATCACAAGCCACTGATTAACGCAATACATTCACAAACAGAACGCAGTCCCAGACAAACAAGACAATTAGAATACAATTCACAACTAGCACAACAAAATCTTTGAGTATTTAGAAAAGCTTTGATCTATCTTCGAATAATAGAACATACTTTCCCTGAAAGTATGCTTCACAAATTAGAAGAACTTTAAGCTGCTTTCATATCATTTGTATTCTCGTACTGCAATTCAGGGTAATTTACTAATTGCATTCGTGAAACAAGTAGAAAATTAAGAGCTTAGTGGATCACAGCAAGAATCACGAAAAAAGGCTACTGATGAGTTGGTGTAGCGGCCAACGAAACAGCTGTCTAGTCTGCTATGTGATTGATACTTTATATAGGGTATTGTTGTTGTTGTTAGTTGTTTTTCCTTCAGTTGTTTTCTTCGGAAAGCAACATTGACCTTGAGATCGATAAAATATAACCTTTAATAATTGAAAAATTATTGGAGTTATATAAACACATAACTTAAAACTTATGAAAGAAGGCCGTAATTAATTTACAAATAAATTCACATTTTTTGTTATCAAAAATTTTCACCAGAAAATTTTAGTTTGTAAAAAATATTTTAATGAAAATGTTGGGTGCTATTAAATAAAAAGTATATCAAATAAAATTTGTTCAAAAATATATCCCGCACCAAATCTGCATTCTGTAAGAAGCTCATTGAACTTTTTTCCATTTATTTTCAGACCACATTAATATTAATGCAAAATTTGATATCAGTCTCTTATCAATCTTTGTAATTTTTGCTGAAGTATCAATATTAAAAAAAAGCATCTAGCATTATGTATTGCCATTATTAGCAGGTCCGTGACCTCGTTTCAAATTATCAACTAAAACACAAGACACCTTTTTTTCTTTAAGTTCGTTTTGAATTCTAGTTTCGTTTTCATAAAAATGTATTTTATTTTCTTGTCTTACTTGCCAGGCTTTAAAAGGCAATCGATATGATATGTTAGGCAACATAAAAAAAAAAACGTATCCAGCAGTGTAGTATGGTTAATCCAAATTTATAATTATCTACATTTGGAACTCGCACTAGTTCAGCTACATTCATCTCAGTTGGTTTCGCATGCCATATAAAATATTTGCTCCTACACTTGTGTCTGTGAGATCTTTTGCTACTGATACATCAATCATAGTGCAATGCATTTTATATGATATCTCAAAAACCTTACCACCTACTTCAATAACATCGCATTCCGAATCATTTATTTTTGCTTTCACAGCGTCGCTCTCCAGTCAAATTAATTTATTTATTTATTGTTTCATCAAGCAGAGCTCTTGACTACTTAACAATTGGTATAATACCATACTAAATTTAGGGTGTGTGCCAATAGGTTACTTTTACAACGAGGTGAGGTGTGGTGGAAAAATTTACATTGCGGGGAAAATATTTAAAATTTTTGTTGTGCCAATTGGGAATATTCCAATTTTGGCATATAATATTAAAACTTGAAATCATTGGTTGATTCATTGAATTAATTTATAATGGATCGTTCTTTCGCAATTCTTTCTGCAACAATGGCATTGTTTTTTGCATACGCTGGAGAACTTGAAATTTTAAGCAACATGCTTCTATTTTTAGCAAATAAAAGAGAAAGGATCAGGCCGCTGGTAAGTTATTCTACAATATTCGGCAGAGTATCGTATTTTCTATATAATGGTATGATTTAGGGAATTTTATAAATAAATATAAATAAAAATAAATTCTGCAATAAGGCCAATACTCAAGTCTTTAGAAATTTCATTGGAATAATCGATACGATATTTCATTGGAAGTACGTGGTACTTGACCCACGTACGAATCAAGTGTCCTGTAAATAAACACGATGAATATTTCAACCATAAACAAGTTTATTCGATTCAGGCGCAGGCTGTCGTGGATAGCGATTTTAAATTTACGGACGTATTTGTTTTTCTTAACAGCCCCTTATATTCGAGAGGAACGTTCCACTAAACGGAAAGTTTTTATATTGAGATGAAGGCTATCCATGTCGCTTAAGGCCAGTTGCGATAATAACGCCGTTTAAAGAACCACTCACTCCTGATCTGGCAAGATTTAATGCAACTTTTAGCAAAATTCGAGTCCACGTGGAATCAGCCTTTGGAATGCTTAAAACCAGGTGGCGAAATATATTTAATCGTGAACTAGAACTAAAAATAGAAAATTGCATTAAAACCGTTTTTTGTGCATTTGTACTTCATAATATTTGTGATTTGCAAGAAGATTTCCTTAATTTTAATCCTTCAAATGCGAAATTTTTAACGAAGTTTCTAATGAAGTGGATTCTGTTGGTGATACAGAAGAAGGTATTAATATAAGAAATCAATTATTTCAAGAATTCATTTTTACTAATTTTATTCAAAGTTTGTAAATTACTAAACAATTCAAATGTGAATAAATAAAATAACAAAACCAAAAACACAACAAATAAGTATAACAAACTAAAAATGTTATTATGAAGAATAGAACTTTGAGAAAAAATAAATTTATTCAGATTCCGATTCAGACGTCAAAAGAAGGCGTGAAGTGTCAACTTCTGGGCAAAGCGTTTGTGCCACCTGTCTAAAAATCAGTATCATACTGGACATGCGCTTGTCTACCTTTCGGCACCTTTTTTTTATAAATTGCTCCATACTGGCAAGTCTATCATTGCGATTTGGTGTAGAGCGGATAGGAGTTTTAGACCTTGAATCTCGGTGGATGGTTTGATTGTTTAATGGTTGTTCGGTAAGGACTGATGATAATGGTGATAGACAACTGTGTGATGTTGATGGTTGATCGCATTCATGTGGAGCCTGTAGAACGATCGGAGAATCTGTGTTGATTGGAGAATCATGAGCGACGAATTTTCTCTTTCATATACTCCGCTTCCACTGTCTATCAAGAATGATGGATGATAGTTATCCTTTTTTGAGGCAAATTGATGCAGAACTTCAAAAAATGGCCAATACTCCGCTTCTTCGGACATAGCTTCTTCCAATATCCCTTCTCCTGTTTTATATTTAAAAAACGATTTGTACTTCTGAACAAGGTTGTTCCATTAATTTTTGCAAGCTTTGCCATCTTTTGCCGAAAATGTATTGTTTTGCTCTAAAGCATCAGCAACTTTCCTACAATTGTAATATAATGTTTTTTAAATAAAATAAAATAATACTAATAAGATTGCTAAAGCAGGGTCGAAGCTCAAATACCCCCTCCCTCACCTTGCCGTCTTTAATAATCTACAAAAATATTTTTGTCGTACTCTTAATTTCATTAAACCCTTACCTGACACATGGAGTAGTTCGTTATCCCAGACTTTTTTTAACAAATATTTCAGGCTATAACTAATGGACCATCAGGAGCTTAAAGCTTATCAAATAGCAATGATGAACATAAATTAAGGAGAGACCTTTGATATCCCCGAAATCAAAATTACCAAATAAAAAAAATCCCAACAAACATTACCCCCAAATTCAAAATCTTCAAATACAAAAATCGCGGCGATTTGGATACAAAACGTTTTTGGATCCTCTGTATTCGTTCAACATGCACATTGTAACTTGGGGACCTACTTACCTCCATGCTTCATTCGTATTGGCATTTTTTCCAGTAAAGAATTGATCCATTTCAATTCTTTTTTCAATGAGCGCCATTCGGTCACAATTGCTGCCTGTGAAATTGAAACAAACATGAAGCTAGACATGAAGGAACCTTCAAACTCCTATGGCCGATATCGTCGGCGCATTGGCTCAGGACTTACATGTTATATAGTTATTTTTTTGCTTTTTTTGTTGTGGTTCCATCTTGTTAATGCTGTTTGTAGCTGAAACTGAACAAAAATTTGCTGCTGCTGGTTCTGGTGCCGATGATCGACACGAATTTGTTGTGATCTGCCATAAGAAGGGTTCTTCTTATCAGCAAGATTACAAAAATTTAATTAAAATTAAATACTTACCAATTAGATCTAAAAGCTATTAAAAATCAATGTCTATTTCACTTCCTTACAAACAGTTGCTTGAAATTAATATGAAATTGAAATAATTTTGTTTATATTTCCTATTGTCAAAATTTATACTAGCCCCTAGGGCTACTTCAAATTTTGAAAGGTGAAATTCACCTCAAAACTGTCGAAATTTACGCAGTCTGCTGTAAAAGTAGCCAATAAGCACACAAATGCAAATGTAATTAATGGTTAATGGTTAAATGGTTAATGGTTAATTAAATGTAATTAATGGTTAAAAGATTAACAGAGGTTGAAGGTAATTTAATACGTAACGATAAACAATTTTTACAAGAATAGAACAAATAATAAGGTGAGAGATGTTTAAGTTACGCATAAAGGCTCATGAGGGCAGAATAGAGGTTTTTTAAAATGTTCACGAGAGCTAGTTACGAATATGTCTATTAAGGGAAGTATGTTAGCTGCCTAATGCAACGGGATAAAAGTTTTTTCAGTCCATAGACAGTTCTATGGAGGCTTGCATGGAAATGAAACAGGGCAATCAACATTATTATGAAGGATATCTCTAAGGAAAATAATTGATGACGCCCTTTCTCTACATTTAAGAGTACTTAAACTAAACAGGACACATCTAGTTCTGTATGGAGAAGTAAGTTCCAATTCAGTTGGTGAAACAAAACCTACTGAATTTTCTTTATATTGTTTCAATACGTTCTGAATGCAAGTGTGTCGAAGGGTTCCAAATAATAGAACGGTGTTCTAAGTGAGGCCTGTATTTAAAGTGTACTTTATTTTGACTATGATTATGCGCCATTAAAGTTAATCCAGCGGCGGAGATTTAAGGAGTATTATTAACTTGAGCTAGTATGATTTAGGCGGGGGGCTAATAACCCAGAAGGCCCCCAGCTGACTCTTACAGCCTTGAATTGTCTACATTATCACTCGGTGTGTGTATTTATAAATATATACAAACATAATCATAATATATGTTAACATTTTTGCATATATTTGTTGATGACTCATCATTTTTAAGGCATTTTAACTTTTTTGATGTTGTTAGCAACATAACCGCCTCCCCCACTCGAAAAATGCTGAAACGAAAAAATTGAGTCCCCTTCACTTAGAAAAAATAGAAACTGTACCAAAAAACCTAATCAGAGGAAACAATAAAATTAAGTGTTGATCAGCAGCTCAACTTAATTCATTTGTTAAAGAAAAAAAAAATTGTTATAACAAAAATTTCTTCTGACGAAAACCCCCTTGAATAATTGTCTTATTATTGTCAAAACAGAAAAATAACAAAAAACAAGAAACGAGTTGAGTTCAATATGTATATTTCTTTATTATGTAAAAAAAATTTTATAATTTTATAAATGGAAAGCATAGAAATGAAGTTATTTCATATTAAATAATTTTTCTAAATTCGATTGTTAAAGGTGAATATTCAATTAAACGATCGTGGATTATTAAACAGAATGCTGATGTCTTATCTGGAATCGGTTTGTTTGCTTCGGTATCAAATTCAACTCTTACATCAAAAGGTCCAACTTTAACAGCTTCATTTTGGTGGGTAACATCAACAGCAATAAGTCTTATATACAGCGACATCTAACAATGGTTGAGATTATCGCATATAATAACTTGATTGAAATTTTGTAAACATGTCATATAAGAGGGAATACTGGCCCATCTCAAAACGACTATTTAGATCATCATAGGGATATGAATCAGAGTTTAGATGTACTTTTAAATTCGATATATTGCAATGAGCGAATACATTCCTTTGCTCTTTACTTTTTTCTTTTTACAAGCCAATTATAAGAAATCGAGGTCTTTCATTTTGCGGTGAAAGTTTTACATTCTATAAAACCTTAGTACTTTTGGGTAGCATAGGATATATATGACGGTCCCAAATTCTAAACGCCATTGGTATTGAATTTTGCGGTTAATTATCTTGCACATCTCCAATTTTTCAAAGTTCGATAATTGTATGTGAGGTATTTTCCAAACTATGTCCAGTATTGTTAGCTTTAAGGGGGTCTTCTCATTGAGCAACTTTTTTTTTCAACTTTTTTTTTGCATTTATTTATAGCTTGGGTAGTTGTGAATATGCCCCTAAAAGGATTTTTAGAAATTCTAAATACTTTAGAAGATACAGCCTTTTTTGTGAAGCAAGGTCTGATGGACAAGAAGGTGATGGAGGTAATAAAACCAGCTTACGAAGCGCTGTCGGCAGATAATTTGCTTGAAAGATGCCTTGGATCTGAAACTCAGAATTCCAATGAGTCCTACAATTCTGTTCTTTGGTCACTTTCGCCCAAACACATCAACTCAGGCGCACGCACCATCGAAGTGGCCAATTTCATTGCAACGTGCCTCTTCAACGACGGTTTTATACCCATACTTAAAATTATGGGTTTGATGGGTATTGCGATTGGCAAAAACGCATACGAATACGCACTATCTCGCAATGAAGACAGATTGAACCGATCAGAGACTCGAGCTGCGGCATCATCAAAAGCTGGCAGAACGGCTCGCAGAGCAGAGAGGGCAGCAGAAAGCAGTTTCTACGAAAAAGAGGAAGGTGGCCTGTATGGAGCTGGCATCGCCGACTAATATTTGTAAGTAAAAATTATCAGCTCTTTAAAACTGCATTTAAACATTTTTGATTTTTTTTTTTCCCCAAAAAATTACTTCAAACTTTAAACGCGTTTATCTCGAACCCACGTTTTTCGAACTGGCGGCCATGATATCTCCAGTTCAACTGAACCGATTTTCATGAAACAAAATGGAATCGACGCAGAATTGTCACCATTCTCGGGTGAACCTCGACCATAATTTTAAAAAATTTTGTACTATTTTTTTTTTACACTAAACTACAAAAAAAAAAACCCGCCATTTTGTCAAAAAAAATCACAAAATTAAGCTTGAGGTTCACCCGAGAATTACATCTATACTGATTATAACCCCGTTTTTTTTTTCATTTCAGACGCTCCGGAGACCCGGAATCGTGGCCGCCGTGACGACACCTTTTTTTTTCACCACCAACTTTGAAGTCTCATTACTTTTTGAACAGCCCACGTATCGAGGCAAAAAAAAATTTTTTATTTACTTTGAACCTTTTGTAATACAATAAATAAAAAAAGTTTTCAATTATCCTTTGCGTTTTCAAATAAGAATTTTTTTAAAAAGGGTCCAAAAAACGGGTTTTGAATGAGAAGACCGCCTTAACTGATCAGTTGCATTAGTAGGATTATATCTGTCATTTAATGAAGAACATTGAAGGATAAGTTCATGCTTTGAATTTAATATTATTTTATTATAATCTTCAGCAAAACCAAGCAACAAGGGGAATACAGCGACTTAAATGATTATTATATAAGGTGAAAAGTTCATCGGGAGACCAACCAGCGTTTTTTAATATATCATTTTCAAATCTACTCACTGAAACATAATTTCTCATGGTAGAGGCAATACCAAGATTGCGAGTACGATCAACTTCAAAACCATTTATTTCATAGCGGATTTCGTCAAATAAATATGAAACAAAATTGTTTTTAAATTTTACATCTGCTGACACATCGATTCCTCCTTCCTGCTTCAATATAATGCCATGAATATAAATCATGCTCTCACTTGGCAAGACAAAAAGATCCTGATTTTGAATTGGTATACGAATCTCGTCGTTATTGCTGAAGGATTTTAAATATGGCGAGTAACTATGATATTCCCTTTTTATAATGATCTCATCACACATAGGTTTTTGAAGAACATTTAGTATATCATTCATGATCATGATTATGTCTGAAGATTAAATCCCAATGATAATAAATATTCTATATTAGATCTTCTCAACGGTTTTATAGTTCTTCCTCGTTCGAGTGTTGATACAGGACTAATTGGAAATCCTCTTTGCAGAATGCTTTTGTTATAAATAATCATTTTATTGTTCCGGCTTAAAGTATAGTCTTACAGTAATTTTTTCTCCTCGAAAATTTATTAGATCACCGTCTGGATTAAGGACTCTAATCGTTATGTTGTTTATTTGTTGCAGTTTATAGGTAAATAAATAACGTTTTGAGGTTTCTCATTTATTTTATAAACGGGTGGGATATCAAGAGGAAATTCATGGGTAGTATGAACTGAAGTATTATTAATATATGATCCGATTTTCAAGTTGCACTCAATACGTATAGTGTTAACATTTGTTATATTCACAGGTAAATCAGATCCAAATATTATAGATTCAAATTTTTTTAACATCTTCTTCTGTAGACTGATTTTGAGATATAATATCTAATGATTTAACCTCATGTACAGACCTCTTAGAATTCAATTTATCAGATTCCTTACATTAAATCACAGGTAATTTTAACTTTCTCTTAGTAAATCCCAGTAGCAGTCTTATATTGTTTGACTTTGAAAAATCTATGTCCTCAGATGACGTAATTTCAGTTTTTAGAGTGATATTATTGGATTCAATTATTAGAATAATTGAGTTATCAATGTCTTTTGCACTAGCTTCTAATAAAAAAGCTATGTCTTCAAGCTCATATAAACCTACTGGTACTATAATAGTATGAGGTCCAATATGAAATAAATTGTTATAAATGTCTATATTGGGAATCGAAACATATCTTGTAGATAGCTCAATTAAAGGAAAATATTTTGCAACCAGAGTTGATGTGGTTCCGCTTAAAGAGATTGTTATTGACATTACGAGTAATCGTTATGAACTAACGATCGATAGGTATTGCATATGGTTTAAATACTAAATAACAACATCAATGTTGTTGATAGCAATTAAAAAAAGTAGCAGACGTCGAAACATAACATGTTGCTGAAACATATTGCAACTGTAGAACGGCAACGACGATGAATGCGACAGCAGGATATACAGCCAGAAAGGAGACGGAAATAGATAGAAGTGGTTTCGTGTTTGTATTTGTTTAAAAAATGTTTTGTATTCTGTATTTATATTGCACTCAAGCGGATGACACAAAAAAAAAAAAGATGTCATATATATGAGTAGTCTTTTTAAAAACTGTATTATACCGCTTTGTCCTGTGTAGTAACAACAAGTCAGTAATTTGCTATGTTAAAATCAACTTAATTTATATATATATATATTGAAATTATACTTTGCAGATAATAAACGCAACCAAATAGAAAAATAAGCCGTTGGAGTTTATTTATTTAGAACACAGGTCAACAGGACTAATCAACATCTTTATTATTTGCTGTATACGTCGAGTCACAAAGTTACTTTCACGAAAAATTAACAATTCGCTGCTTACCGCCATTTTCTCGTCTCATGGAGATTCGTTTCCAGCACCGGAGCCGCCACTTGATAGTGCTAACAAAAGAATAAGCCAACGGAGAAATATAGGATTACCGCCAAGAAGATTAGAGCCATACAAGTTGGATATGTCAAAAATGAACCGAACACCGCCACGCACGCCATCCGATAATACTCCAGCCAGCAACCGATCGCCGCAAGAAAACGAAAAAACGAATGCCGAATTAGAAAGGGTAACTAATGAATTTACAAGAAAACTTACAGATACGCAGAACGAGTTTAAACGCCAAATGCACGCCATCCAGTCATTGGTAATCAGCAACAATCAACAACTACAAAATTCAGTCACCGAACTACGTAATGAGATGCGTTGAAACGAGCCCGCTTCAGCGCCACCAATTGCATTGGCTTCCTCGGTCTCTACAGCAGATGCAGAAGTACCTCAGATTCAACGCCCTTCAATGGAATCGCTTAACAGCGGTCAACAGTACACAATACATCAGCATATAAAGATTTAGTCTCTTCCGAAGTTTTCAGGACTACCAAAGGATTGGCAGACTTTCATCAAAGCATTTCAAAGCACTACAGAAGAGCTTGAGTACTCTGAGCTGCATAATATCATGCTCCTTAGAGAGGCTATTGAAGGCAGTGCCCGCGAGCTGGTGGAGTCGCTTCTTTGCAGCTCAAGGAACGTTAAAGCTATTATCACAGCTCTGGAGGAAACAGGTTTTATGGATATGCTAATAAGGTTAGCAACATGACAACCTTTTTAGAATCTGCGCGCGGTGAACACCATCTCACGAACCCGACTTTATTAAGCGAACTTGTAACCAACCGGAGAACAATTTGTGTCCGTAGCAAAGAAATCTCGCACAAAAATCCCGAGCATCGGACACAATTTTATTTTTTAAAGACTACGAGCAGTAACAAAAAAACTCCGAAGGTAATAAAAAAAAAAACAAATCGCAACAGCAAAAACGAAAACCTGCGAAGTTTATGAAAAAACGAGATCCAGCGAACAGGACCCGAGGAAAAATTTATATATGTATCAATAAACTGGCTGACATGTGTCCAGTTTAACCTGAACACGACTACAAGCATAGTGCAGGCACAGGAACGCATACATACGAGTTTAATATTTTTTTCCGAACGAACACGACTACACCGTGATGGTGAATTACCCACAACAGTACAGGCACATTGCAGCCACAGGAACGCATGCATACAACTTTAATATTTTTTGCCGAACGAACACGACTACACCGTGATGGTGAATTACCGACAACAGTACAGGCATAGTTCAGACACAGTGCAGGCACAGAAACGCATACATACAACTTTAATATTTTCTGCTCTTCTCTAATCGAATTTAAATGTACCGTTCTATATTGAAATTGTTGTTATTTTACAAACGACAGGCCGCATGAGCAATGGAACATATGAGCGTTGCGATGCTGTGCGCAAAGCATTTTGCTTATGAGTACAACAGAGCGAACATTTCTTCCATCTCTTTAATTCGCACGATTATTGCAAAAGCTTCGTGCAGTAAGGTGTTTGTTTAAAAAAACTGTTTTAAGTGAAAGTGCTTTAAAGTGAATTAAGGTAAGTTTTTCCATTAAATTAATTTCATTCGTTAGATTTCATAGCGTGTATTTGCAAATGCTATAAAAAAATGTCGCTCGCAAGTGGTTTAGATGTTTTCCAAGAAGAAGAGATCACATTTCTCAGATGTTGGTATTATTGGTTAATAAAATTTCTTTTCATAATTTCAGCTATCGAGAAACTGGTGTTTTCGGACAATATGGGAATAATTGCTCTAACGGAAAGTGTTGCGAACTTCAGAGCAAAAAATTAAAATATTGTGACACATCAATTTATAAAAAAAGCCATTCAAGAGTTCTTGAAGAGGTCCTCTTTAAGAGTTCATCGTATTAATAAAAAATAAGAACCATTACTTGGAAAAATAACCATGCATTTTCTTCTAATTTTCCAGTTATGAGTCAGGCTAGCTACGATACTATTTTGGTTCAGGGTAATTTGGTTATATTCAGCGATCTGTGAGTAAAACATCGGGCAATTTTCAGTGAAAACATCAAGACTTTTTCGTACACCATATTTTTAAATAATTACTTATTTTTGATAATTTTAATGGGCTATAGTCGAGCACATATTAGTCAAAGGGCACGCATAAAAATGTGCTCGACCACAGTCACCTAAAAGTAACGAGAATATGAAACAATTTCACTGATCGGTGTGCCAAAAGTTCTCGATGTTCTAACACAAATTTACCTAATATTTTACTCACATTTCCCTGAAATTAACCGAAATAGTATCGTAACTGCATACACAGTGTGTGCTGAGATTGTGGAGACGGCACTTCTCCAATTTACTTACTGGCGAAGAGTCCACCAATGCCGTTTAAAACCGGCGGCGATGAATTGATAAGGCGCATGCATCAGCTCATCAGCAAAATATGGCTAGAAGAAAGCATGCCCGACGATTGGAACCTCAGCGTACTGTGCCCTATACTTAAGAAAGGAGACCCAATAATCTGCGCAAGTTATAGAGGTATCAGTCTTATTTCCATCGCATATAAGGTTCTCTCAAGCGTACTGTGTGAAAGATTAAAGCCGATTACAAAAACAATGATTAGACCTTATCAGTGTGGCTTTCGACCTAGTAAGTCCACCATACACCAGATTTTCACGCTACGACAAATCCTGGAGAAAACCCACGAAAATCAAATTGACACACACCATCTCTTTGTCGATTTTAAAGCTGCGTTCGATAGCCCGAGAAGGAATTGCCTATACGCAACAATGTCTGAGTTCGGTATACCTGCAAAGCTGATTAAACTTTGCAGAATGACGTTGAGCAACACACGCAGCTCCGTCAAGGTAGGAAATGACCTCTCCGAAACCTTCAATACCGAAAGAGGTTTCAGGCAAGGCGATCCACTGTCTTGCGATCTCTTCAACATCATCATGGAGGGGATCGTACGAAAGGCCGGTGTGCATCGTAATGGCACCATTTTCTATAAAGGTGTCCAGCTCCTTGCGTACGCTGATGATATTGATATTGTTGGCAGAACCAAGAGAGATGTTACCGCTGCTTTCGCCGCTATCGAAAAGGAATCAGCCAAAGTGGGTTTGACGATAAATGAGGGTAAAAAAATATATGCTGTCTACAAACAAGGGAGCGCGGCGTTTAGACTCCCACGTTTCATCCGGCAGCTATAACTTTGAAGTAGTCAAGGAATTTGTATACCTTGGCACCGCCATTAATACTAACAACGAAATCAGCCTGGAGATAAAGCGAAGAACAATAATTGATAATAGGTGCTACTACGGGCTCAGTAAGCAACTAAGTTCCAGAGCCCTCTCTCGATCGACAAAACTAACATTCTACTAGACGCTCGTTCTACCTGTGCTGCTTTATGGCGCTGAGGCATGGGTAGTTTCGCAAACTAACGCAGCCGCTCTGGGGGTGTTCGAGAGAAAAGTTATTCGCAAAATCTTCGGTCCTGTTCGAGTCGGCGATAACTATCGCATCCGAATGAACCACGAGCTGTATGAGCTCTACGAAGACATTGACGTAGTTCGGCGTATAGCTGTGCAGCTACTACGCTGGCTGGGTCGTGTCCATAGTATGGACGACGAAGCTCCAGCGAAAAAGGTGCTCGAAGCGAGGGTCGCTGGTCAACGACGACGAGGGAGACCATGCCTCCGATGGATAGACCAGGCTGAGGAAGCCCTAACCGCACTTGGTGTATCCGATTGGAGAAGGCGCGCGCAAAGCAGAGGCGCCTGGCGAGAGCTGATGATGTCGGCCGAAACCCGGACACGGGTTGTTACGGCCACCTAAGTAAGTAAGTATCGTAACTGGCCAGAGTCTTAACTGTAATGTACCCGAAAAGTATCCGACATTTTAACTGAAATTTTCCTGATATTTTACTTATATTTCCGTGAAGATTTATTGAAAAGTGTCTAAAAAACAACCGACTATATTTGGACACAATAAACCGACGAGTGCACGATATGTCTTCGTTCGGACCAAGGTGCCTGACCAAGGTGTTACAGAACTAGGACTTTTTGCGGTACATGTGTCGGACATTTACCGACACGGGCACTGGACACATATCTGCTACTTTATGGACACAAAATATGAAATCGTTTCTCGGGCAAGCTGCCCGTTCCTAGACAACTGCAATGGGCAGAAAAGTGTATGGAGCTGGGAAGAACCAGCACCGTCGTCGACTTTAAGGATTGGTTGTGCACGTTAAGGAAACTTGCTAATATGGTGACTGATTCTCTACCCTGCGCTGAAACAACAGAGTCAGATTCACGAAGAAATCACCAGCCTGCAGATAGGTTCAAAGGCCGTAAGTACGCGATGGTAAGCGTTTCACAGAATAGATGTCGAATTTGTGATGGTGAGTGTAAGAATGTTGGAAATTGCTCTGCCTTTTTAAATTTATCCATATACGATCGATGGCAAAAGGTCAAATCGTAACGCGTATGCTTCTGCTGTTTTAAGAATGGCCACCAAGCTAGTACATGTTTTTCTAAGCGCAGATCTGAAATTGATGGATGCCCACGTTTCCACAACCAGCTCCTACACGCAAACGTTAGTGAACGTCAGGAAGCAACCCTTTTACAAACACTCGAACATCACGAAAACGTGAACAGTAATAAACGCCAGGAGGCACCTTTGACGTCAACGACTGGTACGGAGCCTACTTCTCGCGAAAGACGAATTTGTCATGTCGACGCGAACCAAGAGAGCGACGAAGTATTATTCCAAGTAATACCTGTTCGCGTGTTTGGGAAAGAAAAAAGGATGGAAATCTATGCATTTGTGGACGACGGAGGAAATGCAATAATGCTGAAATTACGATAAGCGGAATCAAACCAAATGCCGAAAAGTACAATATGTCAAAGGTATTTGTGACGGAACTTTAGCGTTGCCAACACAATCTCTGAATATCAAACAGCTGTCAGATCGAAACATTCACCTCGCAGAGTTGCCACTACCGAGTTACAATAACGTGCAGCCAAGTATGATAATCAGTCTGACGCACGCATTTTTAACAGTGTCAATCGAAGTACCACAAACCACAATCTTTCCAGGCCCTATAGCTGGGATGGATGGTACATGGTATAAGATTGGGATGGATGGTATATGGGGACCAGTAGGAGGCGAGATTCCAACACAAGAAATAAAATCGTGTCTTGCACACCGAGTAGTCACGGAATGTAAAACGATGCAAGACATTGAGAACATAATGAATGCTTACTTTAATGTAGAAACGTTTGGAGTCAAGGCCGATGTTAAGACAGCGTGTTCTGAAGCGGAAAAAAGAGCGAGAATAATTTTGCAAACGTCGGTTAAACGTCGCGGAGCTCGATTTGAATCAGGCTTGTTGTGGCTCCACGATGAAGTATTGTTTCCAGATAGCTTTCAATTAGCATTGCATCGTTTAAAGAGTATCGAAAAGAAGATAGCAAGTGACCCCCAGTATCCCAAAGAGTATCGAAATAAAATGAAGGAATACCTCAGTAAAGGCTACGCAAGGACAAATGTCCATGGACGAAGTTAAGCAAAAGTCAAATAAAACATTCTACCTACCACACTTTGGGGTAAAAAATCCGAACAAAAAAGGAATGCGACTCGTATTTGACGCTAGTTAAACTGAGTTAAAGGCGTCTCACTCAACAAATCTCTGCTAATCGGTCCAAACTTAAATCAACCATTAATCAATATTTTATTTCAATTCAGACAGGCACCCATCTGTGTGTGGAGACATTAAGGAAATGTTCCATCAAATCATTATTCTTGAAGAGGACCAAGACTGTCAAAGATTTCTGTGGAGAGATGGAAATGCTGATCATCCGTTGTAGACATATGTGATGCAGCTCATGATATTCGGAGCAGCTTGCTCGCCAACCATAGCCCAACATGTTAAGAATACAAATGCGATGCAATTTGAAGCTGACTATCCTCGTGCTGTAAAGGGCATAATTGAGAAACACTACGTGGACGATTAAGTAGACTATTTTGAAACACAACGGGAAGCCGTTTACGTAGTAAAAAAGTCATTAAAATTCACAATGCTGGTGGGTTCGAACTTAGAAACATTGTGTCAAACTCGTCTGTCGTAATAAAAGAAGTTGGCAACGCTGCCGATAAGAAACCGATCAGCGTTGAAAAAGATAATGTTGATCGTATTCTGGGGATGTATTGGTGTTCTGAAACAGATGTTTTTTGTTTTGTTTTTCAGTTTCGCAAAGTTCCCGAGGATATTCTTCAATTCAAACGAAAACCTACTAAGCGAGAAACATTAAGTGTGACTAAGTCCGTATTTGACCCTTTCGGCCTGCTGGCAAATTTTACGGTATGCGCGATAATATTGATGCAGTGCGTATGGAAGACCCGAATTACGTGGGATGAAGAGCTGCCAGATAACCTTTATGTAAAGTGGAAAAGTTGGGTAGAAGCGTTCCCAGTTGTGGAGTTCACTATTCCGAGATGCTACTTTTCAAGAAAACAATCATATTTACATATTTTCTGTGACGCAAGCGAAGAGGCAATGCATTGGTGGCATATTGGCGATATTCAGATACGGCGAGAGTAAATCTGTCATTTGTGGCTGGGAAAAAGTCGTGTGATCCGACTCGGTTTCACACCATACCAAAGTTAGAGTTACAAGCAGCAGTACTAGCAGTGCGACTAAAAGATACTACCGTCAAGTGTCATGTCAAGTGTTTCAATCAGAGAGTGGTGCTTCTGGAGTGATTCACACACTGTGATCAGATGGATCAGATCCGACCACAGAGTCTACAAACAGTTCGTGTCAAACCGAGTATCAGAGAGACAGTTCCAAGATAACCAACTGGCAGTGGTGTCCAGGCGATTTAAGCCCAGCAGAAGATGCAACTCGCGCAAAGTTTCCCGTGAAATATGATTCCGAAAGCAGATGGAAGAACGGGCCTGCTTTCCTCCGCAAAAAAGAAATTGAGTGGCTAGATGAAAAATATATGATGGCCTCGAGTGTCGACCAGAGCTCCGACGAACGTAATTCCAAACACTTTTCGTATCTCACCTACCATGTGAGTTAAACAATTTTACCAGATATAAATAGTTTTTCTAATTTTCGTAGATATAAGCGGACGATGGCGTGGATATTGCGGTCGATAAACAACTTTAAAAAAAATAAGGTGCAGGGAGAGCTGTCAGTAGATGAAGAAACCGAGGCAGGAAACCACATTCTGCGGTGTCTACAACAAGAAATATTTACTGACGAGTATGCGTGTCTAAAAGCAAAAAAGTTTATAACAAACGACAGAAGAATCAGATCGCTTAACCCGTATCTAGACGCCGCAGGAGTTATGCGGGTCAATGGTCGTATTGAGAACGCCAACTACATTCCATGCCTCGCAAAAATACCAGTTATCCTGCCCAAGGAACATCGGCTAACTCGATTATTAATCGAAAGCTATCACCAAAAGTTACTTCACATCAACTCGGCAACATGTATTAACGAAATAAGGCAACGATTTTAGATTCCTTCAATCCGCGCTCTCCTACGCAGTGTAGAAGCCCGCTGCGACTTTTGTAAAGTAAGCAAAGCGAAACCAGTACAACCGCAAATGGATAAATTACCAGTGGACAGATTAACGCCTTTTATCCGGCCATTCTCCTACACTGGACGACTGTTTGGATTACTTTGGGCCTGTAACAGTAGTCATCGGTAGGTGGCATGGGAAAAGGTGGGTGGCATTATTCACGTGCCTTACCGTGAGAGCAGTGCATCTGGAAATGGCGACCGACTTGTCCAGCGATGCGTGTCTAATATGCATACGCAATTTTATCAATCGACGTGGTGTACCAATTCAGATAAGGAGTGACAACGGCACCAATTTCGTCTCGACAAAGAATTACGGGGCACGAAAGATTTTCTTGATCAAGAAACCATGCTGACGGGACTAACATCTCTTGGAGTTCAATGGAAATTCAACACTACATCCAACCCAAGCGCTGGTGGAGTTTGGGAGAGATTAGTGCGCAGTCAGTAAAGAAAGCTCTTTCTATAATATTACGTGAATACGCACCGAGATAGGAAACCTTCAGCAGTCTGTTGGTGGAGGTGGAAAATATCGTCAATTCAAGACCACTCACTTACCAGTTATACCAGAGGAGCCGGAACCACTCACACAAAATCACTTCTTGTTGGGATGCACCAATTCAACACAAACTCCTGCACCATTTGAGCCAAAGCTATTGTGTTTAAGAAAGCAGTGCAGGATTCTTCAAAACCTGAAAAATGGACTATGGCGACAATGGGTTCGTAACTATCTACCTGAATTAATAAGACGAACAAAATGGTGTCTACCCACCAGTCAAGTCAACGTCAGGTGTCTAGTCTTGGTCTGTGATGAAAGTGCCGCCCGCACGCTTTGGAAGCGCGGGCGTTTTGTTAAGTTATATCCTGGAAAGGATGGAGTGTCAAGAGTAGCAGACGTACAAACCAGCAGGGGCATCATAAAAAGGCCAATTTCAAAACTAGCCATACTCGACGTTCAACAGTCTTCGAGTGATGAAGGTGAGTCTCACCCTCCGGGGTCAATTCACGGGGATGTTGTTGATACCAATTTAAAAAAGTAGCAGACGTCGATACATAACATGTTGCTGAAACATATTGCAACTGTAGAACGGCAACGACGGTGAATGCGACAGCAGGATATGCAGCCAGAAAGGAGACGGAAATAGATGGAAGTGGCTTCGTATTTGTATTTGTTTAAAAATTGTTTTATATTCTGTCAAAACTCAAGCTTTTTAGTCTTTTTAAAAACTGTATTATACCGCTTTGTCCTGTATCGTAACAACAAGTCAGTAATTTGCTGTGTTAAAATCAACTTAATTTATATATATATATATATTGAAATTATACTTTGCAGATAATAAACGCAACCAAATAGAAAAACTAGCCATTGGAATTTATTTATTTAGAACACAGGTATAATCAACAATCAACTTGAATTTTATGTTTTTATGGCAGCGTAATTTCTTTATTTATTTATTATTACATTTATTTATTTATTATACATTTATATTTAAATGTATAAACTATCTTATATCTATGTAATTTATTTTATGTTATTTTAAATTTTTGAATTTAAAAGTTAATTTATTAAAAAGAAAAAATTATTAAGCTATCAAATCTATGTAACAGCGAAAAAGCTTTGCTTCTTTCTTCGCGTGGACACACGATTCCAACCACGCACCTGTGTTTTTTTAATATAATTGATTTTTTTCCAATAACATAACAAATAACATAACAAGTAAAGCTTTTATCTTTAATATATGTAATATAATATTTAATAATAAATAAAAATAAATGTTAAAGTTGAATCGCCATCATGCCAATTTAATCCATGATGATGGTTTGAAAGCCAATTTATTGACACTTTTTCTTTTGAAGACAGCATAGAATATTGAAAAGGTGGATTAAAAATAAATGTTTGTTTATCAGATATTGAAATACTCAGTTCTTTTATAATAAATTTATTATTTCTGTTGTTTTTGATGTTGTTGTTGGTAATATAGTTACAGTTATTGATTTAAAAACCTTGTACGTATAACTATTATTCTATCCTCAAACATTGGTGTTGATGTAATTGCTAAGATCAATGCGACGGCGCCGATGACTGAAAAACTGATAATGATAAAATGTAGGCTTTCATCGCATTATAAAAATGCATTGTATTCAAAGCTTTTTTCCATCTTATATCGATAAGGGTGCAGTGACAAGTATCAGGGCCGCACGTTGCATCATCCTCAGACCGAGCACAATTGGAATAGTGATCTCCAAATTTCGAGTTCTTTATCGTATGAAATGCATATTCATCGATTTGAGTTCTTAATTTTTTTAAAAAAACCCCATCCTCAGGCCATAAAAGTGGTCCTTCATTTAAAAAGTTCTTTAAAGTTTTCATACGAAACTCGTTATTAATTTTTCTTTTATTTACTATTTTTCTTTTATTTTTATACACAAAGAATTTATATTTCAGACAAGTTTATATCAAAAATTACAGATTACCACATGCAAACATGGAAATAATTACAGAACAAGTTGACAAAATGTTAAGAGATGACATAATAGAACCTCCCGTTAGTCCTTATAATGCGCCATTATTGCTTGTACCAAAAAAAAAAAATACTGACAACAAAAAGAAATGCAGAGTTGTAATAGATTTCAGAAAATTAAATGACAAAATAGTTGATGACAAATTTCCACTTCCACGATTGGAAGACATATAAGATAAATTAGGAAGAGCACAATATTTTTCAACCCTTGACATGACATGGCTCATTCCATCAAATTAGTTTAGACAAAAACTCAAGACAATTAACAGCTTTTTCAACAGTAAATGGACATTATCAATTTAAAAGATTGCCTTCCGGATTAAATATTTCTTCCAATAGTTTTCAAAGAATGCTAACAATCGCACTTTCAGGATTAGAATCAGAAGAATCATTTCTATACGTAGATGATATTATCATTTATGGATGTAGTTTAAACAACCATAATGAAAATATGATAAAAGTTTTAAACAGATTACAAAAATATAATTTATAAAATTAAACGCAGGCAAATGTTGTTTTCTAAGACCAGAAGTAGTATATTTAGGACATTTAATTACAAAAGACGGTGTAAAAACAGACCCAGCAAAATTCATAAACATTAAAGAAGACCCAATACCTAAAAAGGACGACAAAGTTCGTATATTCATTGCATTTTGCACTTCCTACAGACGTTTCATACCTAATTTTGCAGATATTGCAAAAGACCTTAATTTCTTACTTAAAAAGAATACAAAATTTACTTGGACAACAAACTGTCAAATTGCTTTTGAACAATTAAAACAAAAATTAATTAATCCACCAATACTACAGCACCCAAATTTTGACAAATCATTTGTATTACCAACTGATGCGTCAAATTACGCATTAGGCGCAATTTTTTCTCAAGGAGAAATAGGCAATGACTTACCAATTTCATATGCAAGCAAAGCATTACAGAAACATGACTTAAACAAACCAGTCATAGAGAAAGAAGTCCTTGCAATCCATTGGAGTATAAATTTTTTCAGACCATATTTGTATGGCAGAAAATTCACTATTATCACTGACCACAGACCACTAGTAGCTTTATTTACACATAAAAATCCATCATCGAAAATGACAAGGATAAGTTTAGACTTATGTGACTACGATTTTGACATTATATACAAAAAGGGTAAACTAAACACGAACGCAGACGCTTTATCAAGAATTCAAATTGACTCCGACATACTTAGAGAAATGATACCACAAGAGGTAGATGACAAAATGAAAAAAACGCTTATTATTGCAAGGGGCATGCCCAAACAAAACAAATTGGACACTAATACTGAGAAATGCAGCTCTCAGCAGAAGCTTGATCACCTTCAAATATGAGAATGCACATCCGTAACTGAAGTTAAAAATATGAGGAAATTAAAATTTAATGTCGACAAAAATATGAAGAATTTTAAAATTAATATTGAAAATAACTTTGTTCACGTCGGATGTAACGATAAATCAGCGAAACTAGATTCGATACTGAGGAAGTTAGCATCAAGAATGAATAAGGAAAATATAAAAGAACTAGGCCTAGATAATAATGATGAAATATTTAAAGTATTTACAAAAAATTAATTTAAGAAAGCATATGTAAGAATAAAGATAAATGATAGAAAGCTTTAACTAAAAATAATAATTTATGCCGCCCCAAGACAAATAAGAGACAATTAAGAACAATACAAACTAATTGACGAATTTCATAATTCAACACATGGAGGACATTTAGGAATACGTAAAACATTGATAAAGTTAAAACAACGATACATTTAGAAAAAGATGAGTAAAATGGTCAAGAAATTCGTAACAAATTGTGATTATTGTGCAAGAAATAAACAAACAAAACATACAAAAGAACCGATGATAGTAACCGACACACCCAACAATAGTTATGATGTAATATCAATAGACACGATAGGACCTTTAAGAATATCAAATGAGTACATATATATTTTGACAATACAATGCGAACTAACAATATATAGTTGCACACCCAATGATTTCAAAAGACGCAGTAATGACAGCTAAGACATTAGTTGAACAATTCATTTTAAAATACGGATATTTCAAGATATTAAAATCAGACAACGGAACAAAATTTACTAACGAACTTATGAAAAACATATGCAATTCACTTAAAATTAAACAGACTTTTTCAACACCATACCATCATCAAACAATAGGTGCTCTGGAACAAAATCAGAGTACTCAATTAATATTTACTATCGTTTACAAACGGCAATGAATGGGGTCAATGGATTCTATACAACGCTTTTGCTTACAACACAACACCACATATAGACACAGGTTACTCACCTTATGAACTTATATTCGGAAAATTACCAAGTTTACCCACTGACACAATTAATAAAAACAAAATTTTGAATTTTGACGTTTACACAAATGAGTTGCGAATCAGATTGCAAACAGCTTCAAAAACGTAAGGAAATAACAACAACAGTTAAAATGAAAAGAAGAATGAATAATAATACACTTACACTAACAAATTAGAAGCAAATGTTGGAGATTTAATCTTATTAAAAGTAGAGAATAGGAGAAAAAATCAAGCTCCATATAAAAGACCATATGAAGCAATTAACAGAAAAGGAATCAATACAAAAAAGCAAAGATGGAATTTTAAAAGAAATCCATAATAACATGTTAAAATTATATAAGCCACAGATGTAAGAACTAAATATTTTTAATTATAAAATAACATAAAATAACATATGAATCATAACAAATGATAAACTCAATACATATATTTTTATGAAAATTCTTTATGTACATTACAAATTTACTATATTCTTACTTACTTACTTACTTAGATGGCCGTGACAACCCGTGTCCGGATTTGGACCGACCTCATCAGCTCTCGCCAGGCGCCTCTGCTTTGCGCGCGCCTTCTCCAATCGGATACACCAAGTGCGGTTAGGGCTTCCTCAGCCTGGTCCATCCATCGGAGGCATGGTCTCCCTCGTCGTCGTTGACCAGCGACCCTCGCCTCGAGCACCTTTTTCGCTGGAGCTTCGTCGTCCATACGATGGACATGACCCAGCCAGCGTAGTCGCTGCACAGTTATACGCCGAACTACGTCAATGTCTCCGTAGAGCTCATACAGCTCGTGGTTCATTCGGATGCGATAGTCATCGCCGACTCGAACAGGACCGAAGATTTTGCGAAGAACTTTTCTCTCGAACACCCCCAGAGCGGCTGCGTCAGTTTGCGAAACTACCCATGCCTCAGCGCCATAAAGCAGCACAGGTAGAACGAGCGTCTTGTAGAGTGTTAGCTTTGTCGATCGAGAGAGGGCTCTGGAACTTAGTTGCTTACTGAGCCCGTAGTAGCACCTATTAGCAATTATTGTTCTTCGCTTTATCTCCAGGCTGATTTCGTTGTTAGTGTTAATGGCGGTGCCAAGGTAAACGAACTCCTTGACTACTTCAAAGTTATAGCTGCCGGATGAAACGTGGGAGTCTAAACGCCGCGCTCCCTTGTTTGTAGACAGCATATACTTTGTTTTACCCTCATTTATCGTCAAACCCACTTTGGCTGATTCCTTTTCGATAGCGGCGAAAGCAGCGGTAACATCTCTCTTGGTTCTGCCAACAATATCAATATCATCAGCGTACGCAAGGAGCTGGACACCTTTATAGAAAATGGTGCCATTACGATGCACACCGGCCTTTCGTACGATCCCCTCCATGATGATGTTGAAGAGATCGCAAGACAGTGGATCGCCTTGCCTGAAACCTCTTTCGGTATTGAAGGTTTCGGAGAGGTCATTTCCTACCTTGACGGAGCTGCGTGTGTTGCTCAACGTCATTCTGCAAAGTCTAATCAACTTTGCAGGTATACCGAACTCAGACATTGTTGCGTATAGGCAATTCCTTCTCGGGCTATCGAACGCAGCTTTAAAATCGACAAAGAGATGGTGTGTGTCAATTTGATTTTCGTGGGTTTTCACCAGGATTTGTCGTAGCGTGAAAATCTGGTCTATGGTGGACTTACCAGGTCGAAAGCCACACTGATAAGGTCCAATCAGTGTTTTTGTAATCGGCTTTAATCTTTCACACAGTACGCTTGAGAGAACCTTATATGCGATGGAAATAAGACTGATACCTCTATAACTAGCGCAGATTGTAGGGTCTCCTTTCTTAAGTATAGGGCACAGTACACTGAGGTTTCAATCGTCGGGCATGCTTTCTTCTAGCCATATTTTGCTGATGAGCTGATGCATGCGCCTTATCAATTCATCGCCGCCGGTTTTAAACAATTCAGCTGACAGGCCGTCAGCACCCGCTGCTTTATTGTTTTTGAGTCGTTGGATAGCAACTCGAACCTCTTCATGGCTAGGTGGTGATACTTCCACTCCGTCATCGTCGATTGGTGGCACTGCACTGCGCTCTCCATGGGCGGCATTGGTGGAATCGTCGCCAGTAAGTAAATTGGAGAAGTGCTGTCTCCACAATCTAAGCACACACTGTGTATCCGTATTCAGATCTCCATTTTCGTCTCTGCAAGTGGATGCTCCGGGCTTGAAACCTTGGGTTAGACGATTAACCTGTTGATAGAATTTTCGTGCATCCTTCTTGCCCTGGTATACCTCTAGTTCCTCACGCTCACGCTTTTCCTGCTCTCTTTTCTTGCGTCTGAAAAGGCGCCTCTCTTCCTTCCTCTTTTCGCGGTAGTTTTCTCGCACGGCTCGCGTTGCAGCTGACTGCAGCGTTTTTCTGTATGCGGCGTTTTTTACTGCTGTCGCGATGCGACACTCCTGATCGTACCATTGGTTCCGAGGTTGCGGGCGCCGGAAACCAATGACTTCTTCAGCGACAGCGCGCATGGAGTGGGATATATGCGCCCAAAGTCCACCGGCGTCGTCGAGTCCAGAGGTTGGTTGGTTGAGCTTAACCGAGAGTTGAGCGGAGTAGGCTTCGGCAGTCCGTTGTAATTGCAGCTTAGCGACATCTAGCTTTCGTTGCATTACTGTGCGTATGTTCTTTGCATTGCATAATCGCATGCGGATCTTGGCTGCAACAAGATAATGGTCGGAGTCAATGTTGACCCCCCGAAATGTACGCACATCTAGAACACTAGAGGCATGCCTTCCGTCGATTACAATATGATCAATTTGGTTTCGCGTTTTTTGATCAGGGGACAGCCAGGTGGCCTTGTGGATGTCGAGGTGCTTAAATCTGGTGCTACTAACTACCATGTTTCGTGCCGCGGCGAAGTCGATCAGTCTTAGACCGTTGTTCGTAGAGGTCTCGTGAAGACTGAACTGACCGACAGTGGGGCCAAAGATGCCTTCCCTTCCGACTTTCGCATTAAAATCGCCGAGGACTATTTTCACGTCATGAACCGGAAGGTGGTCATATACGTCCTCAAGACTAGCGTAGAAAGCGTCCTTGACGGCTTCGTCCTTTTCCTCCGTCGGGGCGTGCGCGCAAATAAGGCTTATGTAGAAAAATTTTGCCTTGATGCGGATCGTGGCCAATCTTTCGTTCACAGGTGTGAACCGGGAAACAAGGTGGCGTAGTTTCCGGCTAACAACGAATCCACATCCGAATTCGCGCTTCTCCGCATGGCAGCTGTAGTAGATATCGCAGTGTGCTTGTTTAGAGCAGCCTTGCCCTTTCCATCGCATTTCCTGGATGGCGGTGATGTCAGCCTTTATCTTTTTGAGGGCTTCCGCCAGTTGGATAATGGCACCTTCCCTATAAAGGGTTCGGACATTCCAGGTGCATATCCGTAAATCATTGTCCGTTTTTCGTTTGCGGTGGTCGTCAACGTAATTGGGGTTCTTATCCGAGGCTGGTTTAGTTTTCATTGGGCAGTTGTAATGTGGCGGGACCCAAACCCTGCGCACATTCCATGTTTAAGGTCTATGGATCGACCCGCCGCTCAAATTAGCCGTCAAACTGACGGATGCCAGTTTGCCGTTGCCCAGGGAACACCACTTGGAGGTTTGAGTCGACTTGAGACGATTTCGACATGGATAATGCTGGCCTCGTCAGGTTGAGGCGGTCAGACACGTTGCCATGTGAAGGTTCGCCCCCTGTTCCCCTTTTACTATATTTACTATTTACTATATTCATATCTGTTTAATCATAACCTGTTTCCAACTCCAACATCTTAAAAATTAACTTTTGCAAGTAAATTTTTGCTTAAGGGTTAGGGTGTAGTGTACTCCTAAAGTCACCAACCTTTTTACCACAATCTTTTCTATTTAATGAACAAAAATGAAACATTACAAAGTCCAAACCAAAATCAAAACCATAAAAACTGTAAACAATAAAATCATCAGAAAACTAGAAACCCCAAAATTGTACATATCATACAATGCTAAAGCCTGTATGATATTTAATTAAATTGATCATTGAAAATTATAACTAGAGCAGTTCAAATAGCACGAATGCATGGATTCAATTGGTGTGAGCATATGGTATGCATCTGAGAAAAATTTGTGGGATGGACTGTATTTTCTTTGCATTTTTTTTGCTGTTTCTTTCAATTCGTTCTTCGTTTAGTTTCGGTCAAATATTTACTGTGCTGTAAATAATTAATTTGAGATTTTTAGAGTAAACAAAACTATTTAACATAAATGTATGCTGAATTGGAAGTGATGTGTGTAGCTAATATTAATTTATTTAATGCAGCTGCTCTTAAAAACACCAGATATAAAAAAGGAACAACATTTATCCTTTTCTTACAAAATATGTCTGTCCTGCCCACGCGCCACTTGTTTTCAGATTTTAAAATTGGACAAAAAAAATTAAGTATCATACGGGCATAACATAAACAATTTCAATTTTTAATAACAAAGAAGCTCGGATTCTTGTTCAATGCACTTTGTCACCCCTTTTCGCTTCTCCTTCTATTCGCTGCATAAGCTTGAGCGTGACATTGAGTTTTATGTTACACACAAAATTGCATGAAAATATAATGTTACAACAACAAGCATAAATCTAACTAAAGGCTAGAAATTCTGATTATCGATCGATTGGTCGAAAAATTAATAATTCAGGGGAAAATATTCATTTATGTTATTCTGTATAATATTCTAAAATATTCTATAAATATTTATATTTTTTTTTATTCATCTTATTTATTGGTGACGTGTCTCGCGTTTTCTCATTCTGTAAATTTTTGCTATATGCAGATGATTTTAAAATGTTCATTACAGTACGAGATTTTTTTTTATTGAATTCATTGTAATTTTTTAGAGCCATTAAGGCCAATTAAACAAAAAATTACATTGTTATATACGAGAGTGCGAGTGAAAACCAATTCTTAAGAGATCAATAGATAATTAATTACAAAAGAAAATTAAAACTAAAATTTAAATTTAAAATCAACTTTCCCTAACTAAATCCAAAAACAAAAGCAGTCCAACAGTGGGATCACACAGCAACCAAGTAAGATAGAGTAAAATAAAAAAAAATAAAAAAAAAACAATTAACGAAGTAAAATACTCATATGAGGGATAAGGTTTTTTTAAAGACGTTGCTGGTAGCAGAAAAACTCTTCAAATTTCTGGGCAGAAGATTCCAGTACCTGGCAGTTCTGATTAAAAATGATCTTTCACGTGACGAAGAAATTTTAGGGTAAACGATCTGTGGGTTTCGTGAAGAGCGAGAGAACGTGAAAGAGTTAGCAATATACTCAGGGGTGTTGATTTGATAGTTTTATAGAAAAGAACCAATACCCTAAGAAAAGACAAAGTCAGAGAAGGAGCAGTTTATAAAACGGTGCACGAAGTTGGAGATATGATCCCTCAATCTCACATTATGAAAGAAACGTACTACCCTATTAAAAAGTAATCGTACTTTGCGCATATTATAAGAAAAAGTGCCAGAGAACACCTCTAGGCCATAAGTGATCCTAGACATGAGGAGAGCGTGAACTAATCTTAGCTTAATCCTTCAAGGTAAATATAGATTAAGACTATACAACTTCCTTAATGTTAGATTAACGGAAGAAGTTAAGTAATTGATATGTGCTTCAAAAGTTAAATTGTTATCAGTAATAACACCTAAGCATTTAATTTCATTAACAAAGTTAATGGGCACGTTATCAAAAGAAATAGAAAGATCAGCAGAGCTAAGCCGCGACGGTTTGAAAAGCATTGCTTTAGTTTTCGCTGCATTGACATACAAAGAGTTATTTGCCATCCATGAGGAAATACATGAAAGATTATAATTAACCAGTGCTTCGAGGGAATCAAGAAATTGAGGATCGCCATTAAACACAAGTTGTATATCATCTGCATAAATGAAATGGGTACATCTATACAAACAGTTAGTGAAGTCATCCATGTATAACATGAAAAAAATTGGACCCAAAACCGAGCCTTGTGGGACGCCGCAGGTAACATTGAGCAAATCAGAGGTGTTATTGTTGCAAGAAACAAATTGCTTGCGTTCAGATAAGTACGAAGAAATGAGATTGTTAGATGAACGAGAAAAGTTAAAGTCGCGCTAAAGTTTTTTTACCAAATTAGAGTGATTAATGCTGACAAAGGCCTTGCTCAAGTCCAAAGATAGAAGAATGCTTACATTCGAGTCATTGAAGCATTTTCTAATACAATCAGTGAGTCCAAGCAACAGAGAGGTAGTATTGTAGCCGTCGCGGAATCCGTACTGACAACTAAGGAGTTTGCTATTCACTTGCTTAATGATTTGATGCCTCATTAGATTCTCAACAACTTTTGATAAAGAAGGTAAGACACTAATAGGCCTGAGATTGTCAAGAGAATTAGACACACCGCTTTTTTTAATAGGTGCCACTCTTGCACATTTCCAGGCTGCAGGGAATTGAGACGTAGTAAAAATAGTGTTAACAAAATGAAGAATGTGATGTTGAACAGACGGAAAAATCAACTTTAAGAATTTGATAGGGATATTGTTGTATCCAACCGCATTAGACTTAATTTTAAACAGAGCAATAAGCAGTTCATCCGTGTATACACTGCGAAAGGCAAATGAGTTCTCATCATCGGTAAAAGAAACAGAAACAGAATTGTTAACGGAATCGTTAGTTTTATGCGCAAGGAAATTACTATTGATGTCATTGACATTCGCATTGACAGGAAGACCAGCTGATTTGAGACAACCATTTACACGAAGAGTATTCCATAGTTGCTTATTAGACCACTCAATATTTTAGAGTCAATCCGCTTCTTAATTTTACGAATAATAGTTTTAGCTCGATCCCGCAACTTACAAAATACTCTTCTATTATATTCAGAACGGTCATACACATACGCTTTAAAAGCCAGATCACGAAGTGACTGCGCATAAACGATTTCATTAGATTTCATAAAATTCTTAATGCAAACACGCGATGGGACTCTAGGCAAAGGAACAAGTGAAAATAAACGTTCAAAATTAAGATGCAGGATATCAAGCTGCTCATCCGTATTACTAGTGCAATAAATACCACTAAAATCGCAAGATTCGAGTTCGACACGCAGCCTTACATGATCAATACCATTATAATTTCTATATGCTAAAAATTCTTCCTGACGCAATGGTTCAATATTAAGAGAAATAAAAACTAAAGCATGATTAGAGATTCCCGGACATTGCATTTGTTCAGATTTAAATACAATATTGGGATTGCTCAGAAAGAAGTAGTCAAGCAGGGAAATGGAATTATGCTGCAAGTCCATATAGGTAGGAATTGAATTATGCACAAGAGTAAGATTACATCGTTGACAGATGCCACGGACAGCCCGAGATTTATTGAAATCAAATAAATTATTGTTGAAATCGCCCATAATGACAATATTAGAATACCTAACAAGTAGATCACTGACTGAATCTTCAAAAGCACATAGGGTGCCATGCGGAAGATAAACTACTCCAACCAGTATAGTTTCAGATTCATGAGTAATTTCAACAAAAAGCGATTCATATATTCCATATTCACTACACGTAGGCAACACCTTATATTTAAAGAGTTTAGACAGCAGTAACGCAACACCACCTCCACGAAAATTAGGACGATCATTTCTCAGAAGGACATATCCAGGTATATCCACCGCTTTCGAAGAAATAAACGACTTAAGCCAAGTCTCAGAAATTCCAAAAACGTCTAAAAAACACCCTTCTAAAATAGATTTGAGCTCCTCAAACTTAGTAGACCTAGTGGATGGTCTAATGCTCTGACAATTCATATGTCCAATATTGAAATTATGATTGAGGGAAGATTTTAAGAAAGAATTGTTGCTGTGCAATGGACCCAAGTTGATATTATGTGTAGTCAACATGATGAGTTGTAAGGGAAAGCTGATTATAAATGAACAAAATATAAAAATTAAAACTAATACCTAGTGGATGGTCTAATGCTCTGACAATTCATATGTCCAATATTGAAATTATGATTGAGGGAAGATTTAAAAAAAAAAAAGAATTGTTGCTGTGCAATGGACCCAAGTTGATATTATGTGTAGTCAATATGATGAGTTGTAAGGGAAAGCTGATTATAAATGAACAAAATATAAAAATTAAAACTAATATTAATAATTAAAGATTTAGACGATTGTGCTAAATTTCAAAGAGACATAAAATTATTTATTACTTGGTGTAACAACAACGGTTTAAGTTTAAATTTTAGCAAATGTAAAATTCTTACTTGTACTCGCAAAGATTTACCTTGTACTTATGATTATATATATGAGCCTAATTGTACTTTTAAACGTGAACATTTAGTTAAAGACCTTGATGTCTTTTTCGATTCGAAACTTTTTTTGATTCTCATAAGGAATATATTTTAGCTAAAACTAACTCCAAATTAGGATTTTTGAAGAGAAATTGTAAAGAATTCTTGGATCCTTTTACTATAAAAACACTATTTGTAACATTGGTAAGATCTGTTTTGGAATATGCTTGTGTTGTTTGGAATCCAATATATGTTAATGACATTAGTCGATTCGAAAGGATTCAAAAGAAGATTTCAAGATTTGCCTTGCGTCGCATGTATTCATTTGAAAATATGCCTTCCTACAATTTTCGTTGTGAATTCATAAATTTTAATAATCTTGAGAGCAGGCGGAAATTTAAGGAGGAGTACTGGAAACAGCGTTAAAATAATTTTAAGAAATATACCGGTAAAATTACTATATTAGCGTAAGATATTTTCAAATAAATCAGATTCTTATTTCTGAACATACTGCGGCGAAAGCCTTGTTTAAATTTTAGTCATCTCAACACATCGGCATTCTTGCCATCACCCTTACAGCGGCACGGTGTGCCACTCTACACCAAAGTTGACTTCGATGCAGACATCGAAGTAACTTATAAAATCCTTAGGAGAACAGTACACATTTTAAACAACAAATACATTACACATGTTCAATCATGTTTTTATGTGTTGATTGGGACTGTAATACCAGGAATTTTGATGACTCATCATTTTTTCCAGGAATTTTGATGACTCATCCTATTCCAGGAATTTTATCGTACATGTTCAATCATGTTTTCTTTTTTGTGTTGAGGGGGAATATAATACCAGGAATTTCACAACATTTCCAATAGTTTTGATGACTCATAATGTTTTCATGAATTTTTATCATACATGTTCAAACATGTTTCTTTTGTGTGTTGAGGGGATTGTAATTCCAAGAATTTCACAATATATACATATACACCCAAATATAAACAAATTCAAATATGGGCATTTCCGTCGAAGTCCACGGTGACACGAAAATTAAAAGTTATTAAAAACTTATTATTTAATGATATTATCTTAGAGAAACATTTTTATTTTATAGATTTACTGTTTCACAAATGTAATTTTTCTTTTTAGTTAATGTTTTGTAAATGTTTCGTAAGTGTTTTTGTTTTAGTAAAAATGGAAGGCATTGGCTAAAAATAATGAAAAATGGTTGAGACAAGGAGAGGCAGAATATATTAAATTTGTTTTTTAAAAACTAAATCACATAATTACTTAATTACCTAATTACTTAATTACCCAAATGAATTACAATGGAGAAAAATGTCACGTAACGCCATGTCACGTAACGTTCCATACTAAGCCCAATAAAAAAAAGAGAAAAGGTTTTGAAATTTGATTACTTTAAAAATAAACTAATACTATTTGAAATCCTTCTAAAAAAAGTTTTGTATAAAAACTTTTGCCAATTTACAGAATTTTACTAATTTTGTGATCCAAGTCAAAAACCACTTCTATTTTTTGTCACGTAACGTATCATTTTTGGTGGCTCCTATCTAAGAACCGAGCTTTTGACAACTCTTAGGTTTTACACCTTGTATAGTGTGCTTAGTAAGCTATTGGAAAATCAAAATAATGAACTTGTAAGTTAAATTTTTATATTCTTTTTTCACTCATTAAAGTCGTACGATCGTCACGTGCGCCACCACGGAAATGCCCATATAAATACCATAGAAATAGAAAATATCTATAAGCAATAATTGAATATTTAGAATCAGTCTAAAAGTTTGTGTTGCCGAAAATAGTCGATCTTAAAAATTATATCAAAAATGATGAAAACAAGTTTAAAAAATCTATTTGAAAATTCAAATCTTAAATACTTGCCTCTTAAGGATATGAGAGAAAATATTCCATATGAACTCAACAAAATAGAGCGAGAAGAAACAAAATATGAATACGAATATTTTATTTACTTACCAAAGAGATTTGTGATAAGCACAAAAAATCAGTTGAGCTATTTAAATGGAACACTACACATTTTAATAAAAGTAAAAGATCAGAAAGGACTACCTATCCTAACCGTAAAAAATAAGAAGAAGAAAAATATCGATATATTCAACAATACCAACAGCAGCAACAACAACAACAGCAACAACTTGCATGAAAGTATTGAAGACGAAGAAAAAGAATGCGATGTAAAAACCAAACCATTCAAATTTTAAAGAATTTTAAAAATTTTGTGAAGTAATAATCAGGGACCGAAAATAATAATTATTTTCCATGTTTGCTACATAAAAAGCCGCATCTGCCGTATAAATTTTGATATTTTTTGATATATAGAATTTAACTGGTACTTTCTGCTTTTTATTTTTTCTGGCAAGAAATAATTATTATCTGCGGCTTTTTATTTTTTATAGCAAAAATAAAAAGCCTCTGTTATAAATCAAAAACTGTGAGTGCTAGGAAAATGATATTTTAAAATGCTAAGATGCTTAAAATAATTTGATATGAGCACAAACGACGAAGAACAACGGTTCTTTCTCCACGTAAAAACAAGCTTGTAAACAATAATAGCAAAATAGATTCAAGGTCATTGGCAATAATTTCAATTTTGTGCGAAGATCTGTTCTCTTCTTGTGCTGTTAAAAAGTTTAATAAAAAAATAGCTATGGGTCGTAAACGTGACAATATTATTGGTGAATTTTTTAGTGAAAGTAATGGAGACGCCAAGTGTAAATCGTGCGGTCAGAAAATACATTTCAACCATACCAATTTAAAAAGACATTTGCAATCCAAACATACTGAACTTATGAGTGAATATGGAAAACGAAGAAAATTGCTCAACGCGCCAGTGGATACAAGTGATTTAAAAAAAAAAATTTCAATTTCAATATCTGCTAATGAAGTTATCAATAGCTGCGTTGATATGGTTACGAAAGAGTCCCTTCCTTTAGCATTTTTCGACTCAAATTCTTTTAAAACTCTGATGAGCCCAATTTTTGAGGCCTTAAATATCACTAAAATAACATCTCGAAATGCTATGGATTTTGTTACAGATAAATGCAAAACAATAAAGTCGATTATCGAAAGGAAAGTAAACGGTAAAGTAGTCTCTTTGAAACTTGATACCGCCACTCGCAGTGATCGAGCTGTATTAGGTGTGAATGTACAATTTTTGGAAAATAACAAAATCAATATATACACATTATCCATGTTGGAATTAAAAGGAAAACATACAGCCGTAAATTTAAAAGAAACTTTGGAAAGCATATTAAGTGAATTCAATATTGCAAAAAAACAAGTTTATTCAATAACCACTGATAATGGCAGAAATATGGTCAAAGCGGTAGAACTTTTATCAGTGCAAGACAGAAATGATGAAGATTTAAGCGAAAATGAGACTGACGATGATGAAACTGATTTGTATGAAGGAATTTTAAGTGACATTAAATATGAACACAGCATTTCAATAAAATGTGCCGCACATACTCTTCAGCTCGCTGTAAAAGACTTTTTGGGGGATTCACGTTCGCAAACAATACATAAAGCTCGCCAAATGGTTAAAACTTTGCGGACACCGGTATTTCGGTAAAATTTTTTCACAAACACAATTTCATATTTATACACAGAGCAAAAAGTGCCTCATAAAATAGGAGAAAAGTATGATGATTTCCTTAACATTATTATTTCTATTTTCTTAACATTAAAAGGGAAATTGAAAATTCGAACCTTCCAAAACCACAAATGGACGTCGTGACACGTTGGAGTTCCACTTATAATATGCTGAAGCGAATGTTGCAGTGGAAAGAATTTAGCATACAGCATTTAACAACAGATGCTAATCTTAACAGTGAAGAATGGCTAGAAATGGAAAATTTTGTAGCTGCGCTAGCACCAGTGCATTTATTAACATTGCATCTTCAAAAAAGTCAGCTGCTGTTAGGGGATTTTTATAAATATTGGCTGGAATTAATTTTTCAACTCAAGGCCATGAGCAGCGATATTAGCACAGAGTTCATTCCATACATTGAAGCAAGGATGACTGGCTTGTTAGAAAACGAAACAATGTACGCTGCAATTTTCTTGGACCCTAGATTCCGGCGTTTATTATCAAAAAATAAGATTGAATCTGGTAAAGTACATCTTAAGCAAATAGTCAAGCAGATTAAATATGCACAAAAGGTAAAGCATGAATAAAAATTTTTGTATGGCCTCGACGAACGATAGAAGTGAAACTAATTAAAACTACTAAACTAATTAAACTTAAAAAAAATTAAGATTGTAAAGTGGTTAACGAATAAGACTTTTTTAACAGTGGTCTACGTTATTTTTCGTTTCGTATCATAAAATTTTATCTTGAGTCTTTATAAGTTTCACTTCTAAAGTACATTTTTTAAATATGGCGCTTTTGTTTATAGGTTCTGTTAGTCAATTTGTTTTTTGTAATCGTTCATTTCTTTTAGGAATATATTCAAGAGCCACGTTCCACTTCACCATCAATGCATGTGCAACAGGTAAACTCAAACTAATTTATTCAATAAATATTTGACACGTATTTATATCCACCCACATGTTCAACTCTTGCCATTTCAAGGAAACCAACGAAGAGCTTCCGTCCACATCAAGAAATGCTACAACCGAAGCCTTTTTATTTGATGAAAATTCTGCTTTGAGCTCCTCTTCTTTGTTAAGAAGCGGAATTAGGGAGATGGAGCTTGAAAACTCATCATCAGATGAAGAGGAGGAAACAGTAAACGCAGATGTTCGGAAAGCATTTAACGAAATCGATAACTACAAGGAAAAGCGCCTTGACGTGGATGAAAATTTAATAGAATACTGGGACAGCAAAAGATATATCCTACCGTGGCTGCATAAGCTTGCGTACATTGTCCACGCAGTCCCTGCCACGCAAGTTAGTGTTGAGAGAGCATTTTCAGCACTAAAGCTGATTCTTGGAGATTTAAGATATAATTTATCTGAAAAAAATCTGGCTGCCCTAATGATGGTGAAACTGAACGATTTTAATTAGTTTAATTGAAATGGATATTTTCTTTACTCATTATTACTAGTTGAAGCGAGTTGAATTGATTTATAACCTTTTTGTTTTTTTTTTTGTTTTATTTATTTTTTATTTAATGTCAGGATACTTTAATTTTATTACAAGCTGACACTTTTTGCACATTTAAGACTCCACGTCGAAACATTTTCATAAAAACGTGAATTCAATTTTTTTTATTAAATACTTATATTACATTAAAAATGACGAAAACGACGTATTTTTTGTTCTTAATATTTTATTAATATTATTGTAAGCATTGGGTGAATCTTGCATTTTGCATTTTCCTTAAACTGCGAAGCTTGCCCACCTTTATCCCATTATATATTTAGATGACCATTCTACTACTTCATCTACCGAATTTCATCATCATTACTTTACTGGTTCTTTTTTCTCAAAAAGAGGCAATGCGCGAAATTTGCAATACAAAGATTTTCATGCAATAACCTCATATTCGAAATTTAATCATCATCGCGGCTCTGATTCATGATACATTGTCATTTTCCCTAAAATAGGGCGTGCCTCGCCCACTTTTGTTTTACATGTAGCTTACCAAACCACGACCACATATACCAAGTTTCATCATCATTGCGTGCCAGGTTCATGAGATATATGTAATTTCCTCAAAAAGGGGCGTGGCCCGCCCAAAATTTTACAATAGTTAGATCATCATGGCACGACCGTATGTATCGATTTTCATTATCCTAGCACTCAGTTTTTAATTTATAACAGGCTTTTTATTTTTGCTATAAAAAATAAAAAGCCGCAGATAATAATTATTTCTTGCCAGAAAAAATAAAAAGCAGAAAGTACCAGTTAAATTTTGTGTTAAAAAATAAAATACATAAAATAACTATTACTTCCAGGTTTTTTTGGAAAAAGGGAATAATAGTTACGGTCCCTGTTAATTATATATAGATTCATTAACCGTCTGCGCCTTATACAACCAATGTTTGGTCTTGGATCGAAGAATTGGTGGGAAACCATATGTGAATTATAGTTTCGAATCGAAACAATGCGAATAGTAGAACTTGGCAACACACAAACATATGTACAGTCTTACTTACTTAGGTGACCGTAACAACCCGTGTCCGGGTACCGATCGATCTCATCAGCTCTCGCCAGGCGCCTCTGCTTTGCGCGCGCCTTCTCCAATCGGATACACCAAGTGCGTGTTCATGATTACATATATCATAAATATGTAATATGTGGGCAACATGTTTTTCATAAACCTTCTCAAAAAATACAAAACCAGGAAAAGCAACACGTTTATGCATCTTTTCTCACGTTTTGACCGGGATTTTGCACCCATCACGTTTGAGCAACTTCTCTGCACGTACGTTTAGAAAGTGAAGGCTTAGACGGGGCATTTAAGTTTTTATATGCGGATGTTGAATTAGGGTTTCTACATCTACGTTTAGCTTTCCTGCACGTACATTTAGAAATAGTTGATTTAGACGCGGCACTTAGGTTTCCTATATGCGTCTAAAAGTAATAAAGGTAAGAAAGTGATAAAGGTACAGAAATGGAAGAATAATATGCATTGTCGTCGCATATCAGCACTAGGCATCCCCTGCTGATTGGGTTTGAAGGCACGCACCATTTTGTGCGACGTGTTAGCTCAGGTAGATACTTCCTTATCCACTGCTTCCAGAATCCATTCTATAGATTTTTGAGGATACGCCACTGTTTGCGCAAACATAAGTCTCGGCTCGATGGGCGCTGGAGTTTGCGTCAAATTCGTGCATCCTAGTAGGAAGTGGTTTGGCGTGATTGGCTCAGGATCTTAAGGGAAGACAGGCAGGTGAGTCAGCGGTCTGGAGTTCACAATATTCTCCGCTTCTATTAGCAGGCTAGCGAAGGTTACCAACCGCGGCGCGTGCTCCTTCAGCATAATATGTAAGGCTTTTTTAACAGACTGCATCAGGCGCTCCCACGCTCCACCAGCACTAGGGTTGTATGCCGTATTAAAGATCCATTTTATTCCGAGCGTAGACAGGCCGGAAAGCATTTTATTTTGGTCGAGAAAATCTTCAACGCCACGTAGTTCTTTTTCAATTCCAACGAAGTTGGTGCCGATGTCGCTTCTGATTTGGATTGGCACACCTCGTCGATTTATAAAGTTCCGGATACACATCAAACACGCATCGCTAGATAGGTCGCTGGCTATTTCAAGATGTACTGCTCGCACAGTTAGGCACGTAAACAAGGCCACCCACGACGTCTGCCTGTTTTTCGCGACGTCTGCCGATGGCTACCTGAACAGGCCCAAAGTAGTCCAAGCCAGTGTATGTAAACGACCTAACGTAGGGTGTCACTCGGTCGACTGGGAGATTTCCCATTTGAGGCTGGATCGGTGTGGCTTTTCGCACCTTACAAAACGTGCAGCGTGACTCAACGCTGCGGACCAACAAACGAATTGCTGGAATCCAGAAGCGTTGCCTAATCTCGCTAATAACGGTGGATGTGTTGATGTGACGTAACTTCTTGTGGTAGCTTTCGACCAGTAGGCGTGTCATCTTGTGTTCTTTGGGCAGAATGATTGGACATCTTGAAGACATTGACAAGCTGGGAGCGTTCTGTATTCGGCCGTTGACACGCATGATCCCTTGATCGTACAGATATGGATTGAGCGACACGAGCTGACTGTCTCTGGAAATCAATTGATTTTCTGCTAGGCACGAGATTTCACAATCGAAGACCTCTTGCTGCACACCACGCAAAATTAACATCTCAGCTTCGCTAATTTCTTCAGTTGTGAGTTCGCCGCTTCTCTTGATTTTCGCCCTTCTTTTCGACCTCAAAACGTTTTCTTTGAACCGAAGTATCCAAGCCATTGTTCGCTTATATCTCTGGAAGTTTGAAAAATCGTTAATTTTGGGAACTATGGGTCTACTCACATGACAAAGATGAAGAGCAAAATGTTTTTTGCGCAGTTCGTCACAGCTCTGATCCGCAGTGGAGTTCATGAGCGATTCATCTGGCAATTCGGTGTCATCTCTCAAAAGAAACTCTGGCCCATTTTTCCATCTACTCTCAGCATTGTAGCGCACTGGAAACCTTGCTCGTGTTCACCACTTTCAACGCTGATTGACGTATCTGTTGCCGCGTTTCCAACTTCTTTTTCAAGGCGTTCCGAATTTGAGGCAACGTTACGCATTTCAAACCCACCAGCTTTATGTATTTAAATTACTTGCCTTACCACCTCAATTGCCTCGCATTCCGAATCAAAGCAGTCTACATAGTCATCTACATAGTGTTTGTCGATAACTCCTTTCACTGCACGTGGATATTGTTTAATGAAATTCTGTGCATTCTTGTTTTTTACATGCTGCGCTATAGTTGGCGAACACGTTGCGCCGAATATCATTCGCTCCATTACGTATGTTTTCACGGGCAGGTTAGGTTTTCCATCTCTCCATAAGAACCGCTGACAATCTTGGTCTTCTTGAGTAATTTTTACCTGGTGAAACATTTCCTTTATATCACCACACACCGCTATACGTGCTTGTCTGAACTGGAACAGGATTTGTAAAAGTGGCTTATTTATGTCGGGTCCTGGCAGTAGTGCTTTGTTAAGAGATTAATCTCGGCTGCCGCATCGAAAACAAGACGTATTCCGCTTTTATTTGGGTTTTTACACCAAAGTGGGGCAAGTAAAAGGTTTTGGTTGTTCGTTTTTCAGCTTCTTCCTTGGTAAGACATCTGGCATATCCTTTTTTAATGTACTCTTCGATTTTTGAGCATTATTCTGTAGTGTCCTTTTCATATGCAAAATTGTTATTACTTTCATTTGTACCTTACTATTATTATACTTTATATTATTAAATACTTGTTTAATTTAATATTTCCATCTAGAAATATTTTAAAGACTTTCTTTAAAAAACAAAAATTTTGATATATAATTTTCATTCGAATGTTTATAACTTAAGAATTGTGTTTAATAATAAATATTGTACAAAATATATATGGAATTTTGACTTCTATATTTGGCGATCCTGAAGAACCAAACCATCAAAAAGAACACCTAAAAATTTAAAACTAACCAAACTTTCTAAAGTTTTTGCCGATACTGCGTCGTTTATGAAACCTTGGCGCTTACAACAACAGAAGCATAAATTAAATAAATATAAAGAAAAAATCTTCTCACTATCCAACATTTTAAGAACTGCAACGCATAAAAATATAAGAGGACTTCTTAAAAAAAAACTCAATGTTTGAAATATAACTAAATCCAGTTGCAGCAAAACGGAATGAAGCACCTATATAGATACCATTCTTCAATCAACTCATGTTCATCAACTCCATGAACCCCATTTTATGCACTATTCTTCAAAAGAATCAAGTCTTGATAATTAATTAAGTATACTAATTTAATTTTAAATAATCCTTTTATTTATCTTTTGATTTTATCAATAATTAATAATATCATTTATTCTCGTTATACTGCCATCGCGTTATCACTTAACACTCATAAATTTTTTAATTCACCATTCTCTATTTATATATTTTTCTTCTTTAATTTTATTTCACACCATTTTAACACACATTTGTAAACAACTCTCCAGTGAAAATAATTTAAATTATACTTAATTGAAATTAACTAAATTTTAATGCCGATAACACGATCATTTACTCGCAACAACCCTTTATTTGAATTTGAACATCCCAACAATAACATAAATATATCTGCAACATCTACACCTATACACAACACAACAAACCAAAACATTAACATGCAACAACAACAAGAACCCAATATTTACCCATTTACAATTCCTTTAAATCCAAACTCTTTCAACTTACCAACATTCATGACAAGTTGTCCTGATGCTTGGTTTTTGCTTATAGAAGGACAATTTATCAACCAAAATATATCTGATGATTTCCTGAAATTTCATTACGTTCTACGCGCACTACCACAAGATGTCATCAGTAAAATAATTGATATCTTGAATCCACCACCAACCGAAAACAAGTACCAGTGTATTAAAAAAACACTTTTAGAACGGTTTTCTCTTAGTGAAGAGAAGAAGTTAGACCAGCTATTATCAAATACGCAATTAGGGGACCGTAAACCATCTGAACTCTACAGAGATTTAAAATCTCTTGTAGATTCTGAATCAATCATCGGTCGCGAATTACTTTTTAAACTATGGTTTCGTAAATTACCTCAAAATTTACAACTTTATTTGACGTGTAGCTCAGACAAAAGTGTTGAAGAGCAGCTCATCCTTGCTGACAAACTAAACGATCTCACTTTTAGTAATCAAAACTCTTCAGTAGTTGGAAGCACGGACACAAAATCGGTGGAACAGTGCATACAGAATCTTACACAACTAACATCAAATCTGTGCCAACATTTAGACAAGATTAACTTAGATATTGCAGAGCTTAAAACAGAGCGTAGAATTGATCAACAACACAGAGGCAGAGATAGAAGCAATTCAAGAAATTCAAAGCAATACCAAGGTGTATGTTGGTACCATCAGAAGTTTGGAAATAAAGCTTATAAATGCATTAAACCTTGCAATTTCTTAAACAAAAATAATAATAATAATAATAACCAATATTCTTTAAATTAAAACGTTCCATCATGACGGTGGCGGATGATGGAAAACAAATTACACCTGCTCGCCGCCTTTTCATTTTTGATAAATTAAACAAACTGAATTTTTTAATAGTCAAATTTCAAAATTCAAAATTTTAATAGTCAAAATTCAAATCTTTAAAAATTAATTCAGATTTAATATTAACAGCTGCAAATGGCTCTCTTATTGATACTTTCGGTTCAAAATTGTTCAAAATTGATTTAGGTTTAAGACGTGAGTTTGAATTTCCTTTTCTTCTAGCAAATGTTTCAACACCAATAATTGGCGCAAATTTTTTAGAAAAATTTGGATTAATTGTTGACATTAAAAATAAAACAATCATTGATGTAACAACCAAATTAAAAGTCTCTGGAACTGCAGGCTTTTGTGACATTTACTCTTTAAAACTGCCCATTATTCGTCCAATCTCGTTAAGATTGGAATATGCAGACCGTCGCGTTCACCAAGTGCATCTCCACTTCACTTAGTCCCCAAAAAGGACCCAAACGATTGGAGACCTTGCGGAGATTACAGGAGACTAAACTGCATCACAATACCAGATCGTTATCCACTTCCACACATACACGATCTAAGTATAGAACTGAAAGGCAAAACAATCTTCTCGAAAATCGATCTCGTACGCGCGTATCACCAGATTCCAATGGCTGAAGAAGACGTACACAAAACAGCAATCACAACTACTTTCGGTATGTTTGAGTTTGAACGCATGCCATTTGGTTTGAGAAATAGCGCTCAAACCTTCCAACGTTTTATAAATGAAGTATTTTTGGTCTGGATTTTGTATTCACATACGTGGACGATATATTAGTTGCAAGCAATAATGAATCAGAACATATTGAACATTTAAAAAATGTTTTTACGCGACTCGATCAATACGGACTTAATCTAAAACCCACAAAATGTACTTTCGGCGTTCCCTCTCTTGATTTTCTAAGTTACGAAATTTCTTCAAAAGGTATTCAACCTTCCAAAGATAGGATTGAAGCAATAACAAATTTTGAAAAACCAACTTCTATCATTAAATTACAAAAGTTTCTTGGCATGATCAATTATTATCATCGTTACATTCCGATGTTAGCAGCAGAACTATACAATCTGCACGATATGTTAACATCTGCAAACAGGAGTAAAACCAAACAATGGTTTTGGACCGATAAATCAACAAAAGCTTTTGAAAACGCTCGATCACTTTTCGCTCAAAATACTTTAGTAACTCATTTTAATAAACATGCTCATTTATCTTTAAGCGTCGACGCATCAAATGTAGCAATTGGAGCAGTTTTACAACAATCTTCTAGAAACACATTGGAACCACTCGCTTACTTCTCAAGAAAACTAAGTGCAGCAGAATCTAAATATTCTACTTTCGATCGAGAACTTTTAGGAATTTACCAAGCCGTCAAACACTTCAAACACTTTCTCGAAGGACGAAATTTTACAATTTACACTGATCATAAACCCTTAACATACGTTCTGAATTCCAAAACTGATAGATCTCCAAGACAAACACGACACTTAGAATACATTGCACAATTCACAAATGACATTCAATACATCACTGGAAAACATAACATAGTAGCAGATACACTTTCACGCATTCCTGAAGTTGATGCAATTTCAGCACAAGACATTAATTTTTCGACTCTATATAAAGAACAACAAACTGATGAAACACTTAAAACTCTAATTTCTTCTCCGGATTCAAAAAACAATTTGAAAGAAATACATATTCCTATTCTAAATTCAAAAATTTGGTGTGATATTTCTAGTCATTCTTCGCGACCATATGTTCCAAATTCAATGAGAAAAATTATTTTTGACAAAATTCATTCACTATCACATCCTGGAATTCGTGCAACTAGACGCTTAATTCAATCAAAATATTTTTGGCCTAATATGCGTAAAAATATAAATGATTGGACATCATGTTGTATTAGTTGCCAGAAATCTAAAGTAAATGTGTATACAAAAACTCCAATCCAAAAAATCAATATTCCTGCAGGCAGATTTGAGCATATCCATATGGATCTAGTGGGACCACTTCCAGTTTCTGACAGTTACAGGTACTTGTTGACCATTATCGACAGACATACACGTTGGCCTGAAGTTTATCCTCTTAAAGACATATCAACACATACAATAGCATGCACGTTCGTACAAAACTACGTTCCACGTTTTGGTGTCCCACTTCAAATTACCGTTGATCAAGGAACACAGTTCACCTCATGTCTTTTCACAGAGTTAACAAATTTACTTGGATCACACAAAATACACACTTCACCCTATCATCCACAAGCTAATGGCATGATAGAACGCTTTCATCGACAGTTAAAAACATCAATACTCACTTCGAATGATTCGACGCATTGGTCACAACTTTTACCATTCATTCTTCTTGGTCTACGAACTGCAATTAAAGAAGATCTGAAATGCTCTTTTGCTGAGATGGTTTACGGTCAAACCCTCCGTTTACCCGGAGAGTTAATTGTGCACAATAATAACAATAACGATAACACAGATCAAACTCTTCAAATGCTAAGAAAACATTTTTCTCATGTACGAACAAAAATTGTTCATCATAACCAAGATAACAGTTTTGTTCCAAAAGCACTAGATACTTGTGAGTACGTCTTCGTTAAAATCAATAGAACTTCAAGTCTTCAATCACCTTTTGAAGGTCCTTTTAGAGTTGTATCCAAACACAAAAATACTTTCAAAATTCAACAAGGCAATAAAATTAAAACCATATCTATCGATCTTTTAAAACCTGCACATGTATCACATTATTCCACAACTCAAAACCCTACATCCACAAATTATACACAAAGAAAAAAAGTAACTTTCAACATAAATTAACTAATTCATTTTCTAAATCAACTCAATTAAATTTTCTTTGTTCGTTTCACTGGAGGGGGAGAAATGTAGTGTCCTTTTCATATGCAAAATTGTTATTACTTTCATTTGTACCTTACTATTATTATACTTTATATTATTAAATACTTGTTTAATTTAATATTTCCATCTAGAAATATTTTAAGACTTTCTTTAAAAAACAAAAATTTTGATATATAATTTTCATTCGAATGTTTATAACTTAAGAATTGTGTTTAATAATAAATATTGTACAAAATATATATGGAATTTTGACTTCTATATATTCCATCGCGTAACTTGGATCTCGCGCCATTTTGCGCTCGATACTCTCTAAGCGGTGCAGCGCCATCTGAAAGGAATCTGGAAAGATACATTTTTAATTTCGCCACAACAAACCAGCTTCGTATCTGTCACCAACTTTTGCCACGTTTTTATTCAGCAACTCTATGGCTCTTACTTCTGTCTCCGATTGCAATGGCATGATACCTGGCTTTACTCTGAGATTTTCCGCATCAAAATACGCCGATATGATTTCTCTCATGTCTTCCATCTCTGTATCGCATCCACAATTTTTTCGCATGTGAAAAACATGCTTCGATTCTGTGCGGGCATTATTATTACTTGGACCATAGACCATCCAACCTAAACGGGTTTTGACTCCAATCAGCCCTTCGTTTGAAGAGGCTCGAGGCACTTCCACTGGCACCGTTCAATAGGCATGCTTCAAACTTATTATTTTTGGCTGAACATTACTGTAATCTAAAAGTGGAAGCCCTGCTAAATGTGGGTCTTTATATTTACCACACCTGAATGATTGCGTTGGCAACGCTAAGCTCTTGGTGGCGTAAACGTCTGACAACTCATATTTTGGGGCATTGTTTTCAATTGTCAAATTTAATACCTGAGTTAATTGCATCGTGCTTTGCTCATTGATCCACTCAAGTTCTAATATTTCACTGCGTCCGGTTAATTCCAGCTCATTCGCAAGCTCCTGGTCTCTCATTGATACATTAGCACCGTCATTAATAAACGCGTAGACGGTGACGGCTTGGTCTTTGCCATAAAGCACAACAGGCATTACCTGACAAAGTACTGTACCTTCGTGGCCTCGGTCCGCGTGACAGTTGCACCGGTCTTGCAAGGCTTCAGTGGATCTGGGTACGAGGTTCGGAATGAGAGTTCGTTCGGGTCTGCGCTGCGGCTTTGATGCAGTGGGCTTAGTGGTGCTCTGGCGCTCCGTCTCCGTACAGTGTAGCAAGTGGTGATGAACGTGGCTGCAACCGTCGGTACCGCAGCGTTTTCGTTCGAAGCAATTGCTGACATGGTGCCCTCTTTTAAGGCAAGAAAAGCAGGCGCGAATTTTTTTGATTTGTTCCCATCTGTCGTCTACTGAAAAATTTATAAAAGATTTACATATTGCTAAGTGGCTGCAATCACCATTACACAAGGAGCATTTCGAAGGGGTGACTGCGATGCAAGCAAATCTGCGACCGGTGTTCGTAGCAGGTGTATTAGCTGTTTGCCTTTGTTGAGCTACAGCACGCGTGAATTGCGACGATGTGGAAGGCAACGAGTCTGTCACGACGTTCACGAGTCGTCGCAAGTGTTTAAGCCATTGGCTAAAATCTTCAATAGATGGCGGGGCATCGAGTGAGAGGCATCTTTCCGCCCATTTGAGCTGCTTCGTTATTGGCAGCTTTGCGACCAGCTCACTCAATAACGTTGGATTGGAGAGGTGATGTTCACCCCGCGCGTTCTTCAGAAAGGTAGCCATATTTGCCATCTTATTGGCAAATTTCACTAGTGCATTCAGGTCGTCCTCGGCTCGCACTTTTTGGACTTGACTTTTTATTAGTTGCTCCTGTCGTCCAAACGTCTCCTTCAGAATTTAAATGATGGTTGGCACGTTTGCAGAGTAAGATAAGAGGCCCTCGACCGGTTCCCTGGCTATTCCGTTTCCTCTGAAGAGCTTCTAAAAATGTGTGCCAATCCTCTGGAGAGCCTGAAAATATAGGGAGAGGGTAGATTTTTTTGTGATGGTTGGTCCTAACGCTTTCATTATAAAAAGAATTTGGAGTTCCATTATTGTGGTAAAATGTTTGAACTTGCGGGTTCGTTGAACTCTGGATGGCTAATTGTTGCTGTGCCATTGACTGCGGCAGTGTGTTGAAGATCTGCGTCGTAGGAGTCGGCTGCGAAGCTGGCTGTATGGGTGGTAGGTATCTGTGAGTATATATAGTATAGTATATATAGTGGGTATAGCATGTGTGTAGGTATCTGTGACATAGGCTTAAACGAATATATGGGTGCTGTTTGTGACGTCGATAGTGTTTGAGTGGGTGGGCGTTCGGAACATTGCGTGGCAAAGGCCTGTGGCTGTGATGCTGGCTGCATAGATAATTGTGGCATTGACGATGGTTGTGATGCTGACTGCACTGCAAATATTTGTGGCATTGACGATGGCTGTGATGCTGGCTGCATTGCAAATATTTGCTGCATTGACGATGGATGTGATGCTGGCTGCATTGCAAATGTCTGTTGGTTAAAAAATGGCGGCGCTGTTTGTGACGTCGGCTGCGATATAGACGGTGTCGCCTGCGTAGAAAATGGCGGAGCCATAAACGATATTGCTTGACTGGTCTGCGCTGGTAGTTGCAACGTCATCTGCTCAGATAGTGGTGTTTCCAGGAGAGATGTAGGATGCTGCTCTGGCAGCTTTTGGTGTTGTTGGGTGTGCTTCATCGTCAGCGGCGGCATCGGCTCCGGTACATTTGACTTCGGGGCGGTGATCGCTGGCGGTGATGTAGATCGTGAATTCATCGAATTATATTGTGTTACCTGATTTATTTCGCTTCTCAATTGGAGCACACTATCTTGAAGCTGCTGGCAAATGGTGTCGATTTTATCGTTCGATGCATTTGATAAATCTGTTTTACCTGTTGGTGGCGTTGGCGTGACTTGGGCAATCGATGACGTCGATGCAGAGGGAACCTTTAATGGTGTCTGCTTGGCTGGCGCTGGCGTAGAAGTCGAACCTTTGGCAGGTGAGTGGCTAAGTGGCAATTCGATATCGTCGAATCTTATTGGCGGGACTCCTTTATTTATGCGGCTACTTACTCTTTGCTGTAGATTATCTTGGGAAAGAGGCATATGATCCCGGCGGACGGCAAGAACGAGCAAATTTGTAAATTATTAACAAAGAAAAGAAACGACGAAATTGGCTATATCTTTGAAACAAAGAATAAAATTGTTGGCTTTCGGGCCCAACAGCCATGAATAAACTTCCTGTGGTAGTCGGACATAAAAGTTTGTAGAAGCGGCAGTAAAACAATAATTGACCAGTTATGAAAGTTTATTCTCTAAATTTAATTATATCAAAAAAGGTAAATTTATATATACATAGTGAAGCTTACTTGTTTCCTTGGCTGCTAGGCTTAAAAGAATTTTCCTAACAGCCAAATTAAAAATTTAAAATACATTCACATTGATAGTCGTAATACATATTTTGTTTATACTATTAAAGATTTTAACTAATACGAAATAACAGATACGGTATACACAAACATATAACACAAGTCTTTTACTAATACAACTAGAAAATACCGAACTGTAAAAAGATACGAAGATACATAATAATAATAACTATATATAACAATAATTCATTTGACTGATTTATCGAGCAGTCAGGGCTTCAAGCTTTAACAAGCCGGGTAGTTCGAGCGTGTAATTTTTTAAAAATAAATTTTTATTTTGTAGCACTTCGAAAGTTTATGTTTATGTGCACACTTTAACGCAAGCGACACACAAGAAGAATTACTCCAATAAGGAAATGGAAAATTTTAAATATTTTTTTAGTAACGGTCAGTTTAAACAAAAGATAATGTTTTGCGAATTTAGTCATCTATGCACAACAACAATAGTGAGCAAAAGTGAATTCTATTCTAATAACGGTGCATTGTTTATTGCTTAATATCACTTCTGATGATGTTTCATCTTTATAACGCCATTTCAAAATTTTGAATAGAAAACGATTTTTATTGCATTTAAAAGAAAATATTAAATTTCTGTTCCATTGGCTCCAATAATATTGCAACTGCGATTTGGCATACTTGCATTTCATTTATTTAATGTATTTGAATTAATTTTGCTCCATTCTTCAAGAATAACTGATTTCCGTTCTTCCACATTGCCAAATTGTCTGTTATTTTTATACACCTGGCGTACAATAACTCCCCACAAATTCTCGATGGGATTACAATCTGAAGAGTACGCCGGCCACTCCAATAAATCAATGTTATTGGCCTGAAACCATATCGACCACTGGGAAACTAGTTGTGTCTGTCCGGTTTTTTCCAAAAGTGGAGTCAAACTGCTCTCCAGCACACGAGTGTAGTCAGCGCTCTTTATGCTTGAAGATTCAATTTCAGAAAAAGCACCCCACATCAACACATTATCTCCACGAATACTTCTTTTTGAAAACGGAAGTGGTTCGCGGCGTATGTCGTACTAATAATGCCAAAACCCAACCGGGCCATCAAGATCCCATCTTTTCTTATTGGAAGAAATTACATGTAAATAACCCTCAACGTGGGACCCTTTTTTAAAACATTATTGAAAAGCTGACTGGTGGTTAATTTGTTCCTATGTTCCAAGCTCGTTCTCTTATGTTTGCTAGTAAGAGCAGGAACACACTTCATAAGTTCACTGCGGATATGTTTACACTGATGTAGCACTCTCCATACCGGTGTTCGGGAAACTTCTTCAGCAACAACACTCCGCAACTCTTTTAAGCTGTGTGTAGTGTTGCTCGCAGATCGGATTATTTTCCGCTGATCGCGGTTACAGAGAATTATTTTTTTTTTGGTCCGACCATTTTGTTTTGCCGTAATTTTGAGAATTGTTCAAAAAATTTTCCCGAAATCCATAGCCTTCTTCTTTAAGAATTTTTATTTTTCCCATTTTTTCGTAAGTAAGTTGGGTTTCACGAGGCATTCTGGTCTAAATTTTTTCTATCGTTAAGGTCTTGGGAACTGAATACACAATTTTATTAATCTCTACACTTCAAACGCAGCAGAAGGAATAATTGCAAGTGACGTTATAAATATGAAACAGCATTAAAAGTAATATTTAGCAATAAACAATGTACCGTTATTAGAATAGACTTCGCTCTTGCTTACTATTGTTGTTGTGCATAGATGACCAAATTTGCAAAACATTCTCTTTTGTTTAAACTGGCCGTTACAAAAATATTTCAAATTTCAAAGTGGCGTTATATATATGAGACACACCTTATAAAATTAACAAATTACGAAGCTACCAAGGTAGCTCGAATCACCGAAACTACCCGGGTAGTTATGATCAAACTTCCCAAAAGAAGTATGGGATTACATGCCCGGGTTTTCGAGCATTACCCGGACTTATTTTCGGGTTTCAGGCACCCGGGTAACCGAACAAATCTAAAAAATATCGCGAGCCCTAATACGAGTATAAATAGGTATGTATACTACTGTGGGCAAAAAATAAAAAAAAAGTATTTATTTGTTCTTCTCTATTAATTTCACCCCCTCAAAGTAGTCCAGTAGCCAGAAGTCACATGATGCTAAGTCAGGCGAATACGGTGGTTGCGGAACCATATGGGTCGAGTTTTTGGCGAAATGATCACGAGTTACGTGTGCAGTGTGAGATGGTGCTTTATCGAGATGCAGAAACCAAGAATTGTCTCTCTACAGATCCGGTCTTTTTTGACGCACACCACTACGCATATCACCCAAGTAGTATTCTTTGTTGACAGTTTGGCCAACCGACCGGAAGGAATTCGTAATGCACCACACCACTATAATCGAAAAAACTATCAACATTACCCTGATTTTTGACTTGCTTTGTCGTGGTTTTTTGGTCTCGGCTCATATTTGGCACGGTATTCACCCGATTGATCGGCTGTTTCCGGGTCGTAAGCTTTCAACCAAGTTTCATCTCCAGTTATGATGCGTTTCATTTTGTCTTGATAGTCGGAAAGCTTCGTTTCACACACATCAACGCGGTGTTCACACACATCCCATAAAATTGAGCGTTTTAGGTACCAATCGCGATTTTACTTTTCTGAGGACTAAACGGTCACTCAAAATAGTTTTCACTGATCCTTCTGATATTCTAACAACGGCAGTAAGGTCTCGGACTGTCGATTGACGATTTTGGAGCACCAATTTTTTTGATTGTTGACGTGTTGCTCATCAGTTGATGTTGATGGTCGTTCTGGGCGTGCCTCGTCTTCAACACGTTCTCGACCCTCTTTGAACATTTTGTACCACTCATAAACTCTTGTTTTCAATAGAGCTTACTCACCGAAGGCCTTCTGCAACATTTTCAACGTTTCGGCAGCAGAAATTGCATTCCACTCATAAAATTTAATGGAACTGCATTGTTGAATAGTTTGATATTTTAAAAAAATGAAAAATTCACTTTAAGCTATATACAAAATTAGAAAATAAAAAATTTTCTAAATAAAACCCTATCGGAATCTCCAAAAAATTTTTATTAAAATTTTCCGATATTTTTTGCCCACAGTAGTATATAACTAGAGTATGTTCTACTGTAATAGTTAACATTGGGTTTACTCAACCCATTCTACTTGTATTGTACTTGCTGTATTGTAATATACACGGCTAAAGAAATTTTGCTTCAATAATCGTTTGAACAAAAAATTGAAATGTATTCTATTTATGTTATGCATTTTATGGAGGTATACAACTAAAAATAATGAAAATGTTAGTAAAATATTTGGATTGTTTTATTATTCTCACCAATTAATACAATCGTAGATGTGTTTATTATATAAAGAAGAGCTCCATTAGAATCATTTACAAGACCAAGAGCCAAATTAATTCCGCGGTTTATAGCATTTCCCAAACAATGAAGATATATGTTCTTTATTCCAGAGTTAAATAAATCCTCACATTCCTTACGTTGAGCCTGAAAAATAAAATAATTTTTTTTTTCAATAGCCTCAAAAATTTGTATAATATTCTTTAAAACATTTAATGGTTCCTTAGCTTTCAACTTAAGAATAGCCCAGTGTTTTCTTTTAAGTATAAAAAACGGAAGCACAAACTTTCCATTCTTCGTATTTAGATTAATAAAATAACATCCCAGCAGCACTCAGACTGGAACTCAGGACGGAATTTCTAAAAATGGTTTTGTTTCAGTAACGCTTTTACGGCCCAGAATTGAATTTTTTTTCATTTTAAATCACTTAACATCTCAAAAATATGTAAAAAAAAATGTATAAAGATATCTTGAGTATTAAGAAACTAATAAGCGTGGCGGCCGTGTTGAGTGGGTAGAGTGTGTGGCTCATACGCCAGTGAACATAGGTTCGAATCCCCCATCTGAAAGAAAGTTTTTTTTATTTGAATTAATTTTTCTGTTTGGCCGTCACCTCTCTGCAGGCAATGGCAAACCGCAGAGTAAAAAACTGCCATGAAAAGCTTCTTGAAAACATAAGCAGTTCGGAGTCGGCATAGAGCTGGTAGGTCCAGATCTCGATCATTTGTGTTCAAACATTTCAAACACACATAACACAATTAATCATAAGAAGCTCGGTCAAAGTCCTTTCAAGGGCTGAAATGGCCGTTTCGTTTTTTTTTTTATAAGCATGAAAAGATACCAGTGCGTGAGTTCGATATAATATAAAACTCAAGTTACTACAGCTGCTATTTTATTATATCATTTATTTTATCTGCTCAAACCGGTATATTTGAGAAGGGGAACATTCCAAAGAATGTTAACAATAATTCTTTTGTGTGTATATATAGTGATTTAATTAAGTTTTGAACACTAACTTCTTCGTATTATTTGTTTCGTATAACATTAAAGTCGTTTTTCTCAAAACTACGTTTTTCAAAACTGCGTGCAACCTAGCTCAAAAACTATTTGACCCATACTTACAATACTTGGAAGGACATTTTTTAATAAAATGTTAACCAAACTGAATGAAACTGATTTTAAAAACAGTTTTATTCAAAATTTAAAAACAAAGAATTAGTAAAACATGCAAATTTTTTTTCCAAGTTCGTATAAATTTTTAAAAAAGACTTTTTTCAATCATCTTGCAATCGTTGCAGCCAGCGACATCTTTGTTTTTAAAACTCTAAACAAATTTTATCTAATAAAATCCTGCCAGCCTTAAGGCTGAAAATAAAACAGAATTGAGATTTTCTGTTTACAGACCTGTATTCTAATCAGAAAGTTAACAAATACACATTGTTCATGGTTGAAATTAAAATAGAGTTCTAGCTTCCTTTTTACAGACCTGTATTCTATCTTGAAAGTTAACAAAAGCACTTCAGTCCTCCTTTTCAGGGCAGATTTCATAGCTGAATTTGAAATTAAATTTGGTGTTAAGACCAGAAATTATAGATGAACATTTAAAAAAAGTACTACCAAATTTCAAGGGCTCTATTCTCTAACTGTGGGAAAAGCAGTGTACACAAAATATTGCGCACACATCCAGTTTCCAATTCACTAGCTTCGAACATTTTTTTTTCATAATACATGCACTCAAACTACCCTCTAAGAAAAATAAACGTAACGCATTTAGCGAAACGAAAACGTACTATATATGAACCGCCATTTCACTAACACTTTCATAGTTTTTCATATAAAAATAAGACGAAATTATTTCAGTGTAAAACTCTTCGTAAACGTGTCGCTTTGAGCATTAGGAAAGCGGATCGATTTTTCATTACGGAAACGAACTGATTTACACGTGTCGAATTTTTTGGTTATCGAGGTGTAGTATTCCACGAGGTAGAAGAACTAAGAACACCCGATCTTGATCTCAATCAATTGCACATTCAAAAAAACACTGATACAGAACTCGAAAATTTAGTCAAAGAAAAAATATACAAATTCGAACAAATTGCGATTCCATTCATTGGTGTTACAATTTTTGTGTTACGTAAACGCACCACTTTGGTGTTACTTATACGTACCACTTAAGCGATACGTAATCGTATCACTAAAGTGCAATGCAAAAGTACAGGTTTTGCGACGCCTTGGCGTAGTACTAATGCATACATAATAGACCCGATCTTGATCTCAATCAATTGCACTTACATCAAAACACTGATACAGAACTCGAAAATTTAGTCAAAGAAAAAACATACAAATTCGAACAAATTGCGATTCCATTTATTGGTGTTACAATTCTTGTGTTACGTGAACGCACCACTTTGGTGTTACTTATACGTGCCACTTAAGCGATACGTAATCGTATCACTGCTGTGTAATGTAAACGTACCGGTTTTGCGACGCCTTGGCGTAGTACTAATACATTCAAATGATTAATTTTTTTGTCTAATTCTCTTTTCCAATCTTTACGTATACGGAAAGTTTTCGTATCGCAAAATCGGTTCGTTTTCGAGGTCTTATAAGAGAAAATAACTTCGCCTGCGGTACGCCTACTTGCAGTTTTTCTTAGAGTTTTTCTTATACTTTTTTTGAAGTATCGTCTTATATAGAAACATAGTAAGGTTTATAGGTTTATAAGGTTCATAGGTTTAACTTTGTTGTACATATTTACTTTATGATAAAATAAATAAAATATAACTTTTGACAAATATACACATTAGGGCGGGTCGATTTAAAAATCGCTCAATGCTCTGTGAAAATCGTATTCTAGGGATCGAAATAAGAAACTTTGCCGAAGGAACCATACCTCTAAAACGAATTCTGATGTCCCCCAATTTGGGTCGAACTTTTGGGTAGGGGCAAATTTTGAAAAATCCCACTTTGACCCATTTAGTGATCCAATCGAGTCCAAATGTATGACCGAACCCCACTAACTTTAGAGGCTTGACCCACTCATGCCAGTGGCACACCCCCTGGAACCCCCCGTGGGGTTCCCCATACAAACATTTCAAAAAATCACCAGTTTTGGCACTTTACATGAAAAAATCAGCGAAATGGCTATGTTTTTTCTCTATTTTTAGATATTTATTTATAATAATATTTATTATTTATTTATAATAATATCTATTTTTTCTCTTTTGAAATTTATTTAGTCAGAACATATGTAAATGAAAAAATTAATTTAAGTTAGTTATAGAAAAGAAACTAAAAAAATTATTGTTTGAAGTCTTTTTTACTTTTAAGTCTGGGCAATTTCGCACGGCTCTCTAATGTCGACGCCATAACAGCCTCTACATTTTCCGGTATAACCCGTTTGGAAACGCTAGCTAGCAATTGAATATGTCGTTCCGTTCCTTGTATGTGTGATGCAATTTTTGGATCATTAAACGGTGGATCATCTTGATTTAAATATTCTTTCAATGTATCGTACGGAATGCTTCGCGTGAATGGTGGTTCAAATACGTTATTTATGTCATTCATATTGATCGTTTCCGTGTATCTTGTGCAATTAAACTTTATATCTGGTTTTTTATAAGCTCTAAGTTGCGTTGGGTCGTCAACATCTGTTCGATAGCGTAGAATTATGTTGATAGCACAGTCGCGCTTTTCTTTGCTATCATCAAACAACATTGATAACAAGATATTTTCCGAATGCGCATAATATGAATTATCTGTAATTACTTGATTGACAATTTTGCATAAACGAGGTTCTAGAAATCGTGACCAACTAATGAAGTTGAAAAATAATGCACTGCCGTACATGACAGAGCTGTAATACTTGATATTGAAGTACATTGGCACATAACATTTAATTATAAATTCAACCAGAATTCTTAAATTTGCATCTGGATTTTCCGTTGTCACATATAATCGTAATAATCTAGCGGCCTTGGTGAGCCACCGAGAATGTACAATTTTCCCTGGTTTGATGTTAGCCAGATCCACCGAAACCACGCCGCTAGAAATTGCATGGGCCATGTCGTATAAGTACTTCGAATCGGTGGAAAATTCAATTTTTTTCTGGAGCGGGGGCATATTTTGCAACTCAATTTTCTGGAAGCCGTCCACCACCTGGAAATATATAATAATAAAATAATTAAAAATGGTTGACAATTATAATAAATGAGTGATAGCAATAACTTACCGGAAAAGTTTCACAAGTTTCGATTTGACGGCTCAGTTTTCCGGTTGCCGATCTTGGTCCAGTGCTGGTTGATTTATCCAAAGCTTCAAACAAATGCCGAAACGGAAGTTCGTTGAAGTGTAGAAGGCAAACGAACCAATGCAATGGTCTTTTTAACAGCAATTCGAATCGTCGTATAATTCCACCGTGTGGGCCAGTGTTTGTTGGCTCACCGTCAGTGCATATTCCAATTAATGCATCCAGTGATACAGGGTTGTCAATATTCGAAGCGCCTATCTGGCAATACTGTAACTTTCCGCAGTGATGCCAAATCGACTAATGACATACCGCGTTTGAAGCGTCATTCCAAGCAAATGTTTACAATGGAACAGTACACGCCCCGCGAACGCTCTAAAATTGTTGAAATTTACATTCAACAAAACAAGTCAATAGTGAAAACTCAACGTGCTTTCAAAAAAATAAATAAAGTGAAAAGTGCGCCTTCCAAGAAAACAATTTATCGTTTGTATGAAACTGAAAATCCACAAGAGATTCAAGAGGTACCTCTTCACGATGCAAAAGTCACTGTTTGGTGCGGCGTTTGTGCTAAAATACTCATTGGGCCGTTCTTTTTCGAAGATGATAATGGCCACAGAGTTACTGTCAATCAGGAGCGTTATCGCGATATGATAAACAATTTTTTCATGCCAATCGTTCGTCGAAAGCGTATCAGGCACTACTGGTTTCAACAAGACGGCGCGCCACCACACACAAGCCGCACTACAATCGAAAAATAAAATGGGCGCTTCGAATATGGACAACCCTGTATATTTTTATCGTTGAAAAAATCATTTAATTTGGTTGTTTTGTATTCAGCGGTTTCATGTTCCAGTCTTACGTAACCAATTAATTCAGAATTGGGTTCTCTCAAAATAACAAGATGAGGTTCTTTTACCATCCTAGTATGATACTTCTCATCAACTTTAGCTGTCGTTAAAGTATCATCTTTTCTGCCATCGAATGAAAACGCTAACAAATTGGTATGATCTAATCGTTTGCGAACCACTTCTTGTCTGCATTTCTCTTTTTCTCTGCGAACTTTCGATTTATCCATGATGAGAGGTTTGCCATGCTTATCTTTCATTTTAAAATCTTGGAAAAGAGCGGTTCCCAATGCTGCTACTCTATCAGGCACACCAAATCTGTCACATACCAAGGCAAAGTTAAAACAATCGTATCTCTCTGTGTATTGTGAACTTGTGCTTCTATCCATATCTTCTTGAACCGGTGGCGGTGCGTATGTTGAATCATCGGGATCTTGGTATGTTGGCATTGATGACATAGACGTTGCTCTTTGCTCTTCAGTTTCCATCACAACTGCATCCATTGTTAGTCTTCTCTGATTATGTTGATCGTGCATGAACTCTTTGAGGCGTTCGGGAACCCAGCCGCATGCACATGGAGCTGCCTTCAAATCGCATTTACATGTTCCAATGTAAAAAATTGTTTCCAGAGATTTTACATACTCTGTAAATTTTTGGGTTTTGTTTCTTCTCTTGATTTGCTCTTGATACTTGTCAAGCAATTTATTCAATTTATTAAATACACTTTTTTTCACCATTATTTCCATACCAAGTTTTTCCCAAATTCCATTCAACTTATCTTGTACTTGAATAGTGAATGATTTATGGGAAAACTTTTTTTGTTCTGTTTTAGCACGTTCGCTTAAGTAAAAATAATATCTCAAGATATCCAGATGGGTTGGTAAATTAAGATCAGTCAAATCAGTAGACACACCAAAAACAGTAACATCGTGCTTGGGTATATGACTCATTGGGTTTTCGATAGTTGTTGATGTTGTTGTTGCTTCATCTTGCGGTGTAGAGGATGGTGGATTCATTGTAAACTTTTTGATTTGGAATGGTCAACTTCACTTATTATTTTTTTTTTTGTAATATTTTTTTTATCTGAAACTAGCACTTCACACTTTGAGTTCTTCACAACGACTTAATGCATTCACAAAAACTGTTGCGTTATATATGGTCTCCGAGACGAGGCAATAAGAATGAAATCGTAATTTCAATTCTACCTGCTGTGTCTTGTGGTGGCTTAAAAACGCACACAAGCAATTTTAGGATCTGCAATTGTGTCACAGTGATACCTTGATTTTTTAAAAGGGTTGCGGTGCATTCTAGTGATACCTTAATTGTTAAAATGGTTGCATAAAACGGGCATTTCTTAAGAAGATGCCATAACATACCCACAAAAAGGGTTGTAAAAACAACCTTCATTTCTTAAGTAGGTGCTATAAAAAAACTACACAAGTAAGTTTACGACATGCAGCTGTGTCTTGTGGTGCCTTAAAAAACGCACACAAGCAATTTTCCGATTTGCAATTGTGTCACAGTGATATCTTCATTTTTTAAAAGGGTTGAATAAATTTCTAAAGAGAAAAAAAACTCCAAAAAGAAAAAAACAGGCATTTCGCTGATTTTTTCATGTAAAGTGCCAAAACTGGCGATTTTTTAAATGTTTGTATGGGGAACCCCCAGGGGGTTCCAGGGGGTGTGCCACTGGCATGGGTGGGTCGGGCCTCCAAAGTTAGTGGGGGTCGGTCATACATTTGGACTCGATTGGAGCACTCTAAATGGGTCAAAGTGGGATTTTTCAAAATTTGCCCCTACCCAAAAGTTCGACCCAAATTGGGGGACATCAGAATTCGTTTTAGAGGTATGGTTCCTTGGGCAAAGTTTCTTATTTTGATCCCAAGAATACGATTTTCACAGAGCAATGCGCGATTTTTTTGCCTCCCCACAAATCGACCCGGCCTAATATTCATCGACTATCTCCAAAAAGGAACCACCATCAACAGCGACTATTACTGTGCACTTTTGGATTGATTGCCAAGAAGCGGCTACATTTGCAAAAGAAAAAAGTGTTGTTTCACCAAGACAATGCACCGTGTCACAAATCGATGAAAACGATGGCAAAATTGAATGAATTGGGCTTCGAATTGCTTACCCACTCACCGTATTCTCCAGACTTAGCCCCCAGCGACTTTTTCCTGTTTTCAGATGTCAAGAGAATGCTTGCTGGAAAGAAATACAAGTCCAATGATTAAGTAATCGCTGAAACTGAGGCCTTTTTTGACGAGAATGAGAAATCGTGCTATAAAAGTGGTATCGAAAAGTTGGAAAAGCGCTATACTCGTTGCATCGCTCTCGAAGGCAACTATGTTGAATAATATAATCAAGTTTTATCAAAATTTTGTTTTTTTTAATTTGACAAATTTAGAGGTAAACGAATAATAAAAAAGAGCTTTGCAAGCAAGAGCTCTTATTTCGTTTTGACAGGGACCCTTTTAAACGCTGACAGCTATTTCTACTCTTTATATGAAGCATAATAGTGCTTTTAAACTCAAGAAAGTAGCCTTATATATTTTCTGCAAGAGCTTTAGTAGCGCTATTAAAGCTGCTGTTGAAGCTTGTTGCTTTATGAGATAGCACTATAAGCTCTGCAAGAATTAATATATGGCTAAAATTGCTATTTGGGATGTTGTGTATTATGCATGCTACAGCAATTGCTTCCACACAGCGCGTATTTTTTAAGCACAGAACTTTATTGAAAATGGAACGCCAACGTGTTTTTAACATTCCAAAAGCTGATTCGACGACACTTCGGGCCTTGCTGTGAAGTTGGTTTAATTTTCTTTGCCGAGGGGCGAGTTGGGCAACTCTTTTATATGGCGTTAAAATAGCTATAGGGTTAGTTCGACATTTATAGCCGGTATCACCCAAAAGGTAGTAACCGGAAGGCGGAAAGATTGGGGTTTTAAGCAGATGACTATTTTTCAAAACGTGCTCATCGTGGACAGACCCAGGATATCCACAACAAACGCTATAGAAGTATATGCTTTGCGATTCATATACTGGTCTCTTAATCGCGTAGGTACTGCAATGCGCACATGGGAACCATCAATGGCTCCTAACGCACCATCGAATATTGTTGTTTTTACTTGTCGATTAAATTTAGAACTTATATCAGAGTATTGATCCAATCTTCGATATTTTACAACGCTCGGCATCAAATTAAAAAATTCTTTGAGACATTTATGTACAATGTCCAGCACAGCGTATCTTGAAATGCTGAAAGATGCTCCAGTGACACGATAGTTTGCGCCGCAACCAAGCCAATAAAGGAACACGGTTACATAAAAGTAATGCTTCTAACCTCTTTGAGTATTGACTTCCTCTAAACCAGTAATCGTCAGGCGCAAATTTTTTTTACCACATCATTATTTTTACATAACCCAGCTTGAAAAATTTTAGACGAATAACCGTCAAAGCAATAAAGTCCTCGCTGAAAAAAGGTAAAGTAATATTTTGAATTGGAATCAAAAATTCATTAGACAAACTTGAAAATTGTACCTCCCGACCTTCACGTGTTCCTTGTCGCGTTAGCAATTCTCGTCGCTTTCGGTATAAATTAATCAGATTTATTTCAACAATAACCGCAACAATAATATTTTCGTTTATATTTTTCATTTTTACCAAAGAAATAAATATTAATAATCACGTACAACAAATGGCTGCTTATTTAGTTGTCAAATGTGTTTACGCACAGTTTTATCAGCTGTTTTTCTAAATTGTTACAGTGCTGGAAATTTCCAATGAAAAGTAATTTCCTAAATTTTAGATAAACTCGCACACACCCTGAATTGTATTTAGAGTTGGATAGAAATCATTTCATTTCATAGAAATCATTTTCATTTCGAAGACGTTTTAAATAGCGCCGTCGTTAAATTTTTTCCTTTCGTTGATCTTCTTCATTATCACAACTTAAGACGTAAAATTCTTCCATTTTTCAGTCTTATTTATTTTAATTTAGTATTATATTATAATTTACTAGTTTTCCCGTGTGGCGTTAAAACGCCGAAATAAAAACATATCTAGGGATAGGTAATTTTGTTTTTATATTATGAACTATTTTTACCTTTGAAGCCTTACTTATCATCACATACTTTTAGGCATTACAAAAAAATGTAGTTGTTTTTCATAGCAAACTGTTTCAGCTTTTTTTTTTTAAAATACACAATATTTAAGAAAAAATAAGACCTTATTGCACATCTACAGAGCAAGACCTTCCAATTGCTACCTTATTTATGAAAATCGCGTCTATAGTATAGATTTGATAGTCATCACAAAAAATGCGCTTGCGTAATAATATAATAATTTATAATATTTTTGTTATTTGCACACCAATTCTCTAGCTAAGCACATAAATGTTAATATTATGTTGTCGTTGTTAAGAAACATTCTGCAATTAACAAAATTGTAAAGAAAATAGCTTTTAAATTTTCACCAGAATACGGAACATTAAGAAATTGTTAATATTAACTATTTTGTTAATGTGGTGAGCTTTGTTAAGCTGGTAAAATGTTAACTACTACTAACTTAACTACTACACAAATATGAAAAAACCTTTTTAAAACTTTGACTTTTCCATTAATTTTTTTAATATTTTGTTGTACAAATCGTACGCAACGCCAGTTTGGAAATGCCCATATGTAGATTAAAAAATAAATGTTTACGGAACACCTACCCACCTACCATAATTTTTATAAGCTATTTGCATAGCATCAAAAAGTAGTCGTATACCAATAAAATTTGGTATATAAGTTGAAATAGACTATATAAGATCACTTACGAAAAATTTTGCAAATCCGCCAACAACCACGCCTACCTCCTATATAACTCAAAAATTGAAAACACAATAATTTTTTTCGTTTTGAAGTTTTATTAAAACGACTCACTCAAGAATCTGAAATATGTGTACATTTAAAAAAATTACACGTTTCAATCTCCTTAAAAAAAACACGAAATTCATCACACGAATTTCAGCCCTTGAAAGGACTTTGACCGAGCTTCTTATGATCAATTGTGTTGTGTGTGTTGTGAAATGTATCAACACAAATGATCAAGAACTGGACCTACATGTTTTATGCCGACTCCGAACGGCTTATATTCTCAAGAAGCTTTTCATGGCAGTTTTTATTCTCTGAGGTTTGCCATTGTCTGCAGAGGTGACGGCCGAACAGAAAAATTAATTGAAAAACTTTCCGTGTCAGGTTGGATTCGAACCAGGGTTCTCTCGCGTATGAGCCACACTCTACCCACTACGCCACGGTCGCCTTCTCAAGAAATGATCCTTCTTTAAAACAAATATATTGCATACCTACATTGCATACTGACAGGCTTGCATCTTAAAATGCACATCTTCAGAGGAAACCATATACAATTTTGGAAAAAAGGGGTTTAATTATCGGGATCGCATTTTTGAGCAGTTGCATTTTGTAAAAATTGAAAGTGGACAGTTCCACCATGATGTTGGAACTAATTAGCCCGGATCGGTAAAAAGCGCTAACAAAGAAAACTTCTATCAAACTATTTTTTCTAAATTTTTAATGTGGTAATTCATTCTTAATAAAAAATAAACTTCACATTTTTTCTTATATAAGTAAAAACAGATATAAAATATAATTAATATTATTTCTTAATATATTTTAAGACACATTGTTAAACTTAAGGTTTTCATTAATAAAATCGAAAAACTTTATGCATTTTTACTATGTAGGTACTATAAAAAATATTACACAAGTTTCGTGATTTTTATAAAAAAAACTCGTTCACTTTTTCAATAAAATGTTTATAGATTTTTCTTATCTGGTTATTTGACTATAATATAGTTTGCTTATATTAACGAAAAGGGATATTTAAAAAAATTATTTATTGCCGCAAAAAAGCCAATGTGCGCCCTGGAAATTGTAATATTGCTAATATATTCGTGACAAACCCATGAAGTAAAATGATGCCTTATATTTACCTTGAAACTTGACTTAACTGTAACATATATATTACATTCTTTCTTTATTGGCGTACTCAAAGCTCTCTTTTTAATGTTTAATTTAGTTAATTTGGTTTCATCGAATTTTTTGTTCATTATATTAGATTGCATGAAAAATATGGATGAATTGCGCCGCCGCTCCAAAAACCGCACGAAACTGTCTTTTTTAAAAACTAGAAACTATAAAAAGGAACAATTGAAGTTGAGTGGAAATGGACTTTTTATTTTTTTTTTTTTTCAAAATGTCTTTCATTGGCTACAAAAGCCAATGGTAAAAAATTTCAGTCGGCTCTTAAGTGGTTTATAAGTTATTGGCGTCAAAAGTTAGAAAAATAGGCCTAAAAACTTGATTTTTTTTAGTTTTCATATAAATGTCTTCAAAAGTAATGTAGATTTTTATAGCCCAAAATACACTAGTGCTGTCTGCGTGAAACCGGTTTTATTAGGCAAGGGAGGTTAATGCAGGCGACGTGAGGTGCGTCAAATTTAACGCACCGAAAAAGTTCTATTGACAAGTGACTGACACGCACACATAAGCCAAGTCATCATATTTTATTTAGGGATTTGCAAAACCCTGCAGTGCGCCGAACTAGTACAAAACTAGGAAATCGCTACCCATGTGGTAACTACCACTAGTTGCACGCTAATGCCTTTTGTACGGAAGTAGTGACATCTGTCCCCCTCTGCATTACCAGTAGCTACCCTAAAGGAACAAACTAACTTGTTTTTAAAAATAACTAATTAAAAAACTAGTTTAAAATAATATAGTATATGAACTACTTTGAATTATATTAAGGCGGCATCCACTTCAATTCTAAAAATACTTTTTTTAATTTGTTACGATGCCTTATGCATTCACGTAATGAATTTATGTATATATTTTTCAAAAGAGACTTTCTTTCAAACTTTTTTTCAAAAGACTTTTTTTATTTAATTTTTTAATATGCCTTATGCATTCACGTAATGAATTTATGTATTTTTTTTCAAACGGTCAAATAAATTCTCTTTGATGTATAGAAATTTAAAATTTTTGTGCTTTTAAATTCATCTTCAGTAAGTGGAATATGAACTAGTTTTCAGATGATTTATTTTAAAGTAGTTAAAAAATAATTTAAATTTAACTAGTTTAACAAGTAGTTGAAAATATATGCAGACGAAAGTTAATTGACTTATTTAGCGGACATCACCATACAAAATATGTTAGTTCGTTCTATGGAAAAAAGTCAGAATTTCAACTAGTTGTGGTTGACAAAAAACTACTTTTTCAACTACTTTTAAATTTATTGATTTTTCTACAGGGTAGCTTATTCTGGTTCTCAGTAGCTAGTTACTTCGCTGACTCTCAGTAAGCAACTACTACTGTAATGCTGGCTAGCTACTGGGAGCCAAAAAAGAAGTTTGCTACTGGTAATGCAGAAGATGTCACCACTTCCAATGACATCTCTTTATTAACCGTTCACGGCCTGAAATTGCATGTTTTTCAATCGCTGTATTCAGTTGAAAAAAATATTTCAATTTAGCTCAAACTTCACATCCCGCAATAATTTTTCATGCTCTTACCGATTTTGACTTTAGATTAACGCCACCTGCCGACATTTTTTAAATATGGCCTCTTCAAGGCCAAAAAATGTAAAATTTAAATAGGTAAGCTAAAAATCGCGCGATTTTTAATAAAAATTTTTCATTAATTGTTAATATCATAAAGAATAAGGCCGCAGGTGAAAAATTAACCTGCTGTTACAAATGTACAAATTTTGTTATAGTCTTCAACAGGGTAAAAGCTGTTGTATTTTTCACGATAATTTTAAAGTGTTTCCCTTATAAATTAGCTTGCTCGCACTTAACAATTTGCACTGAACTATCAAACTTCCACGGTTTTTATCTCGTCAACCATTTGAGACCGACAAAATTTTATTGCACCCATAGGTTAAGGAGGACCATATACGGTATAATTTACCGACAAGGAAAACTCGATATATAACATTTTTTTTAATCATAAGACCTTCTAAGCTCAAATCCGGAAAAATTACACGCCGTTTATCTCGAAACCATTTTTGTATTTTTTTAAACTTGATTCGCTATCGTATGACACGAGCTTTTTTTTTAAATTTTTATGAATTTTTAATGTCACTATTTTTTTCGAAAAAACACACTTTCAAATTTGGAACATCATCAAAAATTGAAAATAAATTAAAAAAAAAGCTCGTGTCATACGATAACCAATTTTGTTAAGATTTAAAATAATAATTTTTTTTGCAGATCGGACAATTTTTGCAACTCCCAGCGCTGCAACCACGAGGCCCCGTTTTTTTCTCTGCCGCCAGTTTGGAGCTCTATAAAACCATGTTGGAGTGAAATATATATTTTTTTGATTTTTTTTTTCTTGTAATTTGTTCAATTCTCTACAATAATAAAGAAAATTTTGGAAAAATGTTTGTTTTTGACTGAGTTATGAATTTTTAAAACAAGGACTGTTTTCTCTGCCGCGAATGTCATGTCCCGCCTTAAAAAAACTTGTGATTTTAATTTTCCTACAAAACTTAGCATTATTGGTATCAAGAGAAATATTATGCTGTTAATTATTCAAAGAGCTATCAATCATTGGCTGCATTCCGCCAACACTAGCGCTCAAGAAAATTCGGGTGAATGGCTACACTTTTGACAGCGCTGGCAGCTGTCTACGCTCGAGCGATGTGCATTTTACCTAGCGAAATAAATTACGCTACTTCTACTCAACAGTTGCAAGTTATGTCATTTAACAGCTGTTTGCGCACCAATTTGCATGAATTTGCAAACACTCAAATGAAACGCTTAAAATAAATGCAAATTTTCGTAGCTTGTCCTATTTTTAATGTTTTTAACTATCCTTTGCTTCTTGCAATAGTTGAATGAGGTCCGAAATGTGCTCCTTAATAGCCATATCAAGACCATCATACATTAGCATCTCTAGCACTACGTTTTGCATTAAGTAAACCTCTTAGCAGAAAGAAATTAGGTTTTAAATTCAACAAAACAAAACAACCGAACAAGCTACGTCAAACGTCAGTTGTCAACAGATCTGACGTTCGACGTAGCAACGCATTCAGAGAAATCCAGCGTAAAATTATCCATTGCTACAATAGCGCTCGCCTTGGCAGAATGCAGCCATTAAAATCCATGCATTACTTTTAATGATATAGCTCATTACACTTGGCGGTTCACCCTTGTACGAAATAACCTAATCATCAAATTGTTCTTTATATGTAAAATGCTATATCTTTAAAAGTAACGAATGGATTTTAATGATTGATAGCTCGTTGAAGTGGTAACAAAATAACCTTTTATAATAATGCTAGGTTTTGTAGGAAAATTAAAAAAAATCAGGTTTTTATGTCCATTTTGCCAACTTTCAGACCTGTAACTTCTAAACCGCTTGAGCAAAGCGAAATTTTTTTCACCTTTGGCTGTTTTAGCGGAATAATTTTACTTTAGAGCCCAAGCTCAAATATTTTTTTAAAATTTTTATTAGATGTATAAGGGCCTCCTAAACCTAACGCTGCAATAAAATTTACGATGGAAACAGAAAAATCGTAGCGGAATACCCAAAACAGTCTTTTTTTTGTGATAAAATTGTTTGCCCTGTTAAATGTTGTTTTGACCAATCCGTACAAGGGCTTACCACCTTATCGTAAAAAAAAACAATTTTGACCAATTCGCTGCGAGTTTTTTAGTTTCCAGCTGCCACACATTTAAACCTCGATTTTTATCTCGTAAGCCATACGAGAGCGGGCAAATTTTATTGCACCGTTAGGCTAAAGAGGCCCATATACATCTAATAAAAATAAGAAAAATTATACTTGAGCTTGGGCTCTAAAGTACAATTATGCCTTGGTTAAAAATAAAGAAATAATAATAAGTCTTACAGGCCCATTTTTTCCATTTAACAGACCAATTTATCTTCTAAACCAGAGAAAAATTTTCCAAATTTGGTATAAGAAGGCTATAATACATATAAAAGTTAACGAATTTTAGATAAAAGTAAACTATTCCGTACGAAAATTATTAAAGAAATCAAAAGTTTTTTAGGCCAATTTTCACATATTTCAACTCCAATAACTTCTAAGCGATCTGAGTGTCCTAAAATTTCCAGGTTCGGACTTAGGTTCGAGATCCCCTTTATTTTCAATTATGCCAAATCAACACAACACTAATCAAAAAAATTGTAGACATAAAACAACACACCGAATAGATATGATGGATTTATATCGATATTTTAATGCAGATTATACATCAGCGAGCTGGTATGCCATACATTACGGCGGCGCGAGTCTGTGTGAAGCAGAGACCGTTCCAACTATAGAACCTGTGTGTCACACATCAGCTCTGAAGCAACTAACAAGGTGGTAGTAACTGTTCTTTTGGCAATCATAGGTTGTCAAAATGGTGCATAGTACAAAACGAAAAAAGTAAAAAAAAAATTCTAAAGTAAAGAATACATGCAAATTAAAACCAATGATCGCCGTTTTTGTGAATATAGCCAGCTGTCACTACCACCGTGTTAGTAACTTCGTGCATCTGCTTGTCTTTTGTTGTTTTTCAACATCATTATATTTGAGATATTCGAAATAGAGATGGGCATGCGTCACGAATTTAGTCGAGACACAACGTGCCACAACAAATCATATCGTGGTCGAGAGCGACCCCATCAAAAATCAAGACTATTCCAGAGCGAGATTGAATTTTCCTAGTGAGTGATGAAACAAGTTCCAAAAAACAGCACGTGTACGGTATGCACGCAGCATGAAATTTTCGAAAAATTTAATATTTCACACGTATGGAAATTTGACAGCTACTGAAATCGAAACAGCTGTTATTTTTAGAGTAACATCTAATAGTGCTGTGAGAACTATTGAGCAGTGGTTAAATTGCTGCAGTCAAAGTAAAATAAGTGCAGTAAAATTATTTAACATTCTACCCATGAATGTAAAAGGAGAGCGAACTTAAATTTTCAAAGTTTTAAGAAGTTTGAAATAGAGTTTATAAAACTAAATTTCAACTAAATTTTAATATATTGTTAATGATATAACTGATAAAATAATGTAAAAATTATTTTAAATTGTAGAAGTTCATTCTAACTTCTGAATGAATTAATAATAATAATAAAAAATAATAAAGAAGTAAAAATCGTAAAATTTTATTTTTAGGCACTATTTGTTTTCATAACTTCAGAGAATATCACTGTTTCAACTTGTGCTTGCGAAAAGTCAAACAGTCGCAACATAAGCAGAAGCATAAAACTAGTTTAAACAGTTTAAAAGTGCTTCGGCAGTCGTCGTTTTGATTGACTGAAATTGTAGATAAAGTCGAACGTCGAAGCAGCAGCATTGTTGAACTTCCGTTAGTCGAAGCAGCAAAAGCAGCATTCAAACAGCCGTACAGACTGTTTTGCGCTTATGATTTCTGCTTATTCTTTCTAACTATTGTACAATTATAAAAATAGTGCAATCATAATCATAAGAAATTTGGAAAAATTTAATAAAGCGAGCGAATAAACAAAAGTTATAAATATCTAGCAAAAATCATAAGTGCAAAACAGTCTGCTATGACTGTTGAAAAACTGATGCTGCTTCGACTTACGAAAGTTGGTTAACTGCTGCTGCTTCGACTTTCAATTTTGGGAAGAGTTTCAGTCAATCAAAACGAAGACTGCCGAAGTTGTCAATTGCCGAAGCACTTTGCAAACTATTGAAACAAGCTTACTGCTTCTGTTTATGCTGCGACTGTTTGTTTTTCGCAAGCACAAGTTAAAGCAGTGATATGCTTTAAAGTTATGAAAGCAGTTAGTGCCTTAAAAATAAAATTTTTCGACTTTTACGACTAAGCAGTAGCTTGAAAAAAACGGAAAGTTTTTAAACGCTACTATTGAGAACTTACTACTAGGTACTTAGTACCAGTGCGACTTAGTACTTTTCACTTTCAACTTAACAAAATGTTCTCAAATTTATTTTTTTTTAAATATGAGCGCGATAAAAACTCAAAGTTCGGTAAACCTCAAACAAAACATCTCAAGCAAAATACTACTTCGAAAATTTACTGAGCCGGGTACAGGTCAAAGTTATGCTACGATTGGCAGACGTATGACAATCATGTTAACGCACATATTTTACTGGAAATATCTTTTTTCCGCAGCTTCCGCAGCATAAAATGCAATGCATCTCGGGCGTTATTGGAAATGGGACTTGACTTAAAATTTCTTAGTGTCACGAGTTGTTTATCTTAATTTTTCAAATCTGTGCAACACTTGGTAATGATTTAGTTCTAAGCTTTTTCTACAAATTCCATATAAAATGGAACACTGACCACTTCTAATAAAACAACAACAACACACTTCGCCTTCTTTAATTATTTCGCGAAACACCTACAAATTTGAAACAAAAATAATAAGCTAAGAAATTCAGTCTATTATTCATTTCAATAGTAATTTATCTCTCACTCCGTTTCTTCTGCTCCTTTCTGTATAAAAAGAGCTTTTGCCAAGAGTTACTCTTGGGCATGGCAGAATTATAAGGTAGGGCCGATTCGCTGAGTGTCCTTTTGCGTCAACGAAGAAAGATAATGAAAAGATTGGTTAGTTGTCAAAACGAAAAATTTCGTAGAAATCGATAGAAATTGCAAATGAAGAAAACATTTTGTGTTTCCAAGTTGAAAAATGTGCGGTCACGTGTTAAATTTGTGTTAATTTCAACATTTCGTAGAAATCGATAGAAATTGCAAATGAAGAAAACATTTTGTGTTTCCAAGTTGAAAAATATGCGGTCACGTGTTAAATTTGTGTTAATTTCATCAAAAATATTATAAAAACTATAATATTTAGAAGAAGTCTTGAAAACAACTGCGAAACGTGAGCATAAAAAAACTCGAGATGAACAGCTCATTTTGACATCTAGCCCGCTTTATTCTGCTTTCTACTTCATTCCTCTCCGAGTCGGTCCTACGCTATAAATCTGCCATGCTCTTGGGAATAGTTGTTCCTGGTGCTGCTCTTGCCAGGTGCTAGTGCCGATAAAAATGTCGGTCTTGCTGCTGTTCCTGACTGTGTGCTTCTCTTGACAGCTGCTGTTGTGTGTTGCGAGAGTGTGTCTCCTGCTACTTTTACCAAGGGTTGTTATTGTGAAAGCATCGTTGCTGCTCCTACCTGTGTGATGAGCTCGCTAAAGTGCTGCTCTTGCCATAGTGCTGCTGTTTATAAGCCAAGTGTGCTGCAAAAAGTAGGAAATTATAATTCGAGAATGAAATGTGAAAAAAATTTCTCAGATTCGCGATACACATTTTGCGTACCCAATAAATCGCAAAGTGCTGTTTGGAAAAATTTTCATGTCACATACTTTAAAGGAGCATGTGAGAATTTAGTGCAATGAAATATGTTCAATTAAATATTATTTTGGAAAAAGAGGCACTAAAAGTTTGGGTCGCCAGAGACAACAGTTGATTGCATAGTACATTTTTAAATCATCTGCATACATAAGGTGTGGAATATCGTTCAGGACTCTGACAAGTCTGATATAAATATGTTAAAAAGAAGAGGACCAAGGTGGGTACCTTGCGGAACTCCTAAGGAGACAGCAATTTTTTTTGACAAAATTCCTTGGAATTTAACATACTGGGATCTGCCATCGAGATATGATTTTAGCCAACTTTGTATGGGTCCCGTAATACCGAATGTTTTCTAATTTACATGTTAGCATCCTGTGATCAACTCTATCGAAGGCTTTACTGAAATCCGTATAAACAGCATCTATTTGATGCCCTTTTTCCATATCTATTAAAAAAAATGATTATTAGATTGAATGTTGTAGATCGTCCCTTACGGAAGCCGTGTAGCTACTCATTTAGACTTGGGTTGATGATACTTGTTAGCTTATCACAAACAATTTTTAAAAAAAGTTTTGGAATGGCTGATAAAATTGCTATGCCTCTATAATTTTCAACAGACCCTTTTATCTCCACTCTTGTAAATTGATGTTTGATGATTTCCAATGAGAAAGAAATGTCCCAAAAGACAGTGATTCGTTAAAAATTATGTACAATGGCAGATGTAGTTGGTCTAAACATCGCATCAGGAATAAGGTCCGGTTCAGGTCCCTTAAATAAACCCAGTTTTTTTATGGCATTAGAAATGTCTTCCTGCGTTAAATTTATACAATCCCCCAGAATATTTGAGCTGGGAGAAGAGACTTCAAATTGGGTATTAGATTGACAAAAGACCTCCTTAAAATGATCCGCATATAAGTTACTGATTTCATGAGGGTTGGACCTTTAAACATAGACGTAGGATAGCCACTAGATTTACGCGTCAAGTTAACAAAGTCAAAGAATTTTTCGGTTCTCGGATGATTTTCTCACCGATAAGGTTAGTGTACAATTTGTACGCTTCTTCTGACTTGATAGAGAACTCTTTTGATAGCTCGTCATACCTTAAGCTTGAGTTCATCGCTTACATTATCAGTGTTTTTGAGAAGTTTATGGATTTTACTTCTTTGATTCCTCAATATCGTCTATAAAAAAAAAATCTAGCAATGGCTAGATAGAATCTCAGATTATTGAGGAATCTTACTTACTTACTTACTTAGGTGGCCGTAACAACCCGTGTCCGGGTTTCGACCGACCTCATCAGCTCTCGCCAGGTGCCTTTGCCTTGCACGCGCCTTCTCCAATCGGATACACCAAGTGCGGTTAGGGCTTCTTCAGCCTGGTCCATCCATCGGAGGCATGGTCTCCCTCGTCGTCGTTGACCAGCGACCCTCGCCTCGAGCACCTTTTTCGCTGGAGCTTCGTCGTCCATACGATGGACATGACCCAGCCAGCGTAGTCGCTGCACAGTTATACGCTGAACTACGTCAATGTCTCCGTAGAGCTCATACAGCTCGTGGTTCATTCGGATGCGATAGTCATCGCCGACTCGAACAGGACCGAAGATTTTGCGAAGAACTTTTCTCTCGAACACCCCCAGAGCGGCTGCGTCAGTTTGCGAAACTACCCATGCCTCAGCGCCATAAAGCAGCACAGGTAGAACGAGCGTCTTGTAGAGTGTTAGTTTTGTCGATCGAGAGAGGGCTCTGGAACTTAGTTGCTTACTGAGCCCGTAGTAGCACCTATTAGCAATTATTGTTCTCCGCTTTATCTCCAGGCTGATTTCGTTGTTAGTATTAATGGCGGTGCCAAGGTATACAAACTCCTTGACTACTTCAAAGTTATAGCTGCCGGATGAAACGTGGGAGTCTAAACGCCGTGCTCCCTTGTTTGAAGACAGCATATATTTTGTTTTACCCTCATGTATCGTCAAACCCACTTTGGCTGATTCCTTTTCGATAGCGGAGAAAGCAGCGGTAACATCTCTCTTGGTTCTGACAACAATATCAATATCATCAGCGTACGCAAGGAGCTGGACACCTTTATAGAGAATGGTGCCATTACGATGCACACCGGCCTTTCGTACGATCCCCTCCATGATGATGTTGAAGAGATCGCAAGACAGTGGATCGCCTTGCCTGAAACCTCTTTCGGTATTGAAGGTTTCGGAGAGGTCATTTCCTACCTTGACGGAGCTGCGTGTGTTGCTCAACGTCTTTCTGCAAAGTCTAATCAACTTTGCAGGTATACCGAACTCAGATATTGTTGCGTATAGGCAATCCCTTCTCGGGCTATCGAACGCAGCTTTAAATCGACAAAGAGATGGTGTGTGTCAATTTGATTTTCGTGGGTTTTCTCCAGGATTTGTTGTAGCGTGAAAATCTGGTCTAAGGTGGACTTACCAGGTCGAAAGCCACACTGATAAGGTCCAATCAGTGTTTTTGTAATCGGCTTTAATCTTTCACACAGTACGCTTGAGAGAACCTTATATGCGATTGAAATAAGACTGATACCTCTATAACTAGCGCAGATTGTAGGGTCTCCTTTCTTTAATATAGGGCACAGTACACTGAGGTTCCAATCGTCGGGCATGCTTTCTGCTAGCCATATTTTGCTGATGAGCTGATACATGCGCCTTATCAATTCATCGCCGCCGGTTTTAAACAATTCAGCTGACAGGCCGTCAGCACCCGCTGCTTTATTGTTTTTGAGTCGTTGGATAGCAACTCGAACCTCTTCATGGGTAGGTGGTGATACTTCCACTCCGTCATCGTCGATTGGTGGCACTGAACTGCGCTCTTGATGGGCGGCACTGGTGGAATCGTCGCCAGCAAGTAAATTGGAGAAGTGCTGTCTCCACAATCTAAGCACACACTGTGTATCCGTATTCAGATCTCCATTTTCGTCTCTGCAAGTGGATGCTCAGGGCTTGAAACCTTGGGTTAGACGCTTAACCTGTTGATAGAATTTTCGTGCATCCTTCTTGCCCTGGTATACCTCTAGTTCCTCACGCTCACGCTTTTCCTGCTCTCTTTTCTTGCGTCTGAAAAAGCTCCTCTCTTCCTTCCTCTTTTCGCGGTAGTTTTCTCACACGGCTCGCGTTGCAGCTGACTGCAGCGTTTTTCTGTATGCGGCGTTTTTACTGCTGTCGCAATGCGATACTCCTGATCATACCATTGGATCCGAGGTTGCGGGCGCCGAAAACCAATGACTTCTTCAGCGGCAGTGCGCATGGAGTGGGAAATATGCGCCCAAAGTCCGCCGGCGTCGTCGGGTCCAGAGGTTGGTTAATTGAGGTTAACCGAGAGTTGAGCGGAGTAGGCTTCGTCAGTCCGTTGTAATTGCAGCTTAGCGACATCAAGGTTTCTTTGTATTCCTGTGCGTATGTTCTTCGCATTGCATAATCGCATGCGGATCTTGGCTGCAACAAGATAATGGTCGGAGTCAATGTTGACCCCCCGAAGTGTACGCACATCTAGAACACTAGAGACATGCCTTCCGTCGATTACAACATGATCAATTTGGTTTCGAGTTTTTTGATCCGGGGACAGCCAGGTGGCCTTGTGGATGTCGAGGTGCTTAAATCTGGTGCTCCTAGCTACCATGTTTCGTGCCGCGGCGAAGTCGATCAGTCTTAGACCGTTGTTCGTTGAGCGTTGTTCGTGGAGGTCTCGTGAAGACTGAACTGACCGACAGTGGGGCCAAGATGCCTTCCCTTCCGACTTTCGCATTAAAATCGCCGAGGACTATTTTCACGTCATGGACTGGAAGGTGGTCATATACGTCCTCAAGACTAGCGTAGAAAGCGTCCTTGACGGCTTCGTCCTTTTCCTCCGTCGGGGCGTGCGTGCAAATAAGGCTAATGTAGAAAAATTTTTCCTTGATGCGGATCGTTGCCAATCTTTCGTTCACAGGTGTGAACCGGGAAAGAAGGTGGCGTAGTTTCCGGCTAAAGACGAATCCACATCCGAATTCACGCTTCTCCGTATGGCAGCTGTAGTAGATATCACAGTGTGCTTGTTTAGAGCATGTCAGACTTTATTGTTTTGAAGGCTTCCGCCAGTTGGATAATGGCACCTTCCCTTTAAAGGGTCCGGACATTCCAGGTGCATATCAGTAAATCATTGTCCGTTTTTCGTTTGTGGTGGTCGTCAACGTAAGTGGGGTTCTTATCCGAGGCTGGTTTAGTTTTCATTGGGCAGTAGTAATGTGGCGGGACCCAAACCCTGCGCACATTCCATGTTTAAGGTCTATGGATCGACCCGCCGCTCAAATTAGCCGTCAAACTGACGGATTCCAGTTTGCCGTTGCCCAGGGAACACCACTTGGAAGTTTGAGTCGACTTGAGACGATTTCGACATGGATAATGCTGGCCTCGCCAGGTTGAGGCGGCTAGACACGTTGCCATGTGAAGGTTCCCCCCTGTTCCCTGTTAATAGTTTAAAGTATTAAGATAACATTTTATGCTTTCGTAATCGGCGTTGAGGTAATCGTATGCAATGGAGTTACTATTAGATTAGGTAAAGGTAACTTCATTAGAAGAGAAAGCAACTGTTAAAGCTGTATGGTGAACAGAGTTAGCTAAGAAATTTTCTGCATCACTGCATGGACTAACCTTCATTTCCTCATATGCGTTAGTACAGATTAGGTCCAACCATCTCCCATTTTGATTTTGTACAGAAGAAACTTGCTGCAGGTCTCTGCTATAAAAGGTACTTAGCAATATGAAAGTTATGATATTTGAAAGGTTAAAGGGAAGAAGATAGTTGTCATTTTCGTCGGTGACAAAAAATATATTTGGACGGTTAAAGTCACCAAGAATAACAACCTTATCTTCCTCCTTTAGAGTAGAGATAAAGGCGAACAGTGTTCCACATAGCTCGTTGTATGTTGTTTCACTTGAGCAGGGAGGAATGTAAACGAAACCAATGTACATAAGGTATGTTTCATATATATAACGCCACTACGAAATTTGAAATATTTTTGTAACGGCCAGTGTAAACAATAGATAATGTTTTGCGAATTTGGTCATCAAATGTGCAAAAGTGAAGTCTTTTCTAGCAACGGTACATTGCTTATTGCTTCATATAACTTTTGATGATGTTTCATATATATAACGCCGTTTCAAAATTTTGAATAAAAACGATTTTTATTGAATATAAAATAAATAAAATTTTTAAATTACTGTTCCAATTACTCCAATAATATTGTAAATGCGATTTGGCGTACTTGCAATTCAATTTATAATGTACTTGAATCAATTTTGCTCCATTCTTCGATAATAACTGATTTCCGTTCTTCCACGTTGCCAAATTACCTGTTATTCTTATACACCTGGCGTACAAGAACTCCCCAGAAATTCTTGATGGGATTGCAATCTGAAGAGTCCACCGGCCACTCCAATAAATCAATGTTATTGGCCTGAAACCATCTCGATTTACGTGGATTGCCTCATTATCTCGCTGGAAAACTAGTTGTGTCTGTCCGTTTTTTCCAAAAGTGGAGTCAAACTGCTCTCCAGCATTCGAGTGTAGTCAACGCTCTTCATGCTTGAACTTTGAATTTCAGAACAAGCACCCCACACCATCACATTATCTCCACCAAAACTTCTTTTTAAAAACGGAAGTGGTTCGCGGGGTATGTCGTACTAATAATGCCAAAATCCATCCTGGCCATCAAGATTCCATTTTTTCGCATCGGAAAAATGACATGTAAAAATTAACCCCCAACGTGGGAGCCTTTTTTAAAACATTATTGAAAAGCTGACTGTTTGTCAATTTATTCCTATTTTCCTTCTTGCAAATTCCAAGCTCGTTCTCTTATGTTTGCTAGTAAGAACAGGAACACACTTCATAAGTTCACTGCGGATATGTTTACACTGATGTGGCACTCTCTATACCGGTGTTCGGGAAACTTCTTCAGCAACAAAACTCCGCAACTCTTTTAAACTGTGTGTTGTGTTGCTTGCAGCTCGGATTATTTTCCGCTGATCGCGGTTAGATGATTTTTTGTTTGGCCCGAACATTTTGTTTTGCCGTAATTTTGAGGATTGTTAAAAAAATTTTGAATGACTATGGCTGCCATTAGTTCTACGCCCTATTTCCCGAATTCCATAACCGTCTTCTTTACGAGTTTTTATTTTTACAATTTTTTCGTAAGAAAGTTGGGTTGCACGAGGCATTCCGGCCTAAATTTTTTTCTATTGTTAAGGTCTTGAAAACTGATAACACAATTTTATTAATCTCTGCACTTCAAACGCAGCAGAAGGAATAATTACAAGTGGCGTTATAAATATGAAACAGCATTAAAAGTAATATTTAGCAATAAACAATGTACCGTTATTAAAATAGACTTCGCTCTTGCTCTCTATTGTTGTTATGCATAGATGACCAAATTCGCAAAACATTATCTTCTGTTTAAACTGACCGTTACAAAAATATTTCAAATTTCGATGTGGCGTTATATGTATGAAACACACCTTATATATACAATTTCCTAAGCAAATTTCCATTATTCGTAGATCTAAGAGCTTGTGGGTAGGTGTATATATAAGCTCACTTGAGAGAGAATTGTGAGATGCTATCAGGACTCCTCCTCCTCGAGATATACCTGTTGAGGAGTAGTCCCGATCATTTCTGAAGACAGTCCAATTGCTGTCAAGAACTTCCTCATTATTGAAATTATCATTTAACCATGTCTTAGTGAATACTAGTACGTTGAAGTGGCATGATTTGGCGTACACACATAAAGTTTTTGAGATTTGCTTCTCATGTCACCACAGTTATGCTAAAATATGTTTAAGAAATTTGAGTTATGGACGATAATATTGTTGCTGCTCTTTGAGTGATTTTTGAAGAAGAGACACGTGTTTAGTTCTAACGTGAGCGCCAAATGTGTCTAGATCCGTCTTGACTTGATTAATCAAGCAAATGAAAGCAAACAAATAGGCTAGGTAAGTCATCAACAACGGTAGGTAGCCCTTCTTGCTGAATTAATATTCTAAGATAAGTTTTGGTCTTGCCTTCAAAGCATGTTGAATCTGGGGCCTTATGCATTTAAGCGAGATACAAACGAACGTTGTTGTACACACTGTTCTCCCTTAGACGAGAAAGAGCATATCTGCTTTCAGTGTCTGCGCAAGAATTTAATGTCAATTTGACTTTTGGAGGAAGTAGAGGATCTAGAAATGACGCAGGGCTACCAGGTTGATCACACGGCACATTTAGAACCGGAATAGGTTTATAGACACTTTCGGTTGGTGGTGATGGACTTAGAGTATGGGAGTGGATGAAATTCGGATACTTATCATTGTTGGTTTCATTGTTGTTTATTTATTTATCATCATCAATGGAACAAAGATTCCTTACTGACTAAAGTGTATTTGGCAAAGTCACTGAAAATTAAGGAAACAATAATATAGTAATAATAATGAATACAGTAAGTATATAAACATTATAATAAATTTAGTTTTTAGCAATTCTTAAAAAAAATAATTTTTAAGAATTACACTTAGAGCTTTATGCAAAGTAATTTCGTAAAGAACATTGTTGTTGTGGCAACCTGTTGCTTCATGAAATTACTTGGCATAAAGCTCTAAGTGTAATTCTAAAAAATTCATTTTTTTAAGAATTGCTGAAAACTAAATATAAATTAAAAATGCCACAATTTATTTTCCAAATATAATAAATTATTTGTTTAACGATAAAAATTATCAAGAAAGACTTTAAAAGCCTGTTTATTGAAAGTAAGATCTGTGGCAATATTGTTAGAGAGCATATTGTATTCAATAAGAGCTTTATTCAATGGAGCGTTAATAGCATAATTAGCTTTAAGCAATCTAATGGCAAAAATAACATTATTTTGGAGATTTCTTATTGGAATATTAAAATTTATCATTTCTAATAGACGAGGACAGTCAACTGCCCCTTTTACTTAGTCTGAGACATATAAGATTGATGTTATAGTTCTTCTACTTTGTAGCGATTTCAATCCAATTAACAAGCACCGATCACTATATGAGGGGGTTGGCTCAGTATGAATTAAGGACCTAAGAGCATATCGTGTAAATACTTTTTGAAGACGTTCAGTTCTATTTATGTGGGAGCTATAATAGAGATACCAGACGCATACTCACGTACGCATACTCAAGCTTGGATCTAAGCTGAATAGAGAGATTTATGGGTGTATGGGTCAATAAAGGCCGAACTGTTTCGACGAACAAACGCATGCATGGCATAAGCTTTAGGTAAAATGTAGTTCATGTGACTTAGAAAGGAAAACTTATAAGGACTTAAAGGATACTTCATCAACAGAACTCAAGACAATTCCATCAATATTATATGAGGTATTTATGATATTTTGGGTTTTAGTAAAAGTAATGTGAAAACACTTTTTTATGTTTAGCGATAGGTGATTTTTACAACACCAAGCAAATACATTTGACAGCTGAAGTGCTAAATCATGGGTATCTGATATATTTTTTACTAGCTTATACCCGGAGTGCTTCGCTGCACTCAGCGCTTATCCCCTAAAAGAGGGCGTAGCTTTAGTGAAGTCATGCTTTTATAGTAAGTTTGTAACGAGTTTCATTGATGTGTGACGTATTGTGAAAGCTATACCGAAAAATTTGGGTGCTGAAAGAGTACCACAGCCCTCGTCCAACGCCAATAAAATGTTACCAGTGGAACGGCATGTGTAAATTGAGGTCGAATACTAAATTCCGAGGCTGTGCGACCTATAGTTCCAAAACTGTTCGATATCGAAAATTTGTGATATCACATATACCCACATACGTATATACATTAAGTCACGCTACTTAGAAAATAAAAGTTGTTCAGTCCGGTTCTTCAAAATAATCCATGGCTTATGTTACGATGATCCCCAAAATATTTCGACTAAAAGTATTGTCTGGTATGGTAGTTAAAAAAAAACAAACGGGCAGAAATAAGAGCAATGAAAAAGTTCTTTTGTATCAACAAATCTTAAATATTTTCCGTTGTACTAAAGATAATGCGGATTTTTATGGATTGCTTTAACTTTTTTCATATTATTTTCACTAAAATTCAAATTAATTTTTTCCCATACTACTTTTAGTCAAAAAAATTATAATATATAAAAAATGCGTACATTTTTTTGTAATTTCATTCAATTTAATTCTTCACTTTACACTATATTTTACCATCAATAGACAATTTATTCGACCAAAAAAAAATTTTGATTTGAATTTTAGCGAAAATAATATAAAAAAAGCTGTTAAAAAGTTAATGAAAATCCGATTTACCTCTGGTCCGACTGTAAATATGAAAAATTTATTGCTGCAGATTGGAAGAACTTTTTCATTACTATTATTTCTGACCGTTTTTTATTTTCAAAGACCACACCAGTAAATATTTTTACAAAATCTGGGTTTTAAGGGTTTTAATGCAGGATGAACAGGTCATATTCTTTGAATAAAGTGCGGTTTGCTCCCACGAAACTACGCCCATTATCAGTGTAGACCTTCTTGGCCAATCCACGTCGGCCAACAAATCGTGCAAATGCTGCACAAAAAGCTTCTGCAGAGAGTTCAGAGACCACCTCGAGATGGATGGCCTTGGTGGAAAAACAAATGAACACGCTGACATATCCTTTGGGCAACGACGCTCGTTTAAGTGCCGAGGATTTCAGCTGAAACGGACCTGCGAAATCTATTCCTGTGTTGGTAAAGGGCAATGTAAAGTCAACTCGCTCAGGAGGCAGAGCAGCTATAATCTGACTGCGCGTTTTGTGCTTGTATATGGTGCACACTTTACATTGAGTAATGCGGTGTTTTATTTTGTTTTTTAATTTGGGAATGTAAAACTCTTGGCGCACGGCTCGGAACATCAGTCTGTGCTCTGCGTGGAGCAGAATTTTATGAGTAAATTCGAGAAAGAGATGACATAATCGGGACCTTTCAGGTAAAATTACGGGGTGCCTTTCATTATAACTTAGGGCAGCGTTTGCTAGACGACCATTAACCCTTAAAACGGCATTTTTGTCAAAAAAGGGATTTAAGGTTAAAAGTGAACTTTTACTCGAGAGAGAAATTGAATTTTTTAAGTTTTGATACTCATTGGGATAATATCTGGCTTGGGATTGGGATATCAGCCGCAATTTTACGAATTCTATTTCGGCTTGCGTTACATTTCCCCGGTTCTGAGTGAACTGAGTGCGATAACGAGGCAAACACGACTGAATAAAGCGAAACGCATATGCCAACACTCGTAGGGCTCGAGCGTAAGAGGAAAATCTGTGAAGAAGATCACCATCAGGAGTGGCGCTATGAAGGGCTTCAACCTTCCGAGCCTCAGGAATCACAGCGATAGTTGGGTGAAATTTGGGCCAATGGTGTGGAGTCTGCAAAAGCCAACCGGGTCCATTCCACCACAGTGAGCTCCTTATGAGATCTTGAGGAGTGCATCCGCGAGTTCCAAGGTCTGCAGGGTTTTCACTGGTTGGTACATGTCTCCATTGCGCATTTTTCACGTTTTTCAGGATCTCCGCTATCCTGTTTGCCACATATGTCTTCCACATATAGGGGGGGCTTTTCAAGCCAGGCCAAGACAATTGAGGAGTCTGACCACAAATGGAGTTCGTGTTCCGGTAACCGGAGACCTGCTATGACGTGGTTGACCAATTTAGACAACAGCACTGCTGCGTATAGTTCCAGCCGAGGTAAACTCAGAGTTTTGAGCGGGGTCACCTTACTTTTGGAGACCAGCAACCGGGTAATAGGTGTAGAATTACGATCAACGGTGCGAATGTACAGGGTAGCACAATACGCCTTTTCCGAGGAATCGCAAAATCCGTGAAGTTGGATATCGTGATGTGGAGAGAAACCAATCCATCTAGGAATTTCAATGTCCTTGAGAGCGGGCAAATTTTTAAGAAAGGAATTCCACTGTACCAACGAGACTGGTTTGACACATTCATCCCAGTCCACGCCTTCCAGCCATAAGCGCTGCAAAAGCATTTTTGCTTGTATGACTGCTGGGGCTAGCCACCCGGCAGGGTCAAATAGGGCTGTCACCGCAGAAAGAATTTGTCTTTTGGTAGCAGAAGAGGTAACGGATAGAGATTTGATATTGTAACAGAATGAATCACTGAGTGCATTCCATTTTATCCCTAGATTTGCTGTTAGTTTTTTAAGAGGTAGCCCTGCCGTTTTCCAAGCTTGTATGAGCTGTATTTGGGAATTCTTCGCAGTTTGCAAGTCGTGACCACCGGATAAGATGTCGTCAACATATGTTTCACGTTTTAAGGCTGAAGAAGCCATTGGGTGAGATGTTTGACAATCTTCCGCTAGTTGATGGAGGGTGCGTATTGCGAGAAACGGAGAGCAATTCACACCGAAGGTGACCGTTTTTAATGAGAAATCTTGGATTTCCTCAGAGGGACTTGGCCGAAATAAAATGCGCTGATATTCGTGGTCATCTTTGTGTATCATTATTTGGCGATACATTTTTTGAATGTCCCCATTGTAGACATATTTATAAAGTCGCCAATTGAGAATGACGCTCATTAAGTCGTTTTGGAGGGTGGGACCGGTGTGAAGAGCATGATTGAGAGAAATTCCAATAAGCGAGTTTTTCGATGCATTAAACACGACGCGCACTTTTGTGGTTGTGCTTTCGGGTTTGAACACCGCATGATGGGGTAGATAGAAGGAAAAATATTTCCCGTTTCTACTTATCTCTTGCGAGGTCGTTTTATGCATATGAGGTGCTGTCAGATACTCAGAGAGCACTTCGTTATACTGACAGTGCAGCTCGGGTTTTTTCCTTAAAGAGAGCTCCATTCCGGTATATTGCTTGAGAGCTATATAGCGGGAAGGGCCCAGAGCTAGTTCCGAGGGGAACATTTTCTTGAATGGTAGACGAACCACGTATCTACCATCAGACTGACGAAAAGGGGTACTGGCATACAACTCCTCACAGTACAAGTCATCTTCTGAAACTGGTCGGTATTCGGGAACTTCTTCAATTTCCCAAAATTTACGAACCAGTTCGCTCAGAGAAGGTTCGTTAGAGTGTTACACATATGTCGAGAATGAAAAACTGCTTACAGGACCGCTAGAGTGGGTGTGAAGAGGACCACTGAGGAACAAACCGAACACGGTGTTTTGAGCCAACAAACTACCAAATATGTTGGCTCTGATCCCATCGAGCATAATGTGTGGTATTACATCACTACCCAATACCATGTCTATTTGAGCTGGTTTATAAAAATTGGGATCTGCGAGCTCTAGTCCTTCAATTTCTTTCAAATTCGGTTTCGAAAGCGGGTATGAAGTTAGAAAACTCGTGAGTTTTTGAAGCACTATTGCTTGCACTTCGAGATTAAAGTTGAGGGATTTTGTTACGAGACGTAACGAACAAATCTTGTTCGAGCTAGCAACTATATTACCTCCCATGCCAGAGATGTTGGTAACCAATCGTTCTGTGGGTAGAGCAAGGCGATTTTTCACTTTCTCTGATAAGAAAGTTCTTTGGGATCCTTGGTCAATCAGAGCACGCAAAGTGAATATTTCGTCAAGATGTAAAATGTGTACTAAAGCGGTGGGTAAGACGACTTTAGCTTCATTTGCCCTAAAGTGAGAGGACACTTCCGCTACATCTTCTATTTGGGAGAGAGTCGGTTCTGGAGTTAAACCAATATTGGGGTCCACCGTTTGCATGTGTAAAGAGTTTATAGAACGGTCTCTTGAGGTAGAAGGTAAGTGGTCACCTTCCCGATTGGGTTCTGGGGTTGGAAGATAAAGCATGGAGTGATGCTGCTTCTTACAAAGTGATGCTGCTTCTTACAATGAAGGCAAGAAAAAGAGCTTTTGCACTGGGCTTTTACGTGCGAATGCGAGAGGCAGTTAGAGCAAAATATGTTCCGCTTGACATATTCAATTCTCCCTTGAGGTGAAAGGGCCTATTTTGAGCTATGACCATTTGGGCTTAGCACCTCTGATGCTATTGAGTTTCTCTACTACCTCGTAGCGAGAGGTCAGGAACTCGTCCATTTGTATCCAAGTTGGGAACTCTTTTCTGGAGGTAATGGATTGCTCCCAGAGAGCTAAAGTTTCCTCGGGTAACTTTGTGGAACACAAATAGACAAGGATGGGGTCCCAATGGTCAGTGCACACATTTTGGGCGGACAGCATGGCGAGGCAGTCATTGACGGTAGACTGAACCCTCTGAATTGCCACACTGTTTTCCGTGGTTGCGGCAGGGATGTTGAACAGGATTTTGAGCTGCTTGTCCACCAGTATCCATTTGTTCTCATAGCGAGAGCGAAGAGCCTCCCACGCCAGCGGAAAGTTTTCGCCGCATAGCTGATACCTCTTTACAATACTCCCCGCTGGGCCACGGGTCTTATTGCTTTTGCGCGGGGGTCAACCTTGGGTGGTTGGAGTAGATTGCCGTGAACATGTCTTTAAAGGATGGCCAGTCCTCATAACTACCGTACAAAATCTCTGTATCACAAGGGGGTACTTTGATACATGTAGAAGAATTTTCCTGGGATTTTTCTGGAAAGCTGTGAAACGAGGATTGGTTTTGCAGAGTTGAGGTTTTAGGTGCTCTGGGAGCCCTTTGATCTTCGAGTAGTCTTTGAAGATCTAGGATTTGAGCTTTGCACCTCTTGTACGCTTCCTCACATTTGTTGAATGTGGCTTTGGCTTAAAGTCTTCCAGCGACGAGTCCTCAGCGACCATGACCTCCTCAAATGTGCCTGTGAGCTTCATCCAGCATCGGTCAATTTCGGGTAACGTAACTTGTAAGCTCGAGTTAGTGTGGTCTTCCACTGGTTCAGAGTCAAAATCTGAGCAGAATTTATCCATCTGATCAGACGCAAAAATAAATTTGTTTTTAAGACTCATTTTTGTTTTTGCCTTTAGTTTTGCACGGGTTGATCTAAAAATCACTGCGCATTAGTGACTTTCTGAGAGGAAATTTTACTCTACTATTTATATGTATGGTAATGGGAGCTAATTCAGATGTTGCACGAGGTTGCAAGTCTGAATTGCAGAGGAGTTTATTTGCAGTTGTTGCCCGAGGTAGCAACTCTGCGATGTTGAGCTAGAGAGCAGGTTATATGTACTTAAAACCCCGAAAATACTTTGCAAGTGCCCGAGGTGGCAGCTCTGCACTATTAAGAAAATTCAAAAAATTTTCCAAAAATTCTAATATTCAGAAATTGCACGAGATGGCAAGTCTGACTATCCTTAAAAAAAAATTTGAGCAAGTTTCAACACTTCGGCAACCTGAATATCCGTAAACAAAATTTGAGACCACGAAACTTCTTTAGTTATTGCCCGAGATGGCAACTCTGAATACCCGTCAAGGATTTGAGAAAGGAACGGGATACAATTCAGGAGTTGCACGAGATGGCGTCCCTGAATACGCGTAAAATTTCGAGAAAAATCTAATAATATTCAGTAGTTGCACGAGATCGCAACTCTGAATACGCGTAAAAGCTTTGAGAGAATATCGGATACTATTCAGACGTTGCTCGAGATAGCAACTCTGAATACGCGTAAAAAATTTTGAGAGAAAAATAATCGGAGAAAAATTTCAGCAGACAACGAATACTATTCAGAAGTTGCTCGAGATGGCAACTCTGAACACTCGTAAGCTCTGAGAGAAAACCAGATACTATTCAGTTGTTGCCCGGGATGGCAACTCTGAATACCCGTAAAAAATTTGAGACGAAAAATAATCAGAGAAAAATTTGAGCAGAGAACGAATACTATTCAGTAGTTGCACGAGATGGCAACTCTGAACACGCGTAAGCTCTGAGAGAAAACCGGATACTATCCGGCTCGAAGGACCATTTACAAACTCATGTAAAACTTAGGTGTATTCAGCTGCGATAATGTCTGTATCAGCTTCAGAATACTTCCGCTTGCAAATAATAACAAAAATGGTTTTTTTTTATAAAGGGTTTTAATATTCTTACCAGAGTAGATATATTTCGGGTTGCGATCAAAAAGCAAGTGAAGTTAAATAAAATTCTACATTCGTGTCAAGCCGCTTAAGGCGACATCAAAATAAAAAATACCCGGGATAGCGGGAAGCTATCATCATCGATGTCATTATCTGTTTTATTATATTTAAAAAAAATTGCGATAAAGTTAGCAGCTTTATTTGTACAGTAAACCATTAGTAAGCCATCGAAGCTTAAAAGAATTTTGCGAGTTTAAAGGAATTTTTGCGTAACAGATGCCATAAACCTTTAACTTGAAAACTTCAAATCAAGAATTTACGTTTGAATTAGTAAACATAGAATTCCAATCAACATTTTTAAAAAAGATCATTCAAAATATTAAAATCACAAATATTGTAGTTGAAGCTTGCGTTAGCATTATTGATATTAAGAGATGGAAATTCATAAAATTCTAGCTCAATGTTTTGTGGAACATGATGAAAATCAGTTGCTGATTTTAATTATATTAATTTATAATTAATATTGTTGCTTACATAAATTAGGTCTAAAATTCTATTTAATTTATTCTGCAGACTATTAATCTGCGATAAGTTCATACTAAGAAAACAATCAACAAGGCAAATTTCAATTGGGCTATTAACATTAGATAGCGTAATAATATTACAATCATAAGCATAAAACCAAACTAATTTATTTAGAATAAAATCACCTAAAACACAGAGGTGACTATCTTGAAGATTATTTGAGAATAAATTAACAATGTTATCTACATGTGCCCTATAGAGATTTTCACCACTATTTGGTGGTATATAAGATGTACAGATAAATAACAGTCCATATGCTCCCCTTGGGCAGCCCGTTTTGGCAACATCACGGTCCTTGCGAAATGTAGTATAGAGTGCAGGATCGAAAAACTCTTCATCAAAAAAACCAGCGTTGAGCCAAGTTTCAACCAACGCAATAACATCATTATCTGTCTGTGAGTTTTGAGATAGTATAGAATGAGCTTTTGTTCTCATTCCAGACATATTTTGATAATAAATAGATATAGATTTATTTTAATGGGCGAAAATCGGAGCATTTACGTTTGCCTCTCCGCATTTCCTGGTTTTGGAAAAAAAAACGAAAAGTACGAAGCTGTAGAAACGCAAAGTTTAAACTTTACTTTTGTAATAGAATCATTACAGACGTTATTTTTGAGCAGTTTGGTACAAGGTGACGTTTATCGATACCAGCATGTTTAGCAACATATTCTATAATATTTTCTTCAGTTTCCGAAGGCATAAACGACAAGTGTAGCCACTTCATACGTGGAGCAACATTAAGATCAAGATTAAGATCAACGGCAACATTATTACCAAAAACAAGAGTTTTGTTTCTGATTTGAAGCTTGACGTCGAACAGCATTCCAACCAGATTGGCTCTGTGGAGCGAACGACGAAGTGGCAGCAGCAGCAGGGGGCGCAGCTTGCACAGCTTCTGCAAAACTATGCAGACGAGGCTGAACATTGTTAACAGCAACAGAGATGAGAGCAGTATTTTCAGCAGATGAGAGTGACGAATTGGCATGTGAAGACGGAACACCACAATCAATGTTAGCAGTCTCAGCAGCAGCAACAACAACGGTATCAACAATAGAGCCACTTGAAGAAAGCACAGCACAAGGTTGATTTATAAGGTTGTCGCAGGGCTGATCGCACTCTCTTCTCAGTACACATAATTGTCAAAACCAGCCAATTTTGCGAATGACTACTAAAGAAAAACGGATGAGAATAGAGAGCACTTGCAGATTTTCTATGAGATGTCAACTTCGATTTGACAATTATAGGTACTCGCTCTCTCCCTTGCGACAACCTAATAAATCAACCTTGGCACAGCAGAGTCAAGTTCAACACTTTCAACAGCAACAACGGGAACATTTTTTTTAATGGTTTACTTGATGCAAGAGTTTTTTGCACAGTGGAGCGAGCAAGTTTTATTTGCGACTTTACTAAATAATTGTTATTACACATTAAATCAGAGATTTTTGTTTTTATTTTTTTCACTTCTGAGACTAAATCAGACTAATATTAGTTTTGAGTATGAATTAACACAATTTCATACTAATATTAGTTTTGAGTATGAATTAACACAATTTCCGCAATTAAATGCAATGTTTGGATTTGTTTTAATTAAATCAAATATTTTTTCGTCGTCTATATCGACACAAGACTTATGGAAGTCATTTTGCACACTGTGCAGCTAAGAGTACAATCTTTACTTATAGACATAGAGCAAAAAGCACAACGAGATCTCAGAGACATGGTCGACCGCACAGAAAGAATATTAGATGACAACTGTTTAGATTAAATGAAACCCGTCTTGGATAAGTGGAAGATTTTTTCGATACTAGGTTGCTTTTCACCGTATTGTTAGTTGGAGCGGTATTCCGGTTGACTATGGGAGAGAATATTGGGAAGATGTTAGTTTTAAGATTCCAATTAGTATCTAAATTATTATGGTACTCAGGTTGCAAATAGGATTTATAGGTAGAATTAAGATTAGATTTAGAATGAGAAGAGTTTTAGCTAGAACTATAATTACTTTTAGAAGGATTCTTAGAATAAGAATTAATATTTATGTTAGAGTTAAACAAATTTTTAGGTTTATTGGTGTTGGGCTTAGGATTTTTGCTTATTTTAACGCTAGAGCTTGTGCATGAGTTTGACTTATAGTTGCTAGTTTCATATACTTTCGGAGTACTCCTGTAGCGGGATTCCCAAACATCTTAACTTCGATTACGTTAACGTTAACTGGTCTTAGCTACAAAAATTGTTAACTCGTATTCCCAAACTCAACCTTAGATATTTTTGTAGATAGCTTTGACAGTTCGTTGACAATATCTTAACGTATCTGTAGCTAGCTTAACAACGTATTTTAAGACGTTGTTAACCATACAAATATCAACGTTAAGCGTAAAATAAGGTTTTTTTTGTGAAGTTGTGAAGAATACAAATATTTTAAAAATGGCATTTCAATATTTGACAATGGATGCAGTAGTGTTGGAAAGCGAAATTGAAATGCGCGAAAGCGCAGTGGAGTGGGCTGCTCTTCGCCAAGTTGACAGCCCCTTTGATTTGGAGCAATCCAAATTTATGAAGCTGTACCGCTTGACCCCCGAGACAGCTCAAAACCTGATAGAGTCGCTTGGAGACTGTTTAGAGCGCAGAACAATATCAGCTTTATCAGTGAAAAACCAAGTAGGTAAAAAAGTAAATTATTTAAATATTTTGTCATTAAATTCCTTGGTTAGGTGCTTTCAGCGATTCGTTTTTATGCGACTGGGTGCTACCAGAGGCCAGTAGGGCAGCAGAAGGGCATAGCGATGAGTCAGTCATCTGTGAGCCGCTGTATCCATCGGGTAACAGATGCCATCAACGAACGTATTTTTCGGTTGAATGTGCGTTTCCCGATGACAGAAATTGAGCGGCAGGCAGCGCTTACCGTGTTTAGGACAGCGCGTGAACCTTTCGATGGTGCCATTGGGGCGATTGACTGCTCTCACGTTGCTATCGTTGGGCCAACACAGCATGAAGAAGCATACGTTAACCATCACGGTTACCATTCAATAAATATCCAGATGGTAAAATTAAAATTTTAACAATAATTTAAAATTGTACTTATCAAAGTATTATTTCCTTAAAGATTTGCGATCCGAACCTGAAAATTTTACAAGTAAATGCAAGGTATCCCGGTGCTCGCCATGATGCTTACATTTGGAACGCTTGTGCTGCTCGGCAGGTCATGCAACGAGCATATCAGCGTGATAGCCGACGCACTTTCCTTATCGGTGCGTTTTTAATATTAAAATTCTGTTGTTTTTATTATTTATTTTTATCTTGCAGGTGACTCTGGCTACCCTTTGGAACCGTGGCTCATGACACCTCTGCCGAACCAACCAGAAAACACTCCAAAATTTCGGTACAACGAGGCACTTTGCAAAGCCCGAAATTGTGAAAAGCCCGGAGTACTCAAGAGTAGGTGGCGGTGTCTCTCTCGGCAAAGAGTGCTCATGTACGAGCCTGGTTTTGCTGGAAAAATTGTCAACGCTTGTGCAGTTTTGCACAACATGAGCCTCTCCTCCATAAATGCTACCGAACTGGAGGTAGATGTCTTCCAAAATGTAGCTGCAGTGTCTGCAGAACTTAATGTAGAAGACAATGGGGTTTGTTTATCGATTGCGAAACGCATACAATATAGGTTGATTACCCAGAAATATACCTAAAAAATGTACCTAAAAAATAAATAATGAATAAATAAAAAAAAAATATATAATAATAAATAAAATTCAGCTTTTTATTAAATAAATATTATTTTCTTAAGTTAACAGTCTTCATCTTTTTGTACTTTTAGTTTCAGTTTTAAAACAAAAATAAATAAATAATAAATAGAAAACAAAAAAATACAATAGTAGTGGAAAATATAGTAGTAAAGTTGTTGAAAAAGTAGTAGAAAACGTAGTGTATAGAAATGAGAAAAAAATTGGAATAAATAAGTTATGAAAAGTAAAAAAATAGTATTTATAAAGGGGTAGTTAAAATAGATGTATTAAAAGTAGGAGAATAAGTTGTAGTGGAAAGAGTAGTCTAAAAGTATAAGTTAGAATTAAATTAGAAAAAAGTGTCGAGTAGTAGGAGAAAGTTACATAAAAATAATGTATAAAAAAAGAAAAAATTTATTAGACACCATTTGAGGTGTCAAGGTACGAAGGTGCCATACCTTGCGCAAATATTTCCAAGGCGGAAGCTATGCGATCTAACGCCCTCGATTGCAAAGTCGCCGCTTCAGCATGTTCCTTCACTGATTCGGCTAGTTGTTTCACTGCTTCGGCTTGCTGCTTTGCTGCTTCGGCTTGCATCTTTAAGCATAAAAAAACATTAAAACACATCTTGTTGCAAACAACTGTGTACTCACCGATATAGCATTCGCTTGTTGCGTTGCTATAGTTGCAAACTGCACCCTGGCGGCATCGAAAACGGTACGCTTCGAAGTAGTTCGCTTCGTTTCAGTCCGCCTCTTTTTTGCTGGCATTTCCACCACCTCCTCCAACACAACCACATCTTCCACCTCATCAAGGTCAAACATGTTGGGCACCGTTGGATTGGAAAGCAAAACGTTGGGCACCGTTGGAGTGGAGAGCAAAACGTCATTTTCGCCTGACTCCAAGGCGATTTGAAAATGCTATACCAAAAATAACTTATGAAGAATACTTCTTATAAATTGTTATACAGGGTGTCCCGCAATTGAGTGCAACTATTTACCGAGAAAATTTCTCAGAATTTCGCGTAATAAATGAAATTTTTTTTATTATCAATTTTGTAATTTTTTTATTTTCCTTTTTAATGACACCAAAAACATAAACATATCTTTAAAAATAAAAAAATTGGCTGCACTAAAAAAATTTTACTTATTAGAAAATAGTGATAAATAATGACATTACAATTAGTTATGCAGCAGATAATATCATTGTTTTCTGATAAGTATACTTTTTTTAGTACAGCCAACTTTTTAATTTTTTAAGATATGTTTATGTTTTTGGTGTCATTGAAAAGAAAATTGAACAAATTACAAAACTGATCTTAAAAAAAAATGTCATTTATTACGCGAAGTTCTGAGAAATTTGCACTCAAAGTTGAAATTTGGTAGTTTCAATCGATTGATTTCATCTTCACACGAGCACAACTCGGTAACGGTTAAGTTGGTGGGGTTTATTGACATGCCATTAGAAAGGTGTTTTATTGCCTTTATAAAGAGCTATCAAAATAAGTTTAATGTAAGTTAGTTTTTCAACTTGAAACAATAACGTAAACCAAAGTCGTGAAATATTAATTAATCCTGTAGCTCCTAAGAATAAGAAAATAGACCCCCCATCCCCTATGATTTTTTGCTCAGCTCGACATAACCTTTCAGCTCCGTAAATAGTTGCACTCAATTGCGGGACACCCTGTATAATATAGTTACCTCTTCTTACGGAATGCTTTCAGCGCAGGTGCTGCTCCCTTCTACATATTGCGGTCCAAGGATGCCCAACACCCGCATATCCAACTCTGTGAGCGCAGATAGGGACAAGGGCTTCCCACCCGTCGAGGCCATTTGCTTTCTGCGCTCTCGCGCCTTTACCGACGTCCGGCATTTGAGATCACGCCATGCCTATAATGAAAAAATTACATTTTAAAATAGATATTAGACTTTCATACTACTCGTATTTTGCTTACCACTTGTCACTGGGTCCCGGACTTTTCAGCTCCACCGACGCTGTTGAGTTGGCCAGCCAGTTCTTTCCACTTTTTGGCGGCTTCTTGCCGACCATGCAGTGCCACAAACCTCCCTTCTGCCAAACCAGTATTGGCCACAAAAAAGTCCAGCATCAGCTTGTATTGTTCAGCTGTTGCGCGGCTGCTTCTTTTTTTTGCTGCTTGCATTTTTATTTTTGATTCTTTTTTATTTTGTCTATTCTTCTTTGATCTTTCACAAATTTAAGCTCTCAAATGCCAATGCTGCCATATTTTCAATATTTGTTAACAATGATTACGCTAACTTTATTAATGCAACTCGAAGCAAATATTGCAGTTAAGCATAGGTTTGGGAATACGGCAGTTGTTACTGCAAGCTATAATAGTTGTTAGTTAACGTTAACGTAATCGAAGTTAAGATGTTTGGGAATCCCGCTACTGGGCTTATCTTTCCACTTAGATATTTTAATAGTTCCATGAGTTTGCATTCCACTGGAGGCACTCAGGATCAGCCACGCGTATTTGGTGGGCATGATAACTTTAAAGCTGCTATATTTTGCACGTGTTCGAGATGTTTTCTGGCAATCGGAGATGGAGACGCGAAATTTTTTTAGGAAGTATTCTCGCACCGAGGATTCAGATGTTTTTGAGGGGAAATCTTTAAAGAATAGTGTGGTAGATTCAAATTGCTTAGAAGACTTAAGCTTTTGGATCCTATTTTCCCATTCTCTGATAGTCCACGAGGTTCCAAATCACTCAATTACTCTTCTCAGCACTGCTATAGGTGCTATAAATTCCAAGTGGGATGCATTGGAAGTGTTAAGATAAGTTGGTTTTTTTCGTGGCAACGAATTAACTAATGGTGAATGGTTGGACGCTTCCAAAATTTCATCTAAGACTAAAGATGAGTTATGGTGAGGGATCTGTGAGATGATGACTTCCGTGCTTTTAGGCGCAGATCTAACTTCATCCACTTTATCTACAAGCGCTGCCCGGAGCACAACCATGTCGTCACTGATATCACTTATTTTTTCAAATAATATTTCAACCGTTGGATCAGGTTGCAGTGGTGATGGATCAGGGTTTCTTGAGGTAGATTGGATCACGGTTTCCACATAACTACGCAAAGACCTCAGAGCATTAAGTATGTTGTTGGCTGAGTCATCTTTTTTAAGTAGTTCAACAATTTTGTTGGCTTCGGATTTTAGCTCTTCGGTCGTAGCTTTGCACTGAAGGGTCTTATCTTACTTACTTAGGTGGTCGTAACAAGGGGTCTTATCACTGTCACATAAAGTTTCCGTTAACAATTTCAGGTTCCTAGAAATAGTTGAAATATTCGCATTGTTTGATTTGCTCAAGGATTCAACTCTAGATATGTCATCCGACCCATGATTTAACGGCGGAAAAAACTAGCTGGATGCATTTTATAAAAAATAAATTATGTATTAACAAATTTGTATTTATATTTTAAAAATGATTTAACTCGAATATATCAGTGTATATATTATATTATAAATGCGATATTTTAATTATGATGTTGAAAATCTCTTCTTTCATAACAAGAAAAGACTTGGATATTTGCTTAACGGCCAGTTGAATATAACAAGCTATCTGATAAAAACGAAATGGCCACTTCAGCCCTTGAAAGGACTTTGTCCGAGCGTCTTATAATCAATTGTATTGTGAGTGCTGTGAAATGTGTGATCAAAAATTATCGAGAACTGGACTTACAAGCTTTATGCCGACTCCTAAAGGCTTATGTTCTCAAGAAGCTTTTCGTGGCAGTTTTTAGTTTCTGAAGCTTGCCATTGTCTGCAGAGAGGTAAGAGCCGCACAGAAAAATAAATTCAATTAAAGAAACATTCTGTGGCAGATGGGATCCACGCATTTTAACTGATCTGACATTAGCATTTAACTGAAATGACGCTAACTCGTCAGATTACTGAGATTTGAATTGTTAAAGGAATAAGGATATTTATGTAATGCCGAATATTGCCAATACTATATTTCGAAGAATCATTCAATTTTTAACAATTGGGCTGAAAAGTTCGTATGCTGACGTAGTAAAACACATTTTTTTTGTAATCATTGGTATGGTATTTTTTGGTACCAACCGCTTTCGGACAATCGGTTTATAGGATTGTGAGCTTAGCAAGATTATGAGTGAAGCAACTTTTGTTGCTGTGAAAAAATGAATAAAAAGGAATTTCGTGGTAATGAAGAATTTTTTCGTAAAAAACGAAATACTGCTTTGGCTAAGCTCATTAACATTTTTCGGGTTCTGCACCAGGAAAATCAACTATTAAGAAGTGGTTTGCAAAATTTAAACGGGGCAAAATGAACACCGAATACGATAAACGCAGTGGACGTCCGAACGAGACTGTTGCGGACGAAAACATTAAAACGTGCCGTTACAATAAAATACGTCATTTATTATTATATACCACTATTATGCATAATATATTAAATTGTCTATTTTTAATATCAACCTAACTTCTGTACTATTAAAATTTATTATCATTATTACTTTTTTGTCAAACTACGCTCTGCACTATTTTACATAATATATTAAAGGACTTCTTGTATTTTCTCTTTCTCCAATTTCATTCCTAAGGAATTGAGATGCTCAATTACCAATTAAAATTTCTAAAATGGAATTGACGATTTTTTTCCAATTCCATACCTGAGGAATTGAAACGTTCAACTGCTAATTACAATTCCTGTAATGAAATTAACATTTTTTTTCAGCTCCATTCCTGAGGAATTGGGATGAGCAATTACCAAATCCTTATTCCAAGGAATTGGAATTGAGGCGGAATTAATTCCAAAAGGAATAATTACAACCCTCTGATTAATAGCCTCGCGATCAAATAGTTATTTTCGTTCGACATTTATTAATCGTTTATTTATTTTAATCTGGGATTCGTTTTTTCTTTTATTAGTTTTGATGAAAACCGCGAGGTGAAAATTATGAATATTGGTGACATTGCTCACAGTGACTGCGCAATCTACTACTAAGGCTACTATATATGCCAGTATGAAAATAAATAAATTCACATTTATTACAGCTTGAATTAAAATAAACAGCTTTAATTTGATATGCGGCACTAAATAATATTTTTTTCTTGCAACTGTTGCTGAAATTAGTTTCTTAAATAAAAAAATAAAACATTTTAAATTTATTTTTTTAATATATGGGCTTTGTATATATATCGGCTAAAAGTGTAAAAAATTTCATATTGGGAACGGTGATGTTTTCATGATAAAATGGTAAATGGAAATGAATAACGAAATGTCATAAAAAATGGAAATTCGATTTTTTTAAAACACAGAAATTGTTATGAATATTAAAGCCTGCTTGACGTTCGCTTGAACACTGTAGCTGTGATCGTTCTGAACACAATCTCAAGTGTTCTTTCAATCCTCTAACAATTTTTCGTTCCGCAATCCGATTTACCCCTGAATTCATCCAGCAATTGATTTCTCACGCTGCAAGTAAAAATTGTGAACACCCCTAGTTTAGGAGATAAAAATCGTGAGAGTTTGCAAAATTTATCTTTTTTCTTATACAAAAATATTATATGTTGGACTAATTTACTTTTAGTTAAAATTCATTTCGGATCATATGTATTAAAAGCTTATTATTCCAAATTTTGAAAAATTGTTGGCCGCTCTTATCTGGTTTAGAAGTTATAGGGGTCCAAAAGTTAAAAAATGGGCTCGAAAAACTTGTTATTTTTCTTTTATTCGTATACAAAACTAAGAAAAATTGGTATTAAAAGAAAGTCTATGCTGTTACCTATTCAACGAGTATTTATCATAAAAATGCATGTATTACTTTTGAAGACTATAGACATATTTTATATTTTATATATAGACATATTTTTACATATTATGGGCACTTTGCGGTTCACCCTTCTACAAAATAGCCAAAACATGAAACATTTTAAAAAGAATCGGTCGATTATTCACTAAATTAAATAAGTAATACTTAATTAAAATAACAATCCTTAGAAAATAAAAAAAAAAAAATGAAAATAGTACTTAAAAAATAAAAATACAGGTATTACTTCCGAAAATATAACATTTTAGATATTATGCACAATTGACGGTTTACCCTTTTACGAACTAACGAAAACGATAGTATAAGGAATAAGCGACAAGATATCAAAAGAAAAAAAAAATATCGATACGTACATTTTTGGTATCAAAAGAAAAGTGTCGATTCCCACAAAATATTAAAAAAAAAGTATCGATACCGTGAATATCGAATATTTTTTGACCTTATTGCATGGTAGAATAAAGAAGTTGCACTTTCGAAAAGAAAATTGCTTATTTCAACCATAAAATAACTATAATCTTGGTTAAAATACAATTACCGAGAGGTAAATGTTGATTTCGCGTTCAAAACAACAATCGAATTGTTATTTTTATGAAATTTACGAAACTTAATGGTTAAAAAAAGTTATTTGCCATTTATAAATGTCAAAAACTATAAATCGTGAAAAATGGAACAACGTGAAAAATTTACGAACGTTACAATTGATATGCAAAAATATTTTTTTTTAAAAAAAAGACAGTTTTTGATTAATTTATTTGGTGATGAATTTGTTGTTCTTGTAAATTTTTATGGTAGTTAAAAATAATTTTAATTCAATGCTATGTTTAGTAAATATTTCGGAAAAATATAAATTTTTTTTCCTAGTGTAAAGAGCCAATATTTATTTAAAATTTAATTAGGCTCTACACATGAAATGCTGCAAGCTCAATCAGTTTTGCGTGTTGCACACCTTCTGCAAAAAGAATATATAAATTAAAATTTATTTACCGTCGATTGAAGGATTCTTAACGCTTGGCTTGAAAAAATCCCCACATCTTTTACTTTTTAGCCGCAGTTCAATTGTCTTTAAATAACGATGTACATTTTGTTTCGATAGTAAGAAAAAGTATCGATAGCGCCATATATCGAATAGATCCGAAGTATCGAAAAAGTACTCGTATCGAAGGAAAAAGTATCAATACTCTAAAGCAGTGATGATCACAACATGTTTTCCCATCACACGTGGGCATCGCATGTTTTTGTGCACGAAGTAGCAATCGGCTCGCTGTGTTCGTACACTGCGTAAAAGTTTACTTTTTCTACTGTGCTTTAAATTTCAAGTGAGAATGCCTTGAGCGTTCATGCGGTGAGGGTGTTGGTCGCTGTTTTATTTATGGAATAAATATTTCGCAATGTTTAAGGAAAGTTGGTGTGTACAATTTTTATTTAAAAAAAATGTTTATTGTGAATCACCTTGCATGGTTTGCTTTCGTACAGTAAAGCAGAGAAACCAACGATCTTGATAACCTTCTGCTTTTGGAAGTCGATTAAAAAAAAAACATTTATACATTCTATTCATTATTTCTACTTTTTTTTTATTTTTTCTATGTTAAAGGTCTCTATCCAGCTCTCAAGTAATTACTCAAGGAAAAAGTTTCTTACATTTCTTGAGTGTAAAAAAGTAGTAGGCAAGTAATTTTGACGGCGAGAGTTTTGACAGTTGCAGCATTGTTGATATTTTATCTTTATTATATTAGCGCTGATTTGTTTTCATCAAACATTTTAATACTTGCTGTAAAAATAGTTTATTAATTGAATTATGGCTGAATTGCAATGGTTAGTAATACGCGTTTACTTTTTGTAGTGTGATTTAGTTTCGCTTATAAATTGCGGAATATTCCTGGCTGGCATGGAGTTGTTGGAGGAGGAGAAAAGAAAGATGCGGAAGAGACCCAGGTATTGGGTAAGCCCATACCTAAAAGAGCGGAATCAGAAAGGAAGGTTCTTTACTGACTTCGAAAATTTGCAAAATGCACCACAACTGTTTTGTGAAAATTTTCACATCCAGCCTGCAATTTTTGATAAGTTTTGATTGCTTCCACACTTGGCTCCGAAACGGAACACTAGGCCAAAGGATTTTATCCCGGGCAAGGCAAATCTCGCCATTGTTTGGGAGTAAGATTTTAAATAGCTTTCTAATAACTTTAATATTATATACCATTTTTAGATTTTTAGCATCTGGCGACTTACAACGCCATCTTGCTTCCTTCTGAATAAGCAAGAATAAGCAAGCAACAATTCGGCAGAATTATTGACCAAGTTTGTGAAGCGATATGTATAAGTCTTCAAAACAAAATACCTCGATGGAATAAAGGCATGCTTTTGGAAGTCGTTGATGGCTTCCGAAATGAATGGAATTTTCCGAACTGTGTCGGTGCAATAGATGGGAAGCATGACAGTGTTGCTGCTCCTCCAAATAGTGGTAGCATATTTTATAGCTACAAAGTATGTTAAATGTAAAAATTAAGTGCTTGTTGCTGATCTAACTCATATACAGCTTTATTTCAGGCATTTCATTCCATAGTAGTGGTAGCCACTTGCGACGCCTTCTATAAATATACGAATTTGGACATCGGAGCGTATGGTAGCGAGGGTGATTGCAACATTTTTAAGAATTCCAAATTTGGAGCCAGTGTTGTAAATGACACCTTTTCCTCCAGATGCTTATGTGGATGGAAGAAAACTCCCACATTTCATCGTTGCAGACGACGCCTTCCCGTTAAGCAAGCGGATGATGAAACCATATAATTGAAAACCAATTTTGCCTGAAAAAAAGATTTTTAAGTATAGATTAAGTCGTGCACGACGATGCATTGAGAATGCTTTCGGCATCTTAAGTGCGAAATGGATTTGTCTAAAAACGACATTATTTTGTAGTCCTGAACGAGCATAAAAAATTGTTTCAGTATGTTGTTTGCTGCACAATTTCTTGATCAATCAAAATCGCCGAAATTATTGCTCAGCAACGTTCTCAGGATATGAAGGCAGCGTTGGAAACTGGGTGAACGGAGAATGGGATGCTAACGCGCATCGATAAGGTTCAATGATGCAAGCTGACTTGTCAACCTAACATGGCAGATCTTCCGATTACGACAAATACATCCAAAAAACGCTTACCGAATATGTAAATTCCTCAACTGGGTGTGTTTCTTGGCAAAATAAAGCTGCGTTTCTTTAATGCTTAAAAAACTTTAAAAAACCACATACAACATTAAATAAATTAAATATATTAATATGAAATATATTTATATATTTTTATTTTAAAGGAATTTATGAAGGTAAACCAATGCGGCGATATGACGATTTTTATTGAGTGTAAAATTTCAAAAATTACAAGTCAAAATTTTTAAGTGACAACACTGTCTTCATTGTTTCATTGTTCATTTTCAGTTCTTCAAAACTATGAAATAAAATAACTAAAATAATAATATATAATCAATTTTTTATTAATATTAGTTTTTCCATTAATTTCATATTTATTTATATTCATTTTCCATTTTTTTTTTCATATTAATTTTTTTAATTATATTTCATTTAATTTTAATTTGAAATTTTGTTTTATTTTTCTGCATTTTTTTGGGCAATTTTTGGCAGTAAAGATGCCGCTTATTTATGTATACATAGATATTAAAGGCTAGGGTTATAAGAAAGCTGATTATATTCAACCATACTTACATAGTTGTATATCGAGCAGCGATTACTTCCTGGCGATATTGGCGATGCATCGTTTTCCGAAATAGGCGTTGTAAAAGTTCTGTAAAGTAAAACCATTATTTCACACGTTTACACTTGCATAAGTTCTACTTACTTTCTTTTTTTAGAGGTGCTTGGTAAAAAGGCCAGGACTTCCCCAAACTCCCAGTCGACGATGTCATCGAAAGATGGTTCTTCAAGGGACTCGCCACCTGCGCTACCACTCCTGTTCTTCCTAGCTACCTTGGCATGGTAGCGGTAGCTTTCGCGCATTGCTGTCCATGCTGATCTGCATTCACTTTCTGTGTTGAAACATAATTAATTAAAGCCGTATTTTAGAAGGTTGTGTTTATTTACCTGATTTTTCCAAAGCACCAGCTATGGATCGCCAAGCATGGTCGACCGCATTTTTGTTGCTGTGGTGGTGGTCGGTGATGTTCCAGATGGCTGGCCATTCCTTCACCTCCCTTCCCAGCCGGTGTTTTTCTTCCTCTGTGAAGTTGGCGGAACGCTTCTTCCGTATAAGTTTCTGCCTTTTCTGCAGTGCTGCCTCTTCTCTTTCCGTAGATGTGTTCATTTTTTCTTAAATATTACTTAATTATTAATTAATTCAATTAATAAATAAAATTGAGCAAACTTCTTACCTTTCAAGTTTGCTTGTCAAAATTTTACTTGAAATAATATTGAAACTTGCATATGTTACTTGGCATCCACAGTGTTGCCGATGGCACTTTTCAATGAAAAAAAGTAGTAAAAATTAAAATTACTTTTTCTTACGAGCTGGATACTCTTTCAAGTAAGTTTGACAAAAGAAAATATGCTTTACTTGAGAGCTGGATCAGGCCGTAAGCTGTGTAAAACTCGAAAAGCTCTCTTTATGTTGTTTGAACAGTGCGTTGATCACCACCGTTCTAAAGTGTCGATAAGATATTCGTGTCCCTATAAGGAATTATTTTGTATATACACTAGAACAAAGTGGTATGATAGGTGTATACAGCGTACAGCTATTGTATTGCAGACTTTTTTGTTTGGAATTAAATGCAGAATCAGAAAAAATTTGCCTCTAACCCTGGATGGATTTGCCCCGTCGAATCAATGAAGCACTAGTATTATATTTATTGTATTGTTGTTGTATCAATGTTAGTTGTCGTTAAGCTGTTAATTAAAACGATTAACGGAAAATAACACAAAATTCAACACATATCAACATAGTATAATAACAGCAGCTACAAGAAATAACAAGCAATTTGTACGCAAACAACTTCAAGAAGACATCGAAGGACGGACATCTTGAACATCAAGTCAACACCCAACAATTAAAACCACAGCATTTAATATTTAGTATTGTATAACTTTTGAAGTACATCACAAACATATTTTAACACTCACTACAAAAAAGGTATAAATTAAAATAAAACACTATTTTATACAAAACTAACTAACTAAAAACTAATTCTTTATTTTTTTCTCCGACACCACCCCGAACGTTTCACGCCCGAACAATAACCATCCCGGGCAAATCACTCCGCTCCAATATACACCCACTTTTATACAATTCAAAGAGATCTACATAATTAGTAATACCTCAAATGTTCTGAGTACAAAGTTATATCTTCAAAAGTAATATATTGATTTTAATGATTAATGGCTCGTTGAATAGGTAATAGCATAACCTTCCTTTATCCATAACGCTTACTTTGATAGGAAAACTAAATAAAAAACCACAAGTTTTTGGGTCCATTTTCCAACTATAAGCACGTATAACCTCTAACCTACTTGAGAGCGGCCTGACATTTTTTCACCATTAGCTTTTTAAGCTCCAAATACACATTTTCGAAAAAAAATTAAAAAGTCCATTTTAGCTAAAAGTTGCTCCAAATTCCATCCCAAACATTAATAATTCGAAGGACTGTTCTCAAATTAGTACTGTTTGATTTAAAATGGTGCCAATGACCTGCTCTTAAGAATGTACAAGTTTTGTTATAATTCAACTTGATCAATTTACCTTCAGCTAAAATAGCCTCTATTTAAATTTTTTTTTCAAGTGTGTATTTGACCTAAAAAAGCTAATGGGTGAATAATGTCGGCCCGCTCTTAAATAGTTTAAAAGTTATAGGCGGTTATAGTCGGGAAAATAGGCGTAAGAACTTGCGATTTATTTTTTTTCCTACAGAAGTAAGCGTTATGGGTATCAAGAAGAAGGATTATGCTATTACCTATTCAACGTGGTACTATTGACCATTAAAATCCATGCAATACTTTTGACGATATAAATGATTTTGTATTCAGAACATTGAGGTATTACCAATTTTTCATGCTTTGATTATTTCGTGAAAGGGTGAAAAGGTATATAAAAAATTGCGCTATTTTTTATCAACATTTTTGGTTATTTCTTGGTTATTTCGTAAGAAGGTGAACTGAAAAAGATCCGCAGGCGAAAAATTGTGTTAAAAAATAGCGCGATTTCATCAAGAAAATGATTCCTTAGTAATTTAAGTAAATGAGGTATATCCGCAAATACAAAACTTTTTCGTTGTTATTTATAAACCTAAAATTAACGTACTTAAATATATATTGTTATTGTTCTACTTGCATTCATAAAGATCACTATTGCTTTCTTTGGCTTAAAAGTTACCATGGCTTTCTCTATCAACTTCCAGCTCAGTGAACATTCCTCGATTCCACCTCCTAGAACGCTTACAACAGCAACAATAATTTAGCCGCATTCTCTCTCTTAGTCTATTAAGTATGTTCAAGAAGATATCTTTGGACATTTTACAATCGAAATCATAAACAATTGGTTGCTTCCAATTTGATATTAATCCTATATGAAAAAAAAAATATGAAAGAATATTGATGAACATTTTTAGAATTACAGTTTGTTACCTCTAAGCATGGCAACCTGGACATAATTGGCAGGAGCTAAGGTTAAGTCGGCACTTCTGTCGTAGCAATAGGTTTTGCGAATCTTCATCTTATCGAAGCTTAGGACGCATATTTTTTGCTTTTCGTCCATCTGAGTAGTAGCTGCGAGAATGTTAACAACTAAAACAAAAAAAAAAAAACGAAATGGTCATTTCAGCCCTTGAAAGGACTTTGAACGAGCTTCTTATAATCAATGGAGTTATGGATGTTGTGAAATGTTTGCACACAAATGATCAAGAACTTGACCCACAAGTTTTATGTCGACTCCGAATGGCTTATGTTCTCAAGAAGCTTTTCATGGCAGTTTTTACTCTCTGAAGTTTTGCCATTGTCTGCAGAAAGGTGACGGCCGAACTGAAAAATAATTTCAATTAAAAAAAAACTTTCTGTGTCAGATGGAGGATTCGAACCTGGGTTTTCTGGCGTATGAGCCACACACTCTACCCACTACGCCACGGCCGCCACAAGTTGCTATAGCTGCTATTTTATTATATCATTTATTTTATCTGCTCAAATCGGTATATTTGAGAAGGGGAACATTCCAAATAATGTTAACAATAATTATTTTGAGTGTATATGTAGTGATTAAATAAAGTTTTCAACATTAACGTCTTCGTATTATTTGTTTCGTATACCATAACTTTAAAGTCATTTTTCTGAAAATTTTTAAAACTGCCGCAACCTAACTCAAAAACTACTTGACCGATCCTTACATTATTTGGAAGGACATTTTTTAATAACATTTTCATCAGAAACTGATTTTTAAAATAGCCTTTTAAGATCGCTTTATTCAAAATTTAAAACAAAAAATAAGTAAAATCTCAAATTTTTTTATTCCAAGTACGTATAAATTTTTAAAAAAGACTTTTAAAATTTTGTCTAGGTCAGATAGCAGATATTTTCATTATGTTTTATAATATTAAAATTATTTTTTTTTCGGGTCAACCTAGGAACCAACAGAATGCCAGCAATGCGGCAAGAGGTCTTTTACAACAATCGTTGCAGCCAGCGACATCTTTGTTTTTGAAAAAAAACAAAAGATTTTTTTTTGACATAAATGTATATTTTACCAAATTTGAAAATTTAAAACTCTAAACAAATTTCCTCCAATAAAAACTATCACCTCAATATCACTCTTTTTTACTTTTCTCTAAATGTATTACTGATTAATTCAATAAATAAACTCACCTTTCCAAAACCTGCTTGGGAAATTGCCGACTTCTTTTGACAGCTCCTGCAGGCGGTTAAGGAAGTTCATTAATGAGTAGGGCAAGAGCAGTAAGACTGAAGTTAAGTCGACTCATTCATTAAGGTGACGAATCGTATGCCTACTGAATGAGTATGAACGCCTGGTTGGTGAAATTTCGTTTTCACCTAACTATGGACGGAAAAAGGCCACAAAAAGGAGAAAGAAGGATACAAAAAAGGAGGAGGAGGAGGAAAGCAGGGTAGGCTTAGGATATAAAGGTTTTAGATATTTTTGTGACAGATTTAGGAAATGTATATATTTTAAGGTATATTTAATATTAATACCCGTAAAGAATATTCTAGAGGGCTAGAAAAAAATACAAAAACCACAAAGGCTCCAAAAATATAAGAATAGGAGAAATGAGTGACGGGAAAAGTCCAGTTCGCTGGAATCGAATAATGGGTTCGCTAGCTGTGGAAGATGTCTCAAATTTCATTCTGGTGCAAAGTCTAAGTGCGATAAGTAGTTTCAGTGAAGTGGAGTGAAAAAAAGGCATAGTTATATACAATAGTGGTAAAAAGTTAGTCGCCTAGAGAAAGTGAAGCGCAAGATCCTTTGTTAAATTAAGAAAATACATTCAGCTGAAGGAAGGACAATTGCAACAGCGAGTCAAATTGGGATGACATTAAGCAAACGGCAGGCGACAAGGATTTTAGAAAAAAAATTGAGGCGTGAAGTGTTTTTTTAGTGTTAGTGTTAGCAAAAACTAAGAAAAAAATTTTAGCAAGCAATATCAGAAGCAAATTGCAGAAATAAAACGAGGAGGTGCTCACAAGCAAAAGGAAACTATTTAGCAAATTAAAACAAAGATAAAAAAAATTGTAAGTGATAGTGATTTACAAAAAAGAAAAAAAAATATATTATTCTAGCGTATTAATAATAAGTCGGTCACAAATTTTCTTCAAATTTTATAACTACTATACGTAGTGAAACTATTCAGATACCAATCGCGCAGCCCTGGACTAGATTTTGAATTGATTCGTGCAGTCGAAGAGCAGTAGTTAGAAAAAAAACAAGATAGCTGAATAGGCAGTCATTCCCAATCGAGAATTGTCAGGTGCCGGTAACCACAAAAATAAGGGCAGAGAACTGTGTCCCTCGAGAAAAAAAATCAGAGGCAACAAAAAAAAAACTGTGCGAACGGAAAATAAAATTAAAGCATTTTTTTGTATATATTTAAATTTTAATTTTTTTTTAACAGTTTAAATTATAAATTCTTTAATAATTGCTGTGCTGTTTTAATATACTAATATTTGAATGTACTCATTTTTGACAACTGAGAGCACAACTTAAATGGAAAGTATTTCTTTGTAGTATCAGATGTTTTGGATTTTATTAAAAGTTAGACAATTCAATTGAATATTCAAAATTGAATTGAATAGGCAACACTGGCAACACTATTTTCCTAAGTCGTACAGTGGCTCAGAATAGGTTTTCATTGGCCAAAATTCTATAACTTTTGAGCTGATTGAGATATTTTAGTAAGTTTAGTTTTAGCTGAGAGATAATTCCTTGAATTTGCAGTGTTTAAAATTGTGTTAAAAGCGATTGAGTTCGTATTGATAAATTCAAGGTCAAAGTTGAACTTTTGAAATTTTAAACTCTTAGTATGAAGTTATGCTTACTTCTTTTTTTAATGTTCTCTATTTATCAAAAAAAGTCATATGTTGATAAATAAAACATTTTATTATTAATTATTATGATTTTTTACAAGACATTTTTTGTTTTTTAATTTTATTTTCTAATATTATATCCATTTTACTTAAACAAGAAAAATCATATTTTAATTATAATTTATTTAGTTGGAATATTGCTTGCAAATATATATATTATTACAAATATATATATAATATTGCTTCCAGTTCTGAATTATTTTCGTCCATTAGTAGCACTTTCGCTTCTTTATCTAAGATCAGGTGTTTCACTTTCCATATATGGCGCAATTTCAATTTGTAATGGATGAAGCTGTGCAATTTGGGCTCTGATATCGCTTACTCTTTTCTTAATGGTATCCTGATTTTCCTTTTTGAATTCAAATTTGATGGGCCTGCAGTATTTCGTGGAAGATGGTGTGCGATTTTTCCAAATATCTCTGGTGTGCGTTGTGCTGGTCGATGGCTCCGAGTATTCCAAAATCTTTTTTAATCGCAATGGTACCGTACCGCAATGGTATCCGTGTCCAAGGTATTTTCGCATAACCATTGCTTGTATTGTTTTTGTCCGGAAGAACCATCACACCCCCATTTACAAAAAAAAATTAACTTGCAGTTTCCATATTGCTTCAACTCATTTTCTTTAAATCATTGTAGCAGTTGTACCTCTGCCGAAATTGGTGTAATTGCAATAGTGTCGCTAGGTTACAAACAGTCCTTTCCAGCAGCAGTTATGTGACGATATGATGGATACAGATTTGAACCTTTTTCAATCGCACGCAATCTGAGCTCAGTATATTGGTGTTTTGTTAATTTCAAATCCAAAAATAATGCTAATGCCTCCTCATTTGTGTACTGCTTTTCCTCGCTCGGTGTTGGTACACTTTTAAGAAATTGTTTTGTTCTCACTGGGCTAGCATCAATAACTTTGCCAATCATTTCCAGTATTGCTTATTTTTTATCTGCAATTTTATCTCGCAATTGATGAAGAAAAGTTTCTTGCACATTTTCACTTCCGATTTCATCAATGATATCCTTTAGCTTCCGCCTCTTAGATGTATCGCTGGAGTTGTCACGTTCTTTTTTTGGTCTTCCTGCGCTGATTTTGTCGGTAGTTTTTTAAGCTCTGCATAGTAATCTCTCATTCCAGCCATTTTTCGTTATGTTTATACAATCTTTCTTTCGTGTAGTTATACTGGCTGTACCGCTTTTTTATATACTTGACGGAGACAGATAATTTCTGTTCCAAGTCCAATGGTATTTCGAAGTTAAATTTTATTTGAACGTAGCTTAGAACATCTTCCTGCTTTTTGTTTCTTACATACTCCTCAGTCAATTCTTTATAACTGAATCTCTTCGTGATTTTTGAATCCATTTATTAATTTCCAATTTCAATGGCTGAGATATTATAGCAACTGAGATTGTATCCGAAATTCACTTCCATATAAGCCTTTCCATACCGTTGTGCTTTCCTAAGCCCTATATCAAGTATCAGTACCTGTATCTATTTACTTTTTACCTGCACCAGTTTTATAAAGGTAAAATTTTAAACTCCAAAAGTCCACAAGTCTTACACAGATACAATGAAATTGGTTAATTAAAAAAAACTCTAAATTCCTTTAAAACTCCAAAACTGCACATGTTTCATACAGGTAGAATGAAATGGCTTAATTAAAAAACGCTAGGCACTATTTTAATTACCAGAATCTGTATATGTATTTTGTATATGCCCCTGTCTTATAAAGTTGGAATAAAAAGGGTAAATAAAACTGAAAAATCCTTTAAATTGCATGCAATAAAATACCTAACTTTTAAATAGAATACATCATTGCATACTTATAGGGTTGCGCTTAAATTAGCGTCATTCGAACATTTGTGTGAGTAGTTTCAGAAAAACGAAAAAAGCTTCTACGGGTATCGTTGGGTCATAAAAGTATATATAAGGTGAAAGAGAATAAGTTCTATTCCACTGAAGTTAAAATTTATACAAAAAAGTCAATTTGAAAATATTTCGTTACACCCAAAATATAAATAGTACAGCTACAACCTCATACAATAACTTAAAGATAATAGTCCAACCAACCTAACAAAAAAAAAAACTCAACCCTCTATTGATTATAGTTTGCGAGCACTGGGCATTCATTTTCGATGAAAAAATAAAAAACTTACCTTTTTCAGATATTAGCAAAAACAGCTGTGCTTAACCGCATGCCACACCCACAATTTTAGATATTTTGACCTAAATTTTTGGCTATATAACTTTGGATATATTTACTACAAAAAGGCGCAACATTTTATAAATCGGTTAAAAAAATGGGTATTTTGGCCAATGGATTTAATTCTTGAGCCACAGTGAGTCGTGTATTTTATTCGTGCTCTTAAAATAAATATAAAATTGTTATTATCCGCAAAATTATTAAGCTAAGGATTAATCAAGTCAGTTTGCTAAGTTTTGCTGAGGACCTTCATCTGGATTGTTCTTGTTTTTTATCTGTTCAAAGCATTTATAAAACCTTTTGAAAATAGTTGCTTGCATGCTATTTATATTTATATTTTTTTATTTGCATCAGTTGTTTCTTATTAAGCAACAACAATTTTGTTTTTAGCTTGTTGAAGTGCGAGCGAAACTTAATTTTTATTTTCAGTTGCATTTTGACGCTAGTGCACTATTTTGTCGCTGCTGCTTCTTAAACTGTTTGACAAATAATTTGTTGGATTCTCAAATTGTCACTGAAATAGAGTTGCCATAATAATTTTACTGCACTTTTTATTTCACTTTTGCAAATCTTACAACTTTTATTAAAAATGTTCTGTAATTTTTGCAACTGCACTGTTTAACAACAGCTGTTTAATTGCTGGTTGTGTGATGCTTTTTTCACGTTAAGTGTGCAGCATTGAATGCGAGAATTTTTGATGCACTCAATTAAAGTAAAGGACTTCGTTGGTCTTGTACAGACTGCAGATCTACTGATGTAGATATTTTAAAGCTTATAGGGCAATCTCAAAGAGCCTTTCCAGAGGTATCTAAGGACTGCTTTTACCGCTAACGAAAAGGAATCAGCCAAAGTGGGTTTGGCGATAAATGAGGGTAAAACAAAGTATATTTCAATTTCAATTTATTGATCAAATATGTTAGCATATAAGAATAATTTTCTTTTGCATGCCGCAGGTTAAATAGATAAGATAATAAAATTTAACAATAAGATTATTAAAATTATTAAAAATTAAATAGCAACAAGTGAGTGATGAATTAAAACTTAAATTATAAAAATATAAATGATTGAACGAATTTAAAATTATAAAAATAATATACAACAATTTTGAGAACTTAAAATAATTTCTTAAAATAATAATAAAAAATAAAAACTATCAAAATTTGCTTGCACTTATTTATAAGAACAAAGCATAAATCTTACCAAATTAACATTTTATGAAGAAGAAGAACAGTAGAAGAGAAAAGCAGGTATAGTTAGGAGAAATATTCAAAGATTAATCGCTTAAAGGCTTTTAGGTTGGAAATGACTTTAATGCTGTTTGGTAGAGAATTCCACAGTCTTATTGCACTGACGAAAAACAGCCTGCTAGAATTTTTGTAATAGTAGCTCGGAATCAGCAGGTTCATATTCTACTTGACCTACAGAACTGAAGTTTTGAATACAAGTAATGTGGGCAACGCGAGTAGATTATTTTATGCAGAAATATACAATTTCTTGCTTCGAGATAACGAAATAAGCAGCGACCAAGTAGCTTAGTGCGAAAGAAGGATACATGATCGAACCTCTTCAGTCCATAGACGTAACGGGCAGCGTTATTTAGAGCAACTAACAATTTGTGGGATGAACGTGAATCTAAATTGCTAAAAACTACTTCCGAGTAAGTGATGATGGGCATCAGTAGTTGTAATACAAGTTTTCGTTTTGTTTCGATGGGAACAAACGCCGAGGTCATTCTTAGGTTCCGTAAATCAAAGTAGACTTTACTCACGCAGGAATTAATGTGATCCTCACTGGACAAGAAACTATTTATTTTAAACCCAAGGTTAGATGCCTTAGTAACAACTTCCAGTTCAACGTTATTGAGTAGAATTGGGGGTAGATCAAAGTTTAAGAAAGATGTTTTAGATATTGGTAGAATGTATGATTTTATGGGGCTTAGTTTGAGTTTATTATCTTTAGACCATTTAGCTACAGTATCTAAATCTTCATTCATTCTTACACACAAATCTTAAATGAGCCCGCTAGGTCTAGACAAATATAATTGAAGATCATCAGCGTACGCATGCATTGTGACGTTTTTGCATATATCGAAAATATCATTGACAAACAAGGAAAATAGAAGTGGACCTAGAACCGAGCCTTGGGGAACTCCAGTATTAGTATTCTTGAATGTAGAGTAATTAAACCCTACTTTAACTCTCTGTAATCTTCGCTTAAATAACTTTCCAATAACCGAACTGAAGTATCGGAGAATCCAAAATTGAACTTTAGTTTTTTACATAAAATATTATGGTTTACAGAGTCAAAGGCTTTCGAAAAGTCCAGTAAGCATAGTAGTGTTAGATGTCCCATATCAAAGGGTATTCTAACATCATCCAATACTTTGACTATTGCAGAGGAGCAGCTCTGGCCAGGGCGGAACCCAGATTGAAGGTCCGACATGAGACCAAATGTGTGTACATGGCTTGAAATCTGCTCAGCCATTAAAGATTCGCAGACCTTTGAAATCGAAGACAGCAAGCTAATTGGTCTAAAATCAGATGGCTCACTCGCATTACGTTTTTTTGCAATTGGAATAATGGTCGCTACCTTCCAAATTGCAGGATAACACGAGGTTGTAAAGATGTGGTTAATTATGTGCACGAGCGGGCTGAGCACATAAGGCAATATAAGTTTAACAAACTTTATGGATATGCCATCTTCACCAGATGCTCTAGATTTTATTTTTGTTATGCAACGGGCGACATCCATTTCACTTACCGCGCTAAAATTAAACTGAGTAGGGAAGATAGCATGACTAACATGGTTAATGGATTCATCTGAATCATCAGACAACGAGTTAGCAGTGAAAAAATTGTTGAGGTGATTGGGATCAATTGGGCAAGATTCGATATTCTTTTTGCTAATTCCTATACTTTTTAAGTTGTTAAACAGCCTTTTCGATGACAGTGAGGGACTGAGCTTAGTCAAATAAAATTGTTTTTGGACAACCTAACAGCTGACGTAGCTTCGTTCCTTGAAATTTTATGAGCCTCCCAGTTCGCCTCGGTTGGATTTCGTTTCCACCTGCTGTATGATCTGTTACGCTTTTTTAGAGCCATTTTTACAGAAGATGTGAACCAGGGGCAGGACCTGTTATTGACTCGAAACGTGCTAAGGGGAACATGTGTTTCAAAAAGACCAGAAATTTTATCAATAAAAAAATTTAATTTTTCATCGACTGAGCTCAAAAACCAACAGTCGGTCCAGTTGGTATGAGACAAGCTGTTTAATAATGATCCGTAATCAATGCTCTTAAAGTTTTGGTAAATGAAAGTAGTATCAATAATAGCTGGTGAGAGATCAATATCCAGTGCACAAAATATAAGGTCATGGTCTGAAACGAATGACAACTTGTCAAAAAGTAAAACAGAGTCTTGATCGGAAACTGCAAAAATATCCAGTAAGCTAGGAGAAGCATTGTTGGCAAACCTAGTTGGAATAGTTGTATTAACAATGCTAAGGCCGGCTTCAGCTAAATTATCGACAAAATTTCCACGGAGGCTATCATTTGCAAGTATATTTATATTGAAATCACCACATAGAATAAAGTGTGGAAAGTCTATGGCACAGGAAGAGATGTCTTTAAGTAAAGGTTCTAAGCTACAGTTACGATTCGGGTTGTATACACATGAAAGAAAGACTTTAGCTCTGTTATTATAAATTTTAACATTCAAGTATTCAACATCCGAACCAAAAGATTTGTTCAGCACTTTAACATTCAGATATTTTTTGCAATATATTGCAACGCCACCGCCTTTTCTGTTTGATCTGTCATTCCGAAACAGGTTAAAATTTTTAATATTTAAATAAGAATTTTCAACATCTTCGTGAAACCAGGTTTCCGACACAAATTATATCAATAGAGGAATTTTCAAAAACATTTTTAACGCAGTCCATCTTAAAGTCATTAAGACTTACTTTGATTTTACTTTGATGCGTTAAAATGTGAGATTTTCAGGCCGGAGCGTTGCTTGCATAAGACTTCAATCATTGTTTTATGATTTTCGTTAGTGCGAGAGTCAGTGTTATTCGCTACGAGCATATAATACAAAAAAAACATAAGCACAATAAGCATTTAATAGAAAAGATGCAAAAGGACAAAAGAATCTAAAAAAGTATAAAGTGGCAGACATAGAAATGAGTAGAAGAGAAAGGGTAAAATAAAAAGCTTTTTGAAAAATAAAGCATTACAGAGATACTTCTGCTTCAGCGACTCCACTTGCGTTATTTTGTAGCTCATCAATGCTGCAGACTTTAATTTTATCCCCATCTTTGTGCAGTCTGATGAAGATAGAACCACGCAGAGAAAAGGCGTTGAAAATTTGTTTTTTGCGCTTGTAGGCAATCGCGGCTTGTAATATTTTTCTTGCCTTGACAGCAAGACTTTCGTGTATAAACATATTGTTGTCCGAGTCAAGACCAGCATTACGGAGATTAACCGCTTGCTTCGAACGCCTACGATACTCACCAAAGGCCTTGAGAGCTCAATTTCGGTTGTACGTAGTGTAGAACTTAACAACAACCAAAGGGTTCGCGACATTCGTATTGGCCTTAACTCGAAAAATATGTCTGAGCTGCGGCGAGAGGAAGTCAATAGATCGGCATATAAGATTGAATATGCTTTTCCAGTTTTCTCCCTTATTGAACGGCACTCCAAACAAAATAGCGTCAGAGTTGTGGTCAATTGTGTGGCTGTTGGTGTTGTTGTTCTTGCTGTTATTGATTTTTTCAACAAGATCAGCTATCTTGTCACAGCGAGTGGTGAGCGCGCAGACTTCGTTTTCTAGAGCGAGAATTTTTTTATCGTATTCGATAAATTTGGCGCTGATTTTAGCAATCGATGTTGTTGGCGAAGACTGTCGAGAGGGAGTTAAAGAGAATGTCTGAGTGTTGCCGGAGACGCTCTTCAGAAAGTCTTAATTCTTCTCTCGTGTTTGCTTTTAATCTTTCTTTTAGCTCACTTAATTGAGCGGAGTGTGTAGAATCGCTGCTGCTTCCAAGGTTTGGTGTGCCTACAGTTTTTGTTGTGCCTCTAATAGCGAGCTGGTCACGCTGTAAACGCGTACACATTGGAGAGGATGACATCAGCACAAGGCAGAATCCGGAGGAGAGCAGAAAATTATGTGAGCAGAAGAAAATAGTTTGCAAAACAATACAAAAAAGAGCGCGCACAACACAGAGACTGAGTTTCGAATGAGTCACTAATGTTTGAGCGGCACTATTATTATATGTTTTTTTTTTTATTTATATTCTTTCTTTTGCTGTTTGTGTGTTCGATTTATTGTTTACTTTTCCTTCAATACATATTGGTTTCAACTCGAGTGATCACAGAATAAATTTTTTTTTTTTATAAGTTAGCGAAAATATACGTATGTTTTTAATTTCTAAACTTTTGTGGAATTTGCATGTTATTTATTAAATTAAATTAAACTCGCGTCAAAAAGCTGTGGTAGATTAATTTCTATATTTCTGTTTTTTGTTAACAGAATCTGGAATTCGTTGCCCGTTAGAATAAAATCAATTAAAAATAAACGCAACTTTAAGCATGCAATTTTTCAATACTTTTCTTAATACTTTCTCTTTCTTCTTAAGCTGTTTTCTTTCTTCTTTTCTTTTAGATTAAGATTAATTCCTGTTTTTTGATATCAAGTTAATTCACTTAATGTTAGTTTTAAGTTAAATTTATTAATTGTTGCTTATTACCTGTTGTTATTATATAATTCGTATTGCATTTAAAAGACACTGTCTTTTATGTTAACGTTATCTCTTAAAATAAATAAAAAAATAAAATTAAGCAAAGTGAATATAAGCACGATATTTTAATGTTTATTTTGGAGCTCGCGAGTATACGTGTTATCAGGCTCACGATTCACGATTTTGCTGTGATATGCTGTCTACAAACAAGGGAGCGCTGCGTCCAGACTTCCACGTTTCATCCGGCAGCTATAACTTTGAAGTAGTCAAAGAGTTTGTATGCCTTGGCATCGCCATTAATAAAAACAACGAAGTCAGCCTGGAGATAAAGCGAAGAACAATAATTGCTAATAGGTGATACTACTGGCTCAGTAAGCAACTAAGTTCCAGAGCCCTCTCTTGATCGACAAATCTAACACTCTACAAGGCGCTCGTTTCTGAGGGATGGGTAGTTTCGCAAACTGACGGAGCTGCTCTGGGGGTGTTAGAGAGAAAAGTTCTTCGCAAAAGCGTATCCGAATGAACTACGAGCTGTATGAGCTCTACGAAGACATTGACGTAGTTCGGCGTATAACTGTGCAGCGACTACGCTGGCTGGGTCATGTCCATCGTATGGACGACGAATCTCCAGCGAAAAAGGTGCTAAAGGCGAGGGTCCCTGGTCAACGACGACAATGGAAACCATGCCTCCGATGGATGGACTAGGCTGAGGAAGCCTTAACCGCACTTGGTGTATCCGATTGGAGAAGGCGCGCGCAAAGCAGAGGCACCTGGCGAGAGCTGATGAGGTCGGCCGAAACCCGGACAAGGGTTGTTATGGCCAGTAAGTAAGTAAGTAAGTAAGTGTCGTCAATTCCTTTCTCCAACTTCAGGCACTTGGCTATTTCGCTCATGGTGCTTTGGAATCTCTCCACCTGCCCGACGAGCTGTGCAAAGGAGGTGAATTCACAATCTCAATGTTGAAATGGTCTCTAAGACAAGTCCCAATGGTTTTAGAATTTAGGGATTTCTCGTTATCGCAAAAAATAGTTTTCGTACCCGAAAACAGATTCACTAATTGTAGAATACGTGGGCTTATGTCAATAATGGTGCGAGAAGGTATTGGTTGCACGACGACGAACTTTGATAGCTTATCAATGCAGGTCAGAAAGTATGTTGCATTAGTTGAGAAGATAGCAATATGGAGGTTTTCCCCCGGATATGTTGGCACAAGCGTTTTTTTATTTGGGTGTTTAACCGAGTGCCTATCATATTTAGTCCTTAGCCTTAGTCCTTAACTTCTTTAGCCTTCTTCTCCATTCTTGGGAAAAAGTAATCATTCAGTATTTGCTTCACGTTTCTTGGGAAGCGCGGAGAGCGCTAATACGTTCTTGGCTTATGATCTCTTTTTGTTCATTGGGGTTAAATATATCCGTCACAATTTTTGTAGTGTGACGGAAAGTTGTACTGGGGAGCATATTTACTAGCTGATGTTGAATCTGAGCTAGCAAAGGCAAATCACAGTGAATGCAGTTAAGTACATCGGATTTTACTACCTCTCCCAGAATTTTAAACAAGGTCCTGTTATCAGAAAAAATAAGGATATGACGAAGCTTGTTTCCAAAATGTTCTTTTGGATGGATGTTGACCTGCTTCCAAAATAATTTGGTTTGTATAGACGTTTACAGGTTTTAGGACAGTTTTTATTGTGTAGGTTAGAGATTCCTCACTGTGAACAGTGGCGGCAATCGAATCAATTTCAGGTTGTTAGGTATTTACAAATTGGCGTGAAAATGCATCTGCAACCAGATTGTCCTTACCCGGTTTATAATGGAGCTTAGCCTAATATCCTTCGATAAAGGCCTTCCATCTCCAAGGCCTCTAAGGATGCACGAAAATTCTATCAACAGGTTAAGCGTCTAACCCAAGGTTTCAAGCCCGAAGCATCCACTTGTAGAGACGAAAATGGAGATCTGAATACGGATACGCAGTGTGTGCTGAGATTGTGGAGACGGCACTTCTCCAATTTACTTACTGGCGACGATTCCACCAATGCCGCCCATGGAGAGCGCAGTTCAGAGCTACCAATCAACAATGACGGAGTGGAAGTACCACCACCTAGCCATGAAGAGGTTCGAGTTGCTATTCAACGACTCAAAAACAATAAAGCAGCGGGTGCTGACGGCCTGTCAGCTGAATTGTTTAAAACCGGCGGCGATGAATTGGTAAGGCGCATGCATCAGCTCATCAGCAAAATATGGCTAGAAGAAAGCATGCCCGACGATTGGAACCTCAGCGTACTGTGCCCTATACTTAAGAAAGGAGACCCAACAATCTGCGCAAGTTATAGAGGTATCAGTCTTATTTCCATCGCATATAAGGTTCTCTCAAGCGTACTGTGTGAAAGATTAAAACCGATTACAAAAACACTGATTGGACCTTATCAGTGTGGCTTTCGACATGGTAAATCCACCATAGACCAGATTTTCACGCTACGACAAATCCTGGAGAAAACCCACGAAAATCAAATTGACACACACCATCTCTTTGTCGATTTTAAAGCTGCGTTCGATAGCCCGAGAAGGGATTGCCTATACGAACTGATGTCTGAGTTCGGTATACCTGCAAAGTTGATAAGACTTTGCAGAATGACGTTGAGCAACACACGCAGCTCCGTCAAGGTAGGAAATGACCTCTCCGAAACCTTCAATACCGAAAGATGTTTCAGGCAAGGCGATCCACTGTCTTGCGATCTCTTCAACATCATCATGGAGGGGATCGTACGAAAGGCCGGTGTGCATCGTAATGGCACCATTTTCTACAAAGGTGTCCAGCTCCTTGCGTAAGCTGATGATATTGATATTATTGGCAGAACCAAGAGAGATGTTACCGCTGCTTTCGCAGCTATCGAGAAGGAATCAGCCAAAGTGGGTTTGACGATAAATGAGGGTAAAACAAAGTATATGCTGTCTACAAACAAGGGAGCGCGGCGTTTAGACTCCCACGTTTCATCCGGCAGCTATAACTTTGAAGTAGTCAAGGAGTTTGTATACCTTGGCACCGCCATTAATACTAACAACGAAATCAGCCTGGAGATAAAGCGAAGAACAATAATTGATAATAGGTGCTACTACGGGCTCAGTAAGCAACTAAGTTCCAGAGCCCTCTTTCGATCGACAAAACTAACACTCTACAAGACGCTCGTTCTACCTGTGCTGCTTTATGGCGCTGAGGCATGGGTAGTTTCGCAAACTGACGCAGCCGCTCTGGGGGTGTTCGAGAGAAAAGTTCTTCGCAAAATCTTCGGTCCTGTTCGAGTCGGCGATAACTATCGCATCCGAATGAACCACGAGCTGTATGAGCTCTACGATGACATTGACGTAGTTCGGCGTATAACTGTGCAGCGACTACGCTGGCTGGGTCATGTCCATCGTATGAACGACGAAGCTCCAGCGAAAAAGGTGCTCGAGGCGAGGGTCGCTGGTCAACGACGACGAGGGAGACCATGCCTCCGATGGACGGACCAGGCTGAGGAAGCCCTAACCGCACTTGGTGTATCCGATTGGAGAAGGCGCGAGCAAAGCAGAGGCGCCTGGCGAGAGCTGATGAGGTCGGCTGAAACCCGGACACGGGTCGTTACGACCACCGAAGTAAGTAAGTAAAGGCCTTCCATCTTTTTATTTTTGGGTTGCGGTCTGACACCGCAAAAGACAGAGGCTGATGATCATTGTATATGTTTAAATCCCTCACACCGTACAAAAAATGCATCAGACTCTTTAGGTCCCAAACAATGGCCAAAAGCTCTCGCTCATTTGTGGCAAAATGTTCTTCTTTTTTGTTTAATGTCCTCGAAATCATTGTAATTGGTCTGCCTCCTTGAGAGAGAACCGCACCTAACGCACGAGAAGAGGCATCGGTGGTGAGGTCGAAAGCCTTCAGGAAAACAGGATAGGATAATATGATATCCTCTGAAATGAGCATTTGCTTTAATTTATTAAATAGCCCCCCCCCTGATCTTGATCAAGCGAAATTTTAATCTTTTCTGATTGTGAAGCTGATACATTACCAAATTCGCCTCTGAGGATGTTGGTTAATGATTTGGCAATTTTAGCGTAATCACAAAAATAAAACACCTATAGTATTCAGCCATTCCTAAAAAAGATCGAATACCCCTTAAAGTTGTGGGTTGAGAAAGAATTTTTAATTGCGTTGACCTTCTGTGGGCATATTCTTATTCCATTTCCAGATATTGCGAAACCAAGGTACTCTAGTTCCGTTTTAAAAAAACTTTGATTTCTCTACGGAAACTATCTTATTGGCTTCCAATAAGCACTTCAATATAGCTTCGATGTGTTTTAAATGTTCATCTGGATCATTCGAAAAAATTATAACATCGTCAATATAAAATAAGCTGTGCTTGCCTATATATTCTCTAAGAATATCATCAATGGCCCGCTGAAATATGCTGGGTGCATTCTTTAGGCCAAATGGAAGTCAATTAAATTCATATTTACCACTGCAGACTGAGAAAGCGGTTTTCTCACGATCTCGCTCTGCAAGCTCGATTTGGTGAAAACCAGCCTTTAGATCTAAATTTGTAAAGGGCTTTGACTTCCCCAGGTTTGATAGGATCATCCCTACATTTTTTATTGGGTATGAATCTCCAATTGTTTTATCGTTTAGCTTACGAAAATCTATCACAAGCCTTTTTTTCTTGACCCCATTGTCGGCAATTCCATTTTTATCGACAACCCATATGAGGTTGTTGTATAGCGAACTTGAAGGTCATATTATATCATTTTCGAGAAGGTTTCTTATATCCGATTTTCCGAAATCGGCGACACCCAGTGGATACGGGTAAAATTTTGCAGAGGTTGGTTCATTATCCCAAGTGTGAATTGTAGCTACAACATTCGTGTTATAAATAAGTTTGACATTTCTCTTTGCATTTAAAATTGATTCCCTCTTAATTAAATATGACATTTCCTGTCATTAACCTTCTGACTTTACAGTTGAATTGAATTCTCACATTCCCTTAACTCGAATTTGACAGTGGTGGTTTTCGGAAACTGTCACAAGTACTTGCCGGCTGTCACACTTCGCGTGCGTCCGTGAGGACTAGTTCTATTCGGACGTTGCAGGGTCTGAAAGGGTCACATGGAGCGTGAGCCTTGTGAATATCCCTAATGATCAGACTGATGTGCAAATACCCTACACATTGGACCATCTGTACTTTTTGTTGCGTGGTGTGAATCAAAGGTTTCGGAAAGAGAAAATTAAAGAGCCAAGGTATCGAAAAGCGAAACTTCCGCCTGAAATGGTTTTTGCTTTTTGCTGGCTTGCTGCTTTTTTTGGCAGAACTGCACCGAGCACATTTCAGCACTGGATCAAAGAGCATGTACAATTGATATTGCTTATAAACTAGTTCAGTTAAAACAAGTGAAAGAAATCTTGTGCGAAGCTTCCGCCCATAAAGTCTTTGGCTGGTTTTTTCGGTTTCGGAGATTGACACTAAGCACATTACAGCCCAATAGCTGAATTTTAAAAGAACCAGGAGCTAAAACTATAACATAGCCAAGAAGCAACCATTTTGGATGCTGCAAAAGAACAACCAGCTTAGACAAATTAACTTCAAAACAAAGTTTATGTATAAGTAACAACAAACGTGTTGTCTGGCTGTCTTTTCATTCAATGCTGTTATTGCCCATTAAAGATTGCATATATCGGGCACGTTACAGCTAACCTATCTTTAAGGTTGATTGGATTATGCAGGGACTTCAAACTTAAGCTAGCCGAAATGCTAAAATCTGTAAAAGCCAAAACAAATTGGAATGCAGAAAAAACTCTTGCAACTGGGTGAAATAGAAGTATGTATGCATAAAAAAATTAAAATTTACTTTAAAACTAACTGCACATGCTTTTTTCTTTTCACTTTTATTATTTATATAATTATTATTTAAATCTTTATTGGTCACACACACACTTAATTTTTTGAAAAGTATTTATAAATATTGATGGTATATGTTAAACTTTGTATGTAAGAGGACACAAAATATGAAGTTGTTGAAATAACTACTTAATTAACACAAAAACAAATAAAATTAAATGGATTATAAATTTTAAAATGTACACTTAAAGTCCTAATTATTTGTTCGGGGGAGAATGGTTGTCTTTGGGAGAATTTTTCTTTCTTTGTTACCCCTTAATCCTCCACGGTAGAGTGGGATGTGTGGGCCGAGTCCAAGCACAAGGACTCCCGAGAGTGCTAGTTGGATGATCGAGCCGGGGGCACTCAACCTTTTCTGGGTATAAGATATTTTTTCTCTCTTTCTTTTCAGATCCGTTTGTTTGGTTTGAATCATCGTCGCGATATTTTTTTTTAAGCACAAAAATTATTTGTAGGCGAGGGTACGAGTTGACGGCCACAACGAATCCCACATATCTGACCGAACTGCTGGCACACAGGCAAACCAGCCCGTGCAGTAGTGGCCAACCTAGTGTCCGCGGGTCACCTGGCCAGGGGAGTTGGCGTCGGCTCAGGGAGGCAGGTGCATTGGTTACTTTTCTGTGAGAGGTACACGGGCGCATTCACCATGCGCCATCAAAATATAAAAGTCAGGGCTGCTGCTTCACTAGCCAGCCTCATCGCTCAGCATTGCAAGACGCAAACAAAAATAATTTTGAATTCGAATTTGAAAAGCAACGTTTGTTTCCGCTTCCGGTAGTGACTCTTTTTCCGCTCCGCTACAAATTGGCGCCTAACGTGGGACTTTCTTGATTAGAGGAATAACAACAAGATGGCAAATTTAACAGTGAATTTCGGAAAAAAATTAAACATAGTTTTTTTCTTTTTAAAATTTGCGGGTGACCTTTTTTTCGCTCCGCTACAAAATTTTACGTTAACCTTAGTTGAGTCTTTATCTTAAACTGAAATTTAAAAACAGAAACATAAAGACTTAAGGCTACCGATGCCAGAAACATTACTGCTACGCTGCCGTTGGCGGAAGACCTGCAGACGCTACGTCAGCAGTTTGTCACGCGCTAGCTTCAGTTATAGGAATTTAGTTTATGTTACAGCTCTAGCTTCAGTAATTACGTGGTAGGGAATTTGTTTGCGTTAACTTGTATATACCTGAAAGTCTGACAGTTTTACATTTTTATAAAACTTTATTGTACATAAATAAATTGTATTAATTCTGTCTAATATTAATTGATATAAAGCCGTAAGTGCTTAGTATTCAAATAAATAACAATAATTATAATAATAAATAATAATTTTCAGTTTCATTGAAAATCTCAACAGGATAACTTACTAGACAACTCTATTTGATGAACGTAAAACAGTTGTACACAAAATAACACATTAACACCCTTCAAAAGCATGCTTTAGGGCATATACAAAAGTGGCAATATTTAACACACCGGTTTAACTTATGTTTACATGCAAAATAAAAACAAAAAATTAACAGGCAAAATAGCACACTTCAGAAATGGCACATTAAACCTTAATTAGCATGATCTGTGAATGGACCAAATATTTTACAAAAAATTTTTATCAAGTGAAAATTTTTTTATTAAGTAAATTTTGGTGTAAATTTAATATACAAATATACAGCCTGGAGATAAGGCGAAGAAAAATAATTGCTAATAATTACAAAACTAACACTCAATAAGACGCTCACTCTACCTGTGCTTCTTTATGGCGCTGAGGCATGGGTAGTTTTGCAAACTGACACAGCTGCTCTGGGGGTGATCGAGAGAAAAGTTCTTCGCAAAATCTTCGGTGATGACTATCGCATCCGAATGAACCACGAGCTGTATGAGTTCTACGAAGACATTGACGTAGTTCGGTGTATAACTGTGCAGCAACTACTCTGGCTGGGTCATGCCCATCATATGGATGACGAAGCTCCAGAGAAAAAGGTGCTCGAGGCGAGGGTCGTTGGTCAACGTAGTCACTTCACAGTTATACGCCGAACTACGTCAATGTCTTCGTAGAGCTCATACAGCTTGTGGTTCATTCGGATGCGATAGTCATCGCCGACTCGAACAGGACCGAAGATTTTGCGAAGAACTTTTAAACAATTCAGCTGACAGGCCGTAAGAACCCGCTGCTGTATTGTTTTTGAGTCGTTGGATAGCAACTCGAACCTCTTCATGGCTAGGTAGTGATACTTTCACGCTGTCATCGTTGGTTGGTGGCACTGAGCTGCGCTCTCCATGGGCGGCATTGCTGGAATCTTCACCTGTAAGTAAATTGGAGAAGTACCGTCTCCACAATCTCAGCCCACACTGTGTATCCGTATTCAGAACTCCATTTTCGTCTCTTCAAGTGGATTCTCCGGGCTTGGAACCTTGGGTTGACAGAATTTCCGTGCATCCTTCTTGCCCCGGTATACCTCTAGATCCTCACGCTTTTCCTGCTCTCTTTTCTTGTGTCTGAAAAGGCGCCTTTCTTCCTTCATCTTTTCGCGGTAGTTTTCTCACACGGCTCGCGTCGCAGCTGACTGCAGCATTTTTCTGTATGCGGCGTTTTTAATGCTGTCGCGATGTGACACTACTGGTTGTACCGTTGGTTCCGGAGTTGCGGGCGCCGGAAACCAACGACTTCTTCAGCGGCAGCGCGCATGGAGTGGGATTTATGCGCCCAAAGTCCGCCGTCGTCATCGGATCCAGAAAATGGAAGGTTGAGCTTAACCGAGAGTTGAGCGAAGTAGGCTTCGGCAGTCCGTTGTAATTGCAGCTTAGCGAAATCTAGCTTTCGTTGCATTACTGTGCGTATGTTCTTCGTATTGGATAATCGCAAGAGGATCTTGGCTGCAACAAGATAGTGGTCGGAGTCACTGTTGACACCACGAAATGTATGCACATCTAGAACACCAGAGGCATGCCTTCCGTCGATTACAATATGGTCAGTTTAATTTCACGTTTTTTGATCCGGGGACAGCCAGGTGGCCCTGTTGATGTCGAGGTAATTAAATCTGGGGGTAATAACTTCCATTTGTCGCGGTGAAGTCGATCAGTCTTAGGCCGTTGTTTGTGGATTTTCACGTCATGGACCGGAAGGTGGTTGTATACGTCCTCAAGACTGTCGTTGAAAACGTTCTTGTCGGTGCCTTTTTTTTCTCCGTCGGGGCGTGCGCGCAAATATGGCTAATAAAGAAAAATTTTGCCTTGATGTGGATCCTGGTCAATCTTTTGTTGACAGGTGTGAACCGGGAAACAAAATGGAGTAATTTCCGGCTAACGACGAATCCACCTCCGAATTCGCGCCTCTCCGCATTGCAGCTATAGTAGATATCGCAGTGTTATTTTTTAGTGCAGTCTTGCCCTTTCCATCGCAATTCCTGGATGGCGGTTATGTCTGCGTTTATTGTTTTGAGGGGTTCCGCCAGTTGGATAATGGCAGCTTCCCTATAAAGTGTCAAAACATTCCAGATGCATATCCGTAAATCATTGTCCGTTTTTCGTTTGTGGTGGGCGTCAACGTTTTTATTGGGCAGTAGTAATTTGGCGGGACCCAAACCCTGCGCACATTCCATGTTTAAGGTCCACGGAGCAACCCGCCGCTTAAATTAGCCGTCAAACTGACGGATGCGATTGTGGTTGCCCAGGGAATTCCACGAGGAGGTTTAATTTGACTTGGGACGTTTTCAACATGGATAATGCTGGCTTCGCCAGGTTGAGGCAGCCAGACAAATTGCCATATGAAGGTTCGCCCCCTGATCCCCAAAATATTTGTTAGTTTGGAACATGGCACTACAATCTAACATTTAACAATGTTTATATTTCATACTAATTACACACATTATATCTACTTGATAAAATAATATTTTTATTAATAATGTAATATTACTATATAATTCACTATAATAAATCATATCATAGAATTATGCTAAGTATATTATAGAATTATGCCAATTATATTAGAATTATATTAATCTGTTTGATAAAATAATATTATTATTAATAATGTAATATTAATGGATTATTCATAGAATAAATCATGTCATAGAATTATATTAATAATTAAAGGTATTGATAATAATATACTTATCACTTAAGCTATACAATCAGTCACAAATAGGCTACACACAACATAACGTACACAAAATAACAACAACCACTGCAACTAGCCAAACCAGTAGACTACCAACAACACGACATACACAAAATAGCAACAACCACAGCAACTAGCCTCGACCGACCATAAGGTCTTCTTCGGGGCTGCGACGCCGGCAAACGCTGCAACGCTTTCTGCTGCGGCTAATATATTTGAATTACGACATTTTATAAGAGAATTCCTTTCTTTAGAAACCATCGATTACCCAAGTGCTTATCAACCGATTACCGAGGCACTTACTGCCTACTGAAGCGATTACCAAGCTGTTACCAATAAAACGATAAAAACGATGGCAAAATTGAATGAATTGGGGTTCGAATTGCTTACCCACCCACCGTATTCTCCAGATTAAGCACCCAGCGACTTTTTCCTGTTTTCAGATCTCAAGAGAATGCTTGCTGGAAAGAAATTCAAGTCCACTGATGAAGTAATCGTTGAAACTGAGGCCAATTTTGACGAGAAAAAGAAATGGCTTTTATCAGCTAGAGAACTGCACTATGCTCCTGAAAAAGTCGTGCAAATTCTTAATTCATGTTGTGCCCTACATAACATTTTTATTCAATATAATGTTGAACAACCTTCCGACATTCCGAATTTAGAAGATGAAGTCTTTCCATTTTCAAGTACATAAGACAGTGAAGAGTCTAATATAACTACAATTGCTAGAAGTATTAGAGAAGAAATAAAAAACAGTATGCTAACATAATATATAATTAACCACAGTGACCTGCTAGCATGAGATTAAATATAAAAACAGCTTACTAGCTTAAATCAATTCATAATGTTTTATTAATATTAAATTCTTTGGGTTATTCATTAATTTAGTTTTGATCCAAAACAAACACAAGTAACATATTACTTCAATACACCCAAAAAATACAGGAAGTACAATAACTTAATAATAATATTAAAATAAGGAACATTTTCAGGTACTGGTAATTGTATCACATTGTGCTTTTTTCGACTGCATTGCAAGTTATGCATTTCTTTTTTTAAGTTCTAACTTTATTATTCCGATTAATTTTAACTTTCCCTTTGCATTATTTTTTAAAACTCAAAATTTTTTTTAGAGAGTTAGTATTTCTTCTCCTCTTAATCTAAATGCCTCTTTTAAGATATTGAAATGTTGTCTCTTACTTCTTTAAGAACTTTAATGCTGTTTTGGTGGTATTGCATTTGATTTTCTACCTGTGCGTAAGAGGTTCGTCTTGCCTCTAGTACTATGAATGGTACGGTTTTCATGGGTGAGGTTTTCAGTTGCACTGTTGATCGTGAACCGCGCATGTACTGGCTCTGCGTTTCCACAAATATCAGTAAAAATTTCATCTATCAACTGAGCGCTACGACCTTGCTCTGCACCAAACGCATCAGTATGCAATTCGGAGGTTCTGATTTGATTTGCACCAAACGAAGCAACGTTCATTCCATCGATCGATTCATTCATCTACGACCTGCTTCACCAATTCAGTAAGTGGACAGTGCTTTGAAGGGCTACCACCAGTACCTGACAATGCAGTTTTGTTCTGCCGCAACTTCAAGCGGAGGTGGTTTTTGTAGTCAGCCCAAACCTATGATTTTAATATTTTTAATACACTTGTAATTCATTTAAACATTTTTACCTTCTTCCATCCAACTACATCACGCGAAGGTGATAAATTGTTGACTGAAGTATTGGCTGTCGCTGTCTTCAAATGGCCCTTTGCCAAGTCTTTTTGATCTTTAAAAAAATCGATTAAAATTTGAAATTGCCGGGTTTTCTAAAATTATTGTTGCTAGACTTTTTTTTATTATTTTATTTCATTTCATACAATTTAATATTTTTGCAGTAGAGCTTATGCTCCATTATCAAAGTGGTTATCAAGGAGCTTGCTAAATTAGTATAAAAGTTAATTTTCTCACAAGTTATGTTACGTCATAATCGCAATTATTGATTGCAATTGAAAAAATGAATTTATTAAACTAAATTATGATATTTACAATGATTGGTTTTTATATGTATTTTTCAAAGTTTATGCAAGAAATTATGTTACATATTTATTAATTTATTTATTTATTAATTAAGTTGCTTACGTGCTAGCAAGAATAATTAAGTAGTTAAGCACCGATTACAAATGTTGATATGTATATCAACGGAGTGTTATATTTTAAAAACACATTATTTTTAAACAATAATTAATTATAAGGATAATAATAAAAATTAGTGTAAAAAAATTATTTAAATTAAATTAAACTAAATTAAATTAAATTAAATTAAATTAAATTAAATTAAATTAAATTAAATTAAATTAAATTAAATTAAATTAAATTAAATTAAATTAAATTAAATTAAATTAAATTAAATTAAATTAAATTAAACTAAATTAAATTAAATTAAATTAAATGAATTAAATTAAATTAAATTAAGAAAAAAGTTTTTTCAAAAACGAAAATGGCTTAACTTAAAACAAGAATTAAAAAAGAAAAATAAAAAAAAAGAAAGAGAAAAAATTGTATTAAATTTAGAGTCAGAAGTAAAGAAGAAAATTAAGCAAGTTAAGAAATTAATTTTAGAATGAATAAAATATGAAGAGCAACGAAAAATGTTCTGAATTTAGAGAGAAGCCAAGTAATCAGTGACCTTGGATTTAAACATTGCTGCGCTGCAAATACGCTGTAAGTAGGGTGGAAGTGAGTTCCAAAAACGTATGGAATTAACATAAAACTGCCTTTCGGACACTAAGCAGACATTTTTTGGTTGAACTAAATTGTGTCCGCGCTAAGATCTCAAAAATTTTATTTTTTTATATAAGTAAAGCGAATCCTTTGTAAAGATAATTGTATGCAGGAAAACTAACACCCTCAAATTCAAGATATTGTCTAAGGTCAGGCTGAAAATTTGTTTTGCATACTGTGATATGCCATCGGCTCGTTTAAGTCCGAAGACATAACGAGCGATGTTGTTATAAGCAACGTTCAGATTACGCTTACTAGCAGCGTCACAATATGTGAAAATTTCACATGCATACAATAAAGTGGGGACAAGATAAGTTTTTGCCAATTCGTCCAATTTAAGTTGCTATTGAAAGTATTAGGCATTGAAAGTAATACCTACATTTTCACCGCTCTTACAACTTCCATGCATGATCCATTTAGGGTGACTTTTGGAAGGCGAGGCGAGGTAGAATTGTGTTTTCTAGCTATTATTAAACATTTTGATTTAATTGGATTGAGGCACAAGCCTTGAAATTTGCATTCAAACCTTGAACACAGGATTTAATATCAGACTTGCGACAGCTAGTATACAGTTGCACGTCGTCGGCGTATATTGGAATGCCACAACATTGTATAACGGTTGGTAAATCGTTTATATAGACTGAGAATAGTAGAGGGCTCAGTAAAGATCCCTGAGGTATGCCACGATTGACTGCGTCTGATCTGATGATCGACCGTGTCAAAAGCTTTCGAGTTATCCAACAAAATCAAAAAAGTAATGTCAATTGTGTTTTGGTCTGAATCCTGACTGTCTGTCAGTCAAAAGTTTGTTATACAAAACAAATTTATTTACTTGTTTGCGAATTACCGATTCAAAAACTTTAGACAGATATGGTAGAATTGATATTGGGCGATAGTCGTTTCCAGTTTTAGGAATGGGAATTATTTTGGCTTTTTTCCAAGCAGCAGGAAATTCAGATTTAGTTATAATTGTATTGAAGATAAATAAAACGAAAGGGAGCAGTACAGGTAAAAGTAACTTGAAAAACCTAGGATGTATTTCATCAAATCTGACGGCATTAGTTTTAATATCTAAGCAACTTCGCAGTACTTAGTTATATTCAACACATTGGAAACTAAATGCATAGTTCGAGTTAGGAGTACTTTGCAGGTTGCAATAACATAAAAATTTCGTATTAAAGTACTCAACGTATGCACTTATATCTGTAAGCTGATAATTACCACCAACACCAATTTGTCGTAATATGTTTCACTTCTTTTAACAGTCTATAGCAGAGCTAAATTTGGTTTCATAATATTCCAACTTGGCAACTGTGCGATATGGAGCGTTTTCCTTATCGGTATTTGTCCGAAATATACAAATACAATTTTATTTTTTATTATATTTATTTGTAAATTAATTACGACCTTCTTTCATAAGTTTTAAGTTATGTGCTTATATAACTCCAATAATTTTTCAATTATTAAAGGTTATATTTTTTGAGCTCAAGGTCAATGCTGCTACAATACAATACACTATATAGAGTATTAATCACACAGCAGACTAGACAGACTGTTTCGTTGGCCGCTACAATAACTCATCAGTGGCCTTTTTTCGTAATTCTTGCTGTGATCCACTAAGCTCTTAATTTTCTACTTGTTTCACGAATGTAATGAGTAAATTATCTTGAATTGCATGTACGAATACAAATGATATGAAAGCAGCTTAAAGTTCTTCTAACTTTTGAATCATACTTTCAGTGAAAGTAAGCTCATTTTATTCGAAGATAGATCAAAGCTTTTTAACTACTCAAAGATTTTGTTGTGCTAGTTGTTGTTGCTCTTCTATTTTCACAGTCAATCTAAGTTTCAGCAGTTAGCTGATATTAAACTATAACGACATGAAGATTTGTATTGAAAACTTAGATTTTTTATTTATTGTGTGTAAACACACAAATAATCATATTTTCAACGGCCGGGCTCAGCCATAGAATTTATTTATAAATTAATTACGACCTTCTTTCATAAGCTTTTAGTTATGTGTTTCTATAACTCCATATCTTCGAATAAAAAGAGCTTACTTTCACTGAAAGTAAAATATAACCTTTAATAATTGAAAAATTATTGGAGTTATATAAACACATAAATTGAACATTTTTTATTATATTTTCTTCTAGAAATATTAATAGTTTTTTTTTATTTATTGCGGCAATTACGAATTCACGCTGAAAATCGATTAAATGGTGCGCAATATACAATCATTACAATTACAAAACCGAACCAAAAGAAAAATACATCACTTAATCGAAATCTAATGCAGCAATAGAGCAATGCAATATATTTGTTACGCTTTTATACGAAATTGGAAAGGCTTTTTATACAGTAATTGTATTAAATTTAGTACATGTTTTAAATAAGGGTACATTTACAAGAATTAACTTATAGAAAATATGATTAAGTAGTTAGTCGTTGACCGAACAGCAGCTTTCATCGCCCTAACTACGTATTTTCTACATATTCGAAAAACATTATGGCATTCCATATGGTATGTGAAAACCATGGTCTTTGGAAATGTTTCAAAACTTTAGTTTTAAAAAGGACATATTTTTCAAATAAAGCATTGACATTCGTTTGTAGGAACTGAAATTGATAATTGATAGATAGCAAGCAATATACTTCTGTCCAGTCGACAAGAGCAAGTTCCGCCTGAAGAGAATTATAATCAATATTTTTGAAATCGCGGTAAGTTATTTTTTGCTCTAGTATTAGCAGGTGAAAATCATAGACAAGGACTATAAGGTCATGATTGGAGAAGTCAGAAGCGGATAGCTGATCATAAAGCAAGACTTTATAACTACCATCGACAAAAAAGAGGTCCAGCAATGTATTTCGACTGTTGGAGAAATGGGTGGGTGTAGTAGAACTAGGTGTCGTAAGACCAAGAGCACACATGTCCTCAGCTAAGTGACTTTCAACCAGTAGATCACTACTGAAATCATCACATATTACAATGTCAGCATAGGCGTTTGCGACCGATTCAATATTTAGCAATAAATTTTCTGTATCAATGTTGCGATTTGGCCTATAAATACTGCCAACAAGCAGTTTATTAGATTCATAAACAATATCAACAAATAAGAATACAAATAATACAATACAATAACAAAAATTGCTACACAACTTTCGTGAGACTCGCGATCCGCACGAAAAATTTTGTAACCCTTAAAACTTAATACTCTATCCATAATACTCTAACCATGTTTCAGACACACAAATAACATCCATGTCTGAATTTTCAAAGATGTACCGGAACTCATCAATTTTGTTATTTAAGCTGTGCGCATTTAGGCTGCATACCACCCGTAATCCCTTAGCTTCTCTGCTTAGTATACGAATTAGAGCATAAATGTTGTCTTTGGAACTGTATCGACTAGAGTTACGAAAATTCATTAAAGAAGTATTTTAAGCTGATAAGACGCTCTAAACAAATTCGTTCCTTGTTGATGGGAGAATTTGACCATTTCGATGGCTGGCGGAAAATATTTTGCAATACGTGCGGCGGATGAACTGGTGTCAAGCTATATGTATATGCGGGCAAATCTTGTTCAATACGTGATCAAGGATTTACTCGCAAATATGTATACAATTTAAAGAAAAACAACACCAGTAAGTATTCAATACAATATATAAATTTATTTATTCCTTGCGTGACTTTCTGCTCTTCAATTAGTAATGAGATATGAAACAACAAGATGGAGTTTTTTTTTAAAGACAAGTTTCGGCTGCGTTAAAATAAATGAAGTTAAACACTTTGCAATCAATAAGTGATTAGCTTTTTGCAAAGGAGGAGAACTCGTCGGAGACGTCGAACGAACGATCTGTTCGATTATCTGATATCGATACTCGAATGGTCGATAAGTAAGTATAAGATGATCGTATCTTTCAACTGATCTCTTACTTTCTTCTCCTTTAGAGTTTCAGCATAAACACGCGAAATTACAGCATAGGTATGGGAACTATTATTCAATATAGTAAAAAATAAATTGATTGCAATGAAAAATAAAAAATATGAACGTACAAGTAGAACGAAAGAATCAAAAGTAAGTGAAAGGTAAGAAAATAGAGTAAATATAAATAGATAAAGCATAAAAATAAGGCGAAGCATTATTACGCATAAAGATACATATATATTTAATTTAGGCAGCATCACTTTCTTCATCTGGGCGAGATTCGGAGATACCTTCAGCAGCAATATTAATGCTGTGTAATTCACTCTCATTGTTGATTCGAACACTTTGAGAGCCTTTACGTATTCGAATATGCACGCACCTCCGGACCGTAAAAGCATTATAAAGACTCTTGCGTCTCTTGTAGGCGATGGCAGCATGTAGAAGCTTTCTGGTGTCAGCACTGAGGCACTCGTGAATGTAAACATTGTGATCGGACTCAAAACCTGCATTCCTAAGACTTGCAGCTTTCCTAACTCGTCTCCGGTAGTCACCGAATGCTTTGAGAACCTGATTTCGATCGCTCGGTATGTAAAATTTTACGTTAATCACGGGATTAGAATTTGCATCAGTCGTTCTCGGCTTTACAGGGAAAATATCCTCTAGTTGTGGAGGTAAGAACTTGATAGAGTGACAGATAAGATTAAAGATGCTCTTAATGTTTTCGTTGTTTGTGAAAGGCCCTCCAAAAATAATTGCATCGGAAGAGAAATTGCTGTTGATGTTGTTGTTAGTATTTTGTGTGGAAGAGCATCGCCTCAGGTCATCCGTAAGCACATCACAAGGCGTGACAGAAGTTCGATGCGATTTTCAAGAGAGCTTGGTTTTAGTTCGTAGTCTTAATTAAGTCTTTAAAGATTGCAACTTCACTCTTAAATTCGTTACTCAATTTGGTCTCGACGTGCGCAATTTCACTCGAGAGACACTAACAGAGACAGTCGGAGTGTTTTTCGAAGACGATCCTCTAGCTGCTCTATTCTATTTTTAACTTGGCACTCATACGCTCTTCTAATGCGTTTAGTGCAGCACTAAAACAGGTCAAGCTGCTACTCTCTGACTTGGGTGTGCTTTCATTTATATAACACGGCTCGTGTTATTCTTGACGGTCGATTTTATTTTATTTGGTTTTAACTCTTTGACAATAAAAAGAAAATAAGCACGGAGCGAATGAAAAAGATTTCAATAAGAACTGCAACATTTATTTAGTTTTTAGATTTAGTCAGTGTTAAATTTACACTAATTTATCCGATTATTAAATATTTTGGACCAACCAAAGTTGCTTCAATCATTTTGTACAGTATCTGTAATAAATACTGCTTGACTCTAGATTTAAATAGCTTTACTGACTGCAAGTTTCTAATCTCAAGTAGTAATCTTTTATAATATTATATAATATATGCTGTAATATTATGCTCATAATATTATGCTGACGGCCCTGCATATCCATAACGCTGCTTAGTAGTTTCTACTCTCCATCTCGCCACTACTAGTTTGCTGATACCTCTTGTGTTAAGTCTGTGAGTAAAGGCCAAAACACATTGCAGGCATCGTCGCATCAAGCATCGCCGCAAGCCTTTCACGGTTCTACGTCACACACTTTTAAAATACATTAAAAGCATGCATCGTGCCTAAAGCAACCATGGTGAGAGTCATAAAAGAAAATATATGTTTTCTGTCAAACTTTTGAAAGCAAAAAACGTTTTGTGATTCAATATTTTGTGCTTCAAAATTAGAAATAAAATACTAAAAACTGAAATACTTTTAACAAGTAAGTTCATATTCGCGGACAGCAAACCATAAACTTACCTGGATACTTGGTAGCTCCTGCAACTACAGCCCAAGTGTTTGAGGAGATGCTAGTTTGCATAACCTTTGTTCGAGAAAGTTCAAAAAACAAACGATCCAAGCGCAAATTGTATAACTTCATTTATTGAGCTCGAAACACAAAGTAAAAATTTTATAAATGATGTTACATTCTTATATATGTAGTATTAATGAGTGAAGTTATAATGAGAACAAATGAGAACATTTAAATAGGCAAAGCAAATAAAGAAAAACAAAATGTGGCGAATTCAAGTAAAAGAGATTTAGTATGTAAAGCTTAAGAGATTGTGCATAAAGTAAAGAGTTGCGTTGACTTTAATTTGATAGAGATTGCTGCTGCGAACATACTCCCCCCGTTGGAAGGGTAGGGCTTTCAACTACATCAGACTCCACGGGTAGCACGGCAATCTTTCCTACGGCGCGCTTTATAAATCCGTTTGTGGTACGAATAACAGCAACACGAGCAACGCTGTCGCTTCCGCATATAATACTGTCCACACGCCCTAACTGCCACTTCAGAGGTGGGAGATTTTCATCCCTAATAAGCACAAGAGCGCCTAGACGAATGTTTTCAGTTGATGTGCACCACTTTGATCTTTCTTGTAGTAATGATAGGTAGCTACAGCTCCACTTCTTCCAGAATGTCTGTTGCATATGACAAACTCGCTGCCATCGACTCAAAAGATTTATGTTGAGATGAGTAACATCAGGCTCAACGATTGATGTTAAAGGTGCTCCAACCAAGAAGTGAGCAGGTGTAAGTACTTCCAGATCACTAGGACTCTCTGAAATTGGAAAGAGTGGGCGAGAATTAATTATTGCTCCTATCTCACAAACAAGAGTGCGAAGTTCTTCAAGCGTAAGAATTGAGCGACCAACAGTACGGTAAAAATGAAATTTGAATGATTTCACCGCCGCCTCCCATAATCCTCCAAAATGAGGCGATCGAGGGGGGATAAACTTCCAAGCAATGAAATCTGAGAGGCATTGATTAAATACTGAACGATTGTGTGGCTCACTCAGAAATAAGGTTTTTAAATCAGCTAATTCGTTCTTGGCACCAACGAAGTTAGTGGCGTTATCAGACCAAATTGTCTGTGGCTTGCCCCTGGTGCAAGTAAAACGCTTTAGTGCAGCTAAAAACGATGAAGTGGATAAATCTTGAACGAGCTCTAGGTGACAAGCTTTCGTTGAAAAGCACACGAAAATGCATACATAACATTTTATTGGCGGTCGATTTCGAACCTCTGACTTGTAGAGAAATGGCCCACAAAAGTCGATACCGGTTGTGAAGAAAGCTCTGTTAGCTTGCACTCTGTCGGCTGGCAGATTACCCATAATATGTTCGAAAATTCTTGGCTTCATACGAAAACATCGTATGCACTTATTAATGACATGCGCTACTGTTTTGCGACCACCAATTGGCCAATAATGCTGCCGAATTGAAGCAAGTAAGCTCTGAGGTCCAGCATGCAGATGTTTACAATGGAAAAAGTTGATGATAGCATCAGTGACTGGATGATGTTTTGGAAGCAAAAGTGGATGCTTAGCCTCAAAGTCCAAAAGCGAATGTTGTAGTCTTCCTCCAACACGAAGTAATCCAAACGAATCAATAAATGGATTGAGTGAGTATAATTTGCTGGAAGAAGCTAGTGGATTTTCCGATCTTAACATCTTGAATTCAGTTGCAAATTGAATTTGTTGAATATTACGAATTAATAGATATGTTCCAAATTTTACATTTTCTGTTGACAAAGCGTTGTTATTTTGTGTATTGCGCTTGTTTTTCACAAGGCAAAAGTAATAAATATAAGCAAAAATGCGCTGTAATTTTTCAAATGAATTGTGAAATTTGCAGCCAAGCGACAAGTCTTGCGATAATGAAACGATTAAAACCTTTCGACGTCTCTCCGGTAAATCAATTAGAAAATCCAAGTTTTTGGGCCATAGAGCATGATTTTCCAATAAAAACGATGGTCCTTGTTGCCACAATTCAGATTTAAGTAATTCCATTGGAGTGCAGCCTCGCGATAAAATATCTGCCGGGTTTTTTGAAGTCGGTACATGATGCCAGCTCATACCACTTGTAAGGGTTTGTATTTGATTTACTCTATTTGCGACGAATACGTTAAAATTTGATGGTTGCTCGCGTATCCAGGACAGAGTTACCATCGAATCTGACCAGCAATGCACTTCACTTGAATATTGTTGCTTCTGTAATATGCATTCTAATAGCTTAGAGAGAAGTAGGGCAGCAGATAACTCTAATTTAGGAATTGTTAGAGTTTTTAGAGGAGCTACTCTTGATTTAGCGCAAAGTAGAGATGATCTAACAAGTCCATTATGTTCAGATCTAACATATACGCAAGCACCATATGCAGTTAGACTTGCGTCACAAAACCCATGTAACTCCCAGCTGGACTGAGGCAAAAGCACGAATCGTGGAAATTTAAAGCTACTCACTAGAGAAAATTGATCACAAAGATCAGTCCAAGTGGTTTGCAATGATTGTGGTAAGCTTTCATCCCATTGTAAATTCTCTGTCCATAAAGCTTGAAGAAAAATTTTTGCCCTAGTGATGACAGGCGAAATGAGGCCAAGCGGGTCGTAAAGGCGAGCGATTGCAGATAGAACTGAACGTTTTGTAATGCGTGCTTTGTTGACAAATGGTGTGAACGAAAATAAAAAATTGTCTGTATTCGGATCCCAGATAAGACCAAGGGTTTTTATGACATCAGTACCATCATGAAACTTGAGAAGTTTCTCACGATCGGAATCTGAAACTCCACGCAGCGCACGTGAATCATTCGAGCTCCATTTACATATTTTGAAATTACCTCGTAGAAGAAGATCTTTTACTTGTTCTTTTATTTCAACTACTTCTTCAATGGAGTCTCCACCTGATATCAGGTCATCAACATAGAAGTCCCTTCGGACAATCTTGGCGCCTAATGGAAAAGCAATTTCTTCATCAAAAGAGAGCTGGTGCATGGCACGAATTGCCAAAAAAGCTGCTGGCTTAGTACCGTAAGTCACGGTGTCCAATTTATATATTTTTATTTCATCTTCTGGGTGATCACGCCACAAAATACATTGAAGGTACTTGTCTGGATGCGAGACCTGGACGCAGCGATACATTTTACAAATATCTCCACATAGAGCAATTTTAAAGAATCTAAAGCGTAGCAGTGTATTGATTAACTTAGGCTGAATGGTTGGCCCGGCTAATAGCAAATCATTTAAGGAATATCCTGAGCTTCTCTTGGCCGAACCATCAAAAACGACTCTTAGCTTTGTCGTCGTGCTATCGAGTTTTTGCACACAGTGATGAGGAAGAAAATAAGTCGGGCTGTTCGCCGGCAACTGTGCTAAAGACATGTGACCTAGCGAAGCGTATTCATTGATGAATGAAATATATTCTGTTCTCAAATCACAGTTATTTTTAAACTTCCTCTCCATGCTTGAGAATCTTTGCAGAGCGCGATTGTATGAGTCACCAAGAATTTCAAAATTTGATTTTGTTGGAAGTCGTACTGAGTATGCACCAGAAGCAAGGCGCGTGAAATTTTGTTGGAAATGCTCCTCACACCAAATATTTTCTTCAGATTGAGATGGAGCAGAATCAAGACAGTTCTCTATTTCCCAAAACCGATTTAGAAGATCATTCAATGAGCTATCATCTGCTTGATCAACTATTTTTGTGCTAAAAGCAGCTAAAGACGATGATTGCTTGCTTGCATAAGAAATCCCTCCAGAAATGACCCAACCAAGACGTGTCTTTTGCAATATTGGTAGGGTATCTGCTATGCGTATTTGGCCAACGCACATCAAATCGAAGAACAGACTAGCACCTATCAAAAGGTCGATGCGTTGTGGCTTAAAAAACTGAGGGTCAGCTAGCTTAAGATTTTGTGGAATTTTCCAGTTTGAAATGTTCAAATTAAAATTCGGCTGATAATCTGTGATACTTGCGGTGATCACAGCTGCAAAGGATGTAACGTAATCGCCATCTTGCGACTGTGCAAAAATCTCGACTGATTTGTCGGCTACAAAATTTGATTGCCCTATACCTGTGATGGATATGTGGGACTTATTGGATTTAAGTTGCAATTGGTTTGCTAGTCGAGTTGTAATAAAATTTAGCTGAGACGCTGAATCTAGGATGGCGCGACAAGGAATGAGAGTGCTTGCCAGATTTTTGACATAAACTATTGCTGTAGCTAGTAACACATTTTTAGGCGGAGCTGAATCGGGTTTATATTGAGAGCTAATCGATGATGATACAAGAGCTGATTGTGAAGCGTTTATAGTAGTATTTGGCAGCTGAGGTGCCGTATTCAATGGACTTAAACTATCAGGCAAAGGATCAGTAGAAGTTTCCGGAGTAATATGCAGCAGCGAATGATGCTTTGCATGGCAAAAACGACAATTAGTTGACTTACAACGTTTCAAGCTATGTCCCTTGCGCAAGCAGTTCAGACAAAGTTGCATTCCCTTAGCTTCTTTGTAACGCAAATTGGGAGATAAGTTCATAAACCGAGAACAATTGCTTATAAAATGCTCCTTTGAATCGCAAAATACGCACAAACTATTACCAATTGACGAAGCTACCAAAACATTTCTACTATTTTTAATATTATGCAAATTTTTTCCCACCTGATGGCTAGGTGTTTTGGTTACCATAGCATGTTCCAGATTTTCCATCATGCGGCACCTTTTTTCCATAAACGCTGACATTGTATTCCAATTCGGTAACTCATTTGTCTGCAAATCCTCCTCCCACTTCTCTTGTGTTGCTCGATCGAACTTGCAAACGATGCAATATATGAGCAGTCCATGACAAATTTGCTCCGCTGATGCCAATGTCTGAAGAGCGCGGAGATGTGCATTGACTTTGTCGCTTAGCTCACGCAAACCGCTTGCTGATCCTTTTTCAACGCCCTTCAGCCCAAATATTGCCTTTATGTGTGCCTGAAATATTAATAATTTGTTATCAAACCTCTTTATTAATGAGTCGACAGCTTTGTCGTAATTGTCTCCAATTGGCTCAAGCGAGGCAATTGTTTCAAGTGCAGCACCCTGCAAGCTAGCACGTAGGTGTTGAAACTTTTCCACCTTACTCAGCTCGGCGTCCTTGTCAATGACACTGGAAAACATGGCGAAGAAGTTTGGCCAATCGATGTATGCACCACTAAATTTCGGTATTTTCAGCTCAGGAAGACGAGATTTTCGGTGTGCTGTTAAATATGATGTTACGTCTTCTACCGCAAAATTTTTGACAGTTGACGAGTGTTCTGCATTTGCCTTGCGCTGCAAAATAAGTTCGCGAGACAGCTTTGCTTTAACATCGAAATAAATTGCGTAAAATTCTGATCGACTTGTTCCACACAACTCAGTTGGATTAGCTTCTTCTAATGATGATTGTACGTTATCGAAATTATTTTGCAAGCGTTCGACATAATCCATGCGCACAGAAATTTCAGCCTCATCGAAGTCACAAAGTCGATCAGCAGTTATGAATTCGTTCAACTCTTCCAGTTGCCGCTTAATCGATGTAGTTTTTCTTTTAAGAAACGAAACTTGCTTAGAATTGTCGTCATCGGCGACGTTTGATGCAACGGAATCTTTTGACATTGTATTGTTGAGTATATAAACGAAGAACAGTACACTTGCAGTAACTATGTATGTTGACGCGCTGTTACCATGCGCGATATTTTGGCACCTTTTTAGGCAGCAACGGCAGCTTTTTAGGCAGATGCCAAATTAAACGAAATAATTATCCGAATTGATAATAAAAAACTTTTACGTGATCTTAACTTAATCACGTCGGGGTCACCAAATGTTTGAGGAGATGCTAGTTTGCATAACCTTTGTTCGAGAAAGTTCAAAAAACAAACGATCCAAGCGCAAATTGTATAACTTCATTTATTGAGCTCGAAACACAAAGTAAAAATTTTATAAATGATGTTACATTCTTATATATGTACTTAGTATTAATGAGTGAAGTTATAATGAGAACAAATGAGAACATTTAAATAGGCAAAGCAAATAAAGAAAAACAAAATGTGGCGAATTCAAGTAAAAGAGATTTAGTATGTAAAGCTTAAGAGATTGTGCATAAAGTAAAGAGTTGCGTTGACTTTAATTTGATAGAGATTGCTGCTGCGAACACCAAGCTTTTTCCTGCTGCAGTTTGTTTTTAAATTCCCAGTTCTTCTTGTCAAATATGCATGGGAATTTATTTATCTCATTTATGAGCAGCTCTTAGAATTCGGAAATTTTTTTAATTTTAATTGAAACATTTTCTAAAAAACGTTTTCACAATCAGCTGTTTTCTAGCTGTCAATGCCTCAAAGCTTGGAAAAAGTTGAAAAGTTGCCTACTCCAGGCATCAAGCATGCGATGCCTACATGCCTGGAAGTATAATGTGTGTTGCCCCATAAGCATTCGTGTATTCAACTGAAATGTCAAAGCCTTGCGGCGATGCTTGATCCGCGATGCCTGCAATGTGTTTTGGCCTTAAGGGTTCTAAGCTGCGTTGTATTGTAACCGATTTTATGAGTATTTTTGAAAAAATTCAGTAAAAGTTGATATTTATAAATAGCGGCTATCGAAATAATCGATTTAAATTGCTTAGCGTATAACTGACTACTGGGGAAGTTCCTAGGGAGGTTAAAAACGATTTTTATTGCCTTGTTTTGGATTCTTTGCAGTCTATTCAGTTCACTTGAATTTTATATGCCCAGCACGTAGGCATATACAAAAGGTGGGCATGGAAAAGTGACATATAAATAAGATATTTGTTGTGAACTGAGAGCTTATGTTTAAATTTTTGCAGAATTCCAAGCCCATATGATAGTTTATTCTGCAGTTTTATAATATGTTGATTCCATTTGATGTTATTGCTTAACTACGGTAAGAAAAGTTACAGAACCGAGCTACAGGTGTCATTAGCATCTAAATGCGACTTTGTTCGATGCTTCTTTTACGGGGTTCCCTAAAAAAAACATAAAATGTAAGATAACTAAGGTTGGGTTGGCGCGCAGGAGGATGAACATCTCCTCATTCTCTTAGGTGGTTTCCTATGCTTGATAAGGTCGCGAATTTTAGGGATTTTTGCTTAGTATTTTTTTGGATCGATTTGGTTTTGTTTTAGTTCCGGTGGTTTTTTCCATTAATATTTAGATTGCTTTTTTCGGTTTCAGTTATTTTTTTGTTTCGATTTAAATTTTTTTCTTCTTGATTTTTTTTATTTGCTTCCAGTGAAAACCGAAAGTTATTAGGTGCGTTTTTTGGCATCACTATATGCGCTTGTTCAAAAAAACGCTTATCGGCGCTTAGCATTTTCTCGTCAAAACATGGCAGCATTGCGATCCAATTGTCAAATACTGAACATTGTTATTTACAATATTCACATTTTGAAAAAAAGTCTCAAATTAATATAAATATTATCCTGTAAAATATTTCTGATCAAATGGATTCCTCGAAGGAAACACAAGTATTTAGACAAGCAAATTTGACTGTAATGAAATTAAAGACATGTACTAATATAACCAAATTTTTATCTATTCAAGGCTTGGGCTTTATTCTTAGAGAGCTCAAGAAGTAGCATTCGCTGCCGCGATGAACGAGAAATTCAAAACATTTCTAATTCAATATCTTCAGATTCTTCAACCTCCAGTTCTGAAGAATCAGAATGTGATTCTCATCCAAAATGCAAAGATTATGTAGCAGTGATTGATTCATTTAGCAACGAGGACTTTAAGTGCCATATGCGACTTCAGCGGCCAACTGTTGAACACCTAATAGGTATGAATGCAATCTTAATTTTGGGTACATGATGTTAAACATTTTGTTCCCTTAGAAAATTCTTCACAATCAGAGTTCTTGCTTAAACTTGTCCATGGAGGAAGATTAAAAATAGGAAGTAGGACAACAATTTACATATACAGGTGTCCCAGACTTAGAGTATTATAATGTGGGGGCTGATTCCTCGTGATGAGGCGAGCAAAAAATCGTATGGGTGGGGGTGGTCGCAAATGCCCCCCTAGGGGGCTAGGAGTGAAAAACAAAAAAAATAGGTGTCGTTACGTTTTAATCCATAGCTAACATATCCCTGCAACGATTAAAAAAAACCATAACTTTTTGAAAAGAAAATTAAATTTGCTTTAAGTTAATAGTGCAAAGTTTTTCCATAAAGTCATAAACAAAAAATGTATAAGCATCTGAAGTCAAAAAATAGGTTTTTTTTTTAAAAAATTCAACTTTCAAGGCAATTTTCTCAGAAAAAACCCAAATGTTTTATTATTTTTTATGACGCAGTTTTTTTGCTTGGTCAATTCTCTAAAAACCCGTCATACATTGTTTATACTTCAAAGATAATATTGTTTGTATAAAATCGATTTTCCGATCTTACCACTTTTTCCTCCCACTGAGGTACTTAATGCAAGCAAACGACTTTGTTTTTTTGTTGCTAACAATAACTAGAAAAACAGTTAGATTTAACGGAATTAAGTAAAAAAAGTTCATTTATTCTTCATAATTAAACGTAAGTCGTTTGCTTGCATTAAGTACCTCAGTGGGAGGAAAAAGTGGTAAGATCGGAAAATCGATTTTATACAAACAATATTATCTCTGAAGTATAAACAATGTATGACGGGTTTTTAGAGAATTGACCAAGGAAAAAAACTGCGTCATAAAAAATAATAAAACATTTGGGTTTTTTCTGAGAAAATTGCCTTGAAAGTTGAATTTTTAAAGAAAAAAACCTATTTTTTGACTTCAGATGCTTATACATTTTTTGTTTATGACTTTATGGAAAAACTTTGCACTATTAACTTAAAGCAAATTTAATTTTCTTTTCAAAAAGTTATGGTTTTTTTTAATCGTTGCAGGGATATGTTAGCAATGGATTAAAACGTAACGACACCTATTTTTTTTGTTTTTCACTCCTAGCCCCCTAGGGGGGCATTTGCGACCACCCCCACCCATACGATTTTTTGCTCGCCTCATCACGAGGAATCAGCCCCCACATTATAATACTCTAAGTCTGGGACACCCTGTATATATATAAAATTGTAAAAAAAAAAATCTGTACATGAAATATTTTTTTGAAATTCCTTTTGCGATGGACATTTTGAATGACGCTGAGTCCGAAAATCGCATTTTTAAAATTTTTGTCTGTCTGTCTGTCTGTTAAAGCATCACGCGAAAACCACTAAACGGATTTAAATGAAACTTGGCATATAGGTTCTTTATCTACTCTTTCCTCTCTCGAACACCAGAAGGCGCTGTAGTAGAAATATTTCGAAAAAAACCCGAAATTTTCCATACAAAATCGGGCTTAATTCGTCGAAAAACAATTACCGAAATTTCTACCGATTATGTAATTTTTTCTGGTGTTTGTTCCAATAAAATTCCAATAAAAAATCCAATAAAAGGAAGAAAGGCCCGAAAAATAAGCTTGTAATTTAGGGCCGAAAAAAAATCGGGCATTTTCGCCAAATTAAAAACAAAAAGACGCCTGAATTTTTGTTTATCGAAAAGTTAAGAAATTTCAAATTCATTACAATAAAATGGTTCGCAATTTTACGGAAGGTAAAAGAATATTGTTCCGTAAAAGAGCAAATCATTTTATCATAAAAAAAACACCATCTGAACCTTATCCGTACATAATGTCCATGGACCCCTTGTTCATGAATGTTGGAGTGGAACGTAAAGCTCGTACACTTTTTAGTAGTAAATACTTGTATACAAACAGAAACCCTTTTATATACTACTCTCGCAATAAGCAGCAACTCTGGTTTTTTAAAAAATGATTTCGTTGTTTAGAGACGCTGTGATTTTGTTCAAATATTCTTTGTTCACATGCTATTTTTGTTTTATTGATTTTTAAAAAACAACTTGTTCTATTAACTTTTAAACGCGTGTATTTCATTTACATAAGTTCACAACAATGAATTACATCGAAAAACAAATACAATCAATGAAATCTTTGCAGACATTTTTACAGGGGAATATTAATTTACTACACAAATCTGTTCTTTTATACTTTGATAATCTTATTTGGAAATAAAGACCGAAAAACTGCTAAAAACTTTGGTCGTAATTTCCATTTTCTGTCGAGTCTTATTTCCAAACCATTCGAGCATTATTTCTTTCTTTCGGGCTCAATTGTCATTTCAAATTCGGGCGTTTTTTCCGAAATTTAATGCTTCCAAAATATCGGGCTTTTTTGCCATTTTTTTCGGGCGTAAGTTCTAGAAGCCTTATAATACTTGTTCGTCGTCGTCTATACAAGCAACAATATTTTCAATTTAGAAGCAAAACCCTTTGTGACGGTGGATATAGGTTGTATCATTTTATTTTTGTCAAGCACTACAACGCCGCTGAATTGCATTTTGGAACATTTTTCCAAAAAAATTGTTAACATTTTTTCGTTTTTATTGTGTACAAATTTTTTATTCTTTTCGTTTGGTGGATTTTTCATTTTATTTTTTCAGCGATTTTTCTTTGGCATATTGAAATCATATACATTAACCAGTAAAGTTTCTTTTAAAAAATCCCGATTTTTTTTTCGGTAGAATTTCCCAAAAGGGCCTAAAATGAATAAGAAGGGCCTCGGGGCTTTTGAAATGAAAAAGGGCCCAACATAGCCCTAAAAGCCCCCAAATATCATCCCTGGTCTATACGTGATATACACACATACACACATACATATATCCATTTTTATATATATAGATAGATAATTAATATAATTCTATGATATGATTTATTATAGTGATTCATACAGTAATATTACATTATTAATAATAATATTATTTTAGATATTAGATTTAAAAATAATATAATATATACATTACATTACATTACATTACATATAATGTGTGTAATTGGTATGAAATATAAATATTGTTAAATGTTAGTTTGTAACACCATGTTACACGTGGGTCATCGAATCTACATAAGTTTTTCAAAATAATTGCAATTATAATTTTATGTATACTTCTAAGTTTAAACTGAACTTCTTATAGCTTTAATTCAGAATTGCTGTAAATTTCAAAATGTCAAAAGGGTTATCCTATTATCTATTCAATAAGCTATTAACGATAAATTGCTATGCATTACTTACGAGCTGTTTTTGTTCTATAAAATTTTTGTGCTTGAAATTCGTAAAAGGGTGATTCGCCAAATAGGCATAATACGTAAAGTGTTATATCTTCGAAAGTAATCCAGCCGTGGACACATAAATAGCACAAAAATACATGTAGGGTGTTTCACATAAATTTAAATAAAATACATAGAGGATAACAAGAATTTATTTCATGGTATTTGAGTTTAAACATTATAAACTTAAAATCAGTAGTAACTTTGTAACTACGAATTAAAAATTAGAAAATTAATGAAAAATCTGAAATTGTTCCTTAGCTGAAGTGGACGTATAAATAGCACAAGTTGGATTCTGAAAAGAAGACATAGTGATTTATTTTTATTTTACAATGAGCTTACGAATATGTTTACTAGTACTTGGTACTGTATCCCGAATTGTTCAAAACAGCCCGACTTCTTCGTCCCATACTCTCCACAAGCTTCCTGACCCAATCCTTCGGAATAGAGTACCAAACCTTCTCAATTCCACTCCATAACTCATCTTAATTTCGAAATTTTGATTGCTTATGCTGACCTTCACATCATTCCATAAATTTTCTATGGGATTGAGGTCTGGGCTTTGAGCCGGCCAATTCAAAATATTTATTTTTTCCTTTTTTAGCCAATCAATCACAACCTTTGCTGTGTGTTTTGGATCATTAGAGTGCATAAAAATTCACCTAATAGGCATGTTCTCAAATGCAAATGGTTCCATCTGGTTATTAAGAATATCTAAATACATATTTTTGTCCATTATTCCTGGTATACGAAAAATTGGCCCAAAGCCGTGCCAGGAAAAAGCTCCCCAAGTCATTAAATTCCCTCATCCATGCTTTAAGGATTTTTTTGTATACTTCAGATTCAACTCTTGGCGTTTGGGGCGCCGAACAAAAGTTTTTCCATCTGGTTCAACCCTATTAAATTTAGTTTTGTCAGTCCAGAGCACGTTCTTAAAAAATTTGTCTTCTTTATTCACATGGGCCCTTGCAAACGCTAACCGATCCTTTAAATTTTTTTTTGGTTAAGAGCGGCTTTCTTCGGCTAATGCGTCTATAAAGATTAGCTTCATGTAGTCTCCTAGATACTAGTTTTCTTGCAACATTTAGGTTCTTTTCTTCATTTATTTCCCTCATAATTTGCTTTGCTGTCTTGAAAGGATCAGCCTTACTTTTGCGAACTAAAGTCATTCAGAACAATAAATCAGTGGAAGCGCTGGTTTTACGTGTAGGATTGCGCGGCTTATTCTCGAAATTATTTTAACCATTTGATGTAACCAGCTTGAGTGCATTATAGACCATTTTTGGCGAAATTTTGAGAATATCCGCGATTTCAGATGATTTTTTGCTTATTCACTTAGTTCGTCAATTATAGACCTTTTTCCCGGAGTGCAATGTTTGCCACGACCCATTTTATTTAGAATCGGCGAAATTAACCGAATAAAACTCTACAATTTTTACAAACACCCGATATTTTTAAATTTTATTCACCATCTTACATGTGTGCTATTTATATGACCACAGCAGATCGTACATGCCTATACAGAAAGAGATGACCTGAGCAAATAAATGTAAGTAACCGTACATCTCTTTCGGAGTTTTAAACAACGTCACACTGGAGTCTCAAAAAATAATAACTACAGTTAATATATGCATTATTAGGTTCAACCAAAACGTTTAAAAAATAAGTTGACATTTGTGCTATTTATGTGTCCATGGTTGTATATATAATAATTCAACTCTACATTTTAATGACTTCAACCAAATTGACACCAATTGTTCGACTTCTATTTTTAGTTTTTGATCAAAAATAAAGCTTTAAAATTTAGCAGTGGTATTTTTTATGAGCTAATGGTTTATATTTTCAAAAAAACTAATAGATCACTTTTCTCCAAAATTTGGGGATGGTTTCTATTGTGTGCAGTTTTGCTTACGATTTTACATTGTTTTCATTATTTTCGTAAACGACTGAGACAGTGACTAGAAGCAGTTGGTATAGCAATTAAAATTTTACTTCTACTGTTGTTTGGAAAAAGAAAAGTAACATTTTTAAAATCATCTGCAATTTAAAGATATGAATTACGATGGAAATAGCTCCGCTGTTTTTTTAAATACTCAATTCTTTTTTGTCAAAAAGTTCAATAAAATAACTTAACAAAACTATTTCAGCAATACCGTTTGCTGTGTATTTATAATTTTTTCAAAAAAGATTCAAAATATTGAATGTTTCCTCAAAAACTGATATTTTTTTTTTGTTGTAAAAATATTTTATATTAAAAATTGCATTTTAAATTGCCTTTTAATTACTAAAAATATATTAGCAAAAATTGTTAAAGTTTTACACAAAATATTAATTAACTGTTTGTGTCAGTAAAAAACAAGGGGTCCCCATTTGAGTATTTGTCGAAATGAGTTTTTTTATAAATGTTCTTTTTATATATTTTTAATAAAATAAAATAGTGTCGGATGCCTATAGAAATAAAATTTAGTTAATCAGAATAATTCTTTAATTCAACTAAATTATGTTATTAAAATCAAACGCTTCTTTAAATCCCCTATTATGTATAACAACTCATTTTTAGTTGACTCGATTCAACTAGATCTTTTTTTACATACAAAAACCATGTATTTTGAAAATTCTTAAAAGATAACGACAAACTACATGGTTCAATTTAATACGTAATAAAAAAAAATTGTACTTCAATCGAGTCAACTTAAGTTGGGTTGGTTACATAATAGGGGCCTTACTTACATTTCTATGTATGATTTCCTTAGTTGGCACTGGTTCCACAGGTTTTGCCAGATTCATTTTAATTCACTATAAGCTCGACCATATGTGCACACCTCTCTTCATTCATATCCGTTGACATATCCTTGTAGCAATTCAATTGCAAGTAAATACCATTCAAATATGAATACATGAACGAGCGGATTTCATCTGTCATATAAACATCGGGTACACCTTTTAAGATGACCGGAATCACCAAACGCTGTAAGTCGCCGTAATATGTAGGTTTTTCAAATAACTCATCAAAAAGTTTACTGTCCAAAACACCAGGATTCATATGGATCAATTTAATATTATTTAAATCTTCATTATCTAGGATCATTGCACAACTGTACAGCGATTTGTGGACAATAAATTATCTTCGATGCGTTTAGAGAGTATGAAGACAACATTTGTTTTGGTAATAGTGAATATGGCTACTGGGGAACAGGGGGCGAACCTTCACATGGCAACGTGTCTGACCGCCTCAACCTGGCGAGGCCAGCATTATCCATGTCGAAATCGTCTCAAGTCGACTCAAACCTCCAAGTGGTGTTCCCTGGGCAACGGCAAACTGGCATCCGTCAGTTTGACGGCTAATTTGAGCGGCGGGTCGTTCCATAGACCTTAAACATGGAATGTGCGCAGGGTTTGGGTCCCGCCACATTACTACTGCCCAATGAAAACTAAACCAGCCTCGGATAAGAACCCCAATTACGTTGACGACCACCGCAAACGAAAAACGGACAATGATTTACGGATATGCACCTGGAATGTCCGGACCCTTTATAGGGAAGGTGCCATTATCCAACTGGCGGAAGCCCTCAAAACAATACAATCTGACATCACCGCCATCCAGGAAATGCGATGGAAAGGGCAAGGCTGCTCTAAACAAGCACACTGCGATATCTACTACAGCTGCCATGCGGAGAAGCGCGAATTCGGATGTGGATTCTTCGTTAGCCGGAAACTACGCCACCTTGTTTCCCGGTTCACACCTGTGAACGAAAGATTGGCCACGATCCGCATCAAGGCAAAATTTTTCTACATAAGCCTTATTTGCGCGCACGCCCCGACAGAGGAAAAGGACGAAGCCGTCAAGGACGCTTTCTACGCTAGTCTTGAGGACGTATATGACCACCTTCCGGTCCATGACGTGAAAATAGTCCTCGGCGATTTTAATGCGAAAGTCGGAAGGGAAGGCATCTTTGGCCCCACTGTCGGTCAGTTCAGTCTTCACGAGACCTCCACAAACAACGGTCTAAGACTGATCGACTTCGCCGCGGCACGAAACATGGTAGTTAGTAGCACCAGATTTAAGCACCTCGACATCCACAAGGCCACCTGGCTGTCCCCGGATCAAAAAACGCGAAACCAAATTGATCATGTTGTAATCGACGGAAGGCATGCCTCTAGTGTTCTAGATGTGCGTACATTTCGGGGGGTCAACATTGACTCCGACCATTATCTTGTTGCAGCCAAGATCCGCATGCGATTATGCAATGCGAAGAACATACGCACAGGAATGCAACGAAAGCTAGATGTCGCTAAGCTGCAATTACAACGGACTGCCGAAGCCTACTCCGCTCAACTCTCGGTTAAGCTCAACCAACCAACCTCTGGACCCGACGACGTCGGCGGACTTTGGGCGCATATATCCCACTCCATGCGCGCTGCCGCTGAAGAAGTCATTGGTTTCCGGCGCCCGCAACCTCGGAACCAGTGGTATGATCAGGAGTGTCGCATTGCGACTGCAGTAAAAAACGCCGCTTATAGAAAAACGCTGCAGTCAGCTGCAACGCGAGCCGTGCGAGAAAACTACCGCGAAAAGAGGAAGGAAGAGAGGCGCCTTTTCAGACGCAAGAAAAGAGAGCAGGAAAAGCGTGAGCGTGAGGAACTAGAGGTATACCAGGGCAAGAAGGATGCACGAAAATTCTATCAACAGGTTAAGCGTCTAACCCAAGGTTTCAAGCCCGGAGCATCCACTTGTAGAGACGAAAATGGAGATCTGAATACGGATACACAGTGTGTGCTTAGATTGTGGAGACAGCACTTCTCCAATTTACTTAATGGCGACGATTCCACCAATGCCGCCCATCGAGAGCACAGTGCAGTGCCACCAATCGACGATGACGAAGTGGAAGTATCACCACCTAGCCATGAAGAGGTTCGAGTTGCTATCCAACGACTCAAAAACAATAAAGCAGCGGGTGCTGACGGCCTGTCAGCTGAATTGTTTAAAACCGGCGGCGATGAATTGATAAGACGCATGCATCAGCTCATCAGCAAAATATGGCTAGCAGAAAGCATGCCCGACGATTGGAACCTGAGTGTACTGTGCCCTATACTTAAGAAAGGAGACCCTACAATCTGCGCAAGTTATAGAGGTATCAGTCTTATTTCCATCGCATATAAGGTTCTCTCAAGCGTACTGTGTGAAAGATTAAAGCCGATTACAAAAACACTGATTGGACCTTATCAGTGTGGCTTTCGACCTGGTAAGTCCACCATAGACCAGATTTTCACGCTACGACAAATCCTGGAGAAAACCCACGAAAATCAAATTGACACACACCATCTCTTTGTCGATTTTAAAGCTGCGTTCGATAGCCCGAGAAGAGATTGCCTATACGCAACAATGTCTGAGTTCGGTATACCTGCAAAGTTGATCAGACTTTACAGAATGATGTTGAGCAACACACGCAGCTCCGTCAAGGTAGGAAATGACCTCTCCGAAACCTTCAATACCGAAAGAGGTTTCAGGCAAGGCGATCAACTGTCTTGCGATCTCTTCAACATCATCATGGAGGGGATCGTACGAAAGGCCGGTGTGCATCGTAATGGCACCATTTCCTATAAAGGTGTCCAGCTCCTTGCGTACGCTGATGATATTGATATTGTCGGTAGAACCAAGAGAGATGTTACCGCTGCTTTCGCCGCTATCGAAAAGGAATCAGCCAAAGTGGGTTTGACGATAAATGAGGGTAAAACAAAATATATGCTGTCTACAAACAAGGGAGCGCGGCGTTTAGACTCCCACGTTTCATCCGGCAGCTATAACTTTGAAGTAGTCAAGGAGTTCGTTTACCTTGGCACCACCCTTAATACCAAAAACTAAATCAGCCTGGAGATAAAGCGAAGAACAATAATTGCTAATAGGTGCTACTACGGGCTCAGTAAGCAACTAAGTTCCAGAGCCCTCTCTCGATCGACAAAACTAACACTCTACAAGACGCTCGATCTACCTGTGCTGCTTTATGGTGCTGAGGCATGGGTAGTTTCGCAAACTGACGCAGCCGCTCTGGGGGTGTTCGAGAGAAAAGTTCTTCGCAAAATCTTCTTTCCCGTTCGAGTCGGCGATGACTATCGCATCCGAATGAACCATGAGCTGTATGAGCTCTACGATGACATTGACGTAGTTCGGCGTATAACTGTGCAGCGACTACGCTGGCTGGGTCATGTCCATCGTATGAACGACGAAGCTCCAGCGAAAAAGGTGCTCGAGGCGAGGGTCGCTGGTCAACGACGACGAGGGAGACCATGCCTCCGATGGATGGACCAGGCTGAGGAAGCCCTAACCGCACTTGGTGTATCCGATTGGAGAAGGCGCGCGCAAAGCAGAGGCGCCTGGCGAGAGCTGATGAGGTCGGTTGAAACCCGGACACGGGTTGTTACGACCAACTAAGTAAGTAAGTTATTTCTACAAAACTTATTATTAAGGAACTAATTAAGATACTTAAGAAATCAAACTGATGTTTTCAATCATCGCTTGTAACCACCAAGTTTCAACTTTGAGTTCAAATTTTTCTATAATTTTGCGTAATAAGTAACATTTTTTATAATTAATTTTGTAATTTATTTCTCTTTTTAATGACACCCAAAACATAAACATATCTTAAAAATTAAAAAAGTTGGCTGTACTAAAAAAATTATACTTATTAGAAAACAGTGATATTATCTACTGCATAACTTTATTTGTTTCACACTCTTGTAACTATTTCATTAAAATAACACCTTGCAACGATGCTTTGCTGGGGTATAACTCGCCGGATCCAGTGGTTCGTCTACAAAGAATTTATTTGATTCAAGGACTCTTCAATAGCTAGGAAAACAAGGAAACTATTTCGATTTAATTCTGATAATGATTTATTCATAAAATTCTCTTATAAGTGACTGTTCCTTTATTTGATATAAACTGCTCCTTAATATAACTTCCTAGCCTTGACGTTGCAACGAGTAATGTCAGTTTCGTGTGCCCTCTTCTTTTAGAGGGCGTTGGCGTGCGCGTAGTGCCACGATAGTCCTGACCGATGTGGTATGACCTTTATAATGTCAGCGATTCGTGCGCGTAGTGCCACGACAATCCTGAACGATGTGATATGATCTTTATAATGTCAGCAATTCGTGCGCGTAGTGCCACGACAATCCTGACCGATGTGGTATGACCTTTATAGTGTCAGCGATTCGTGCGCGTAGTGCCACGACAATCTTGACCGATATGGTAATAACTAGCGTCTGACCGTAGTAAGTATTCGTAGTAGTGGATTCTTTTGAGGAATTTTCAGGTATAATGAAACTAACGTATAGTTGGCAAGGATTCATAGGGACCCGAGCCCAAAATACAAAAAACGTGTCTTAGAAACTAGGACTTATGGTTGGCAAGGATGCATAGGGACCCGAGCCCAACACACAAGACTCAGCTTCAATAAGGACTAACTACTGAAAACCACTTACCTACTACGGACGTCTGCTCACGACTCGAGCTCACAGCAAAAGAGACTGAACTCTAATCTGCGTGCCCTTTAATAGCTGTCAACCGAAAGCAATGTACTGAATAATGTTTGCAGTTTTCATATTGCTTGCTTCTTTTCTCCCTTTTACGCATGTTTTTTCGCTTTATTACTACATATCACTTTGTAGTTTTACTGTCACTCATATTCTGCTTCTTTGTGTTACTGCGTTGTCGCGTACTACATTTGTAGTTTTACTTATGTTGCGCATGTTGTACTAATGTTGTCTCGCTTCTGTGCATGTACTCTGCGTTCAAATATGTGCCTGTCTCGTAAATGCCATACGGGATACGTTCCGCAAGAGTACTTTTCCGACTCGTTTACACCGCCAAGTAATAAAATACCTTACTAAATGTCATACAATAAATAGAATCTTTAGTTTAACTTATGAAACTAATATTTATATTAGGATTTATTTAAACAATGGAAACTAAAAGTAGGAAAAATATAAAAAAACACATTTCTTCATTTTAATACACTAATTAAATAAACTTAAATAATACAAAAAAAATCAAAATTGTTACGGCCAAAATACGCTGCTATTATGGGCGTCACAACCTTTCATATATGCTTTGATATATTCATAAAATTATCACAATAATGCACACAATTCTACACAATAGACTCTTGCTACGAATATAAAAATAGTGTCAATGTTTTAATGTTAGTGTCGCAAATTTTTAATGTTAGTCCCTTGTTATTATTATAACAATTGAAAATATAGAATTATTAATGCAACAAATACTACGTTGGTCTACTTTAATCACGAATATCAATTTAAACAATTCAATAGCCATTGCAATACTCATTCCGCCGTTAATGCAGAGGTTCGAACGCCCTTTTTGCCTTCAGTACGCAGCAACGCATACACTGAAGTCACTAGCACACGGTTGCCCGATGCACCTATCGGATGACCAAGAGCTATGGCGCCACCATTTATATTCACTTTCTTTGGATCAACATAAAGGCACTTAACAATGGCAAGTGATTAGGCGGCAAATGCTTCATTATTTTCAAACAGAACAACCTCATCCTTAGTCCAGCCAGACTTTGAAATAACTGCTTCTACGACTGAAAGTGGGCCAATTCCCATTACTGTTGGCTCCACACCAGTCTGAGCCCAAGCCACTATTCTAGCTAATGCGCATTTCTACCTCACTTGCAGACATCAGAAGTACCGATGCAGCTGAATCATTTATTCCAGATGCATTTCCAGCTATGACTGTTCCATTTTCAGCAAAACAAGCCTTTAACTTCCGCAATGCTGATAAGTTGGCATCGGGTTTAATGTACTCGTCCTTTTCAAATATATTATCCTTGTGCCTTACAACTTCGACGGCACAATTTCCTAATCAAAATATCCATTTTTCTGTGCTGATTCAGCCAAATTCTGCGACCGTACACCAGATTCATATTGTTCATCTCTACTGATATTGTACTCCTTGGCCAAGTTCTCCGCAGTCACACCCATATGTATATTATGCATATTATCAAATAGTCCATCATGTAACATAGTGTCCAACATAGTACCACTGCCCATTTTCATGGCCTGTCTCATGTGTATAGCATGTGGAGTCAGTGACATATTCTCTTGACCACCGCAAAGAACTAATTATTTGTGCATCACCACAGCAAATGGATTGAAAACCTTGGGCGACAGTTTTTAGCCCTGAACCACACAGCATATTGATATTATAAGCTGACACACTGATTGGAAGTCCAGCTTTAAATGCAGCTTGGCGTGCTAATTGTAATGTCATTATTTATCATTATTTTCTAATAAGTATAATTATTTAGTACAGCCAACTTTTTTATTTTTAGAGATATGTTTATGTGTTTGGATCGTTGAAAAGAAAATTAGATAAATTACAAAATTGGTCTTAAAAAAAAACTTCATTTATTACGCGAAATTCTGAGAAATTTACACTCAAAGTTAAAATTTCGTGGTTTCCTATTTTTATTGAAAGTAGTTAACGGATCTATTGTCAAATCGCGGCTCCCAAGAAATCCTTATCTCCCCCCAATATACCTTCCTTGGTGCAAGAAATTGCAAATAAATCAAGAAAGTTGTTCAGGAAATTCACTGCGGTTGCCATTCGCGGAGGCACAGATGCTAAAGCAGAAACTTTATCCATTTAGTTTTGATAAATAAAGCAACATACTTACATGGTTCGCATTATCAGAAGACTTCCGAATGTTGATGGAGCTGTCAAGGAAGCGCAATTCATTAAACCAAGATACAGACGGCACATACATTTCATCTGTAGCTGATCCAGACTTTTTGGCATGATCCATTTTCCTCCTTTCAGCAGTGTAAGTATTTCTTAGCGCACGTATTTTTTTTCACAATGTCCACAGGCAAAGACATTTCCTTTACTATATCATCAATGGCCTTTACTTTTAGGTCATTGCGCCTGTACGCAGAAATGCTCATATTCCAAAGCAATTCATTGGAGCGATAAAGTTGAATCAATTTAATGATTTGTTTTTGAGTAAATTTTTTCTCCATTGTATATTTTTTGTATATTTATTGAGTTATTGCATATATTTTACTTTCCACTTTTGTTTCATTTGCTTTGTAAATGTAAACAAATTATCAGTGTTGCTTCCTGTACGAAACCGAGGAAATCCCGAAATAAGGTACGAAATAGAGGGGAAAATCCGAAATAAATCCACCAAAAGTAATTAAAAACAACACTGATATCCCCCATTTTGACATACACTAGCCGCTGCTGTCAAAATCCACTGGCTCTGAAATTTCATTGCTAGCAGCGATGAAAGTGCCGTGAAAGTGAATCCAGTGTGTGTGTGCTTTTGTAAAGAAGTGTGAATGTATTGAGTTTTTCGAACTACAGGGCCAGTGTACTGGCCTGTGTTGTATGCCTGTGAAATTTCGTTGCTAGTAACTGTCCCCCTAGCCACACGTGCCAGTTCGAAGACAGTAACAGTTTGAAAAACTCAATACACTCTCACTTTTCACTAATACACTCACACCTTGACATCACTGGCAGTGCACTGGTAACAACTTTTACTGAGGCAGTGAATTTTGACAACCACAGCCAGTGCAAAATCGAAGTAAGGAAACAGTGCTGTATTTTCTCCATAAAATATTCGAACTTTATATATGCACTTTTTTTTCATGTCTTGTAGTGAAATATATGCAATTATTTTATTTTCCCTTATTTCACACATAAAATATCATATGAATAAGTTGCGTTTCATTTTGGAAAATATTGATAAACAGATTTTACAAAATAATTAGTTCCCCATTTTTATCCCATTTAAATTTCGTACAGTGTTGGCATATAAAGCATCACTGAATAAAAGCAACCGAAATAAGAAAGTGGTCGAACCTTTGTCTTTAACGACAATTTTCAAATGAACATTTACCATCACGTGTGGCCGCAGCGTAGATTTGTAGATAACAGGCATGCTACACAGGCCCGTATACTGGCCCTGTAGTTCGAAAAACTCAACACATTCATACTTTTTTACAAATACACTCACACTGGATTCATTTTCACGGCACTTTCATCGCTACTAGCAACGAAATTTCAGAGCCAGTGGATTTTGACAGCAGCGGCTAGTGTATGTCAAAAAGGGGGATATAAGTGCTGTTTTAATTACTTTTGGTGGATTTATTTCGGATTTTCCCTCGATTTCGTACTTTATTTCGGGTTTTCCTCGATTTCGTACAGGAAGCAACACTGATAACATGTTTACATTTACAAAGCAAATGAAACAAATGTGAAAAGTTGCAAATAAAAGTGAAAAATATACAATTTTATTACAATACATATACAAAAAAAATATACAATGAAAGAAAATGAACTCAAAACCAAATAATTAAATTAAATTGATTGAATAGCAGCTATAACCTTCGCATACGATGAAATTTTTTTAATGAACTTTCACTAGCCTGTGGAAAATAACATTCCGAAGTAGGACCTTGTCTCCTGGTGCTATGTCAGACTCTCTTGCTTTCCTTTTCCTATCTCCCTTTTCCTTTCCTTTCTGTTTATTGATTATGTCTAAGTCCCTTGCTCCCGAGTCCAACATGGTTTCCTCTATGTCCTGGATTCCTGGAATCTTGTCCCGAATAACTCTGTTAAACATTAATTCAGTCGGTGGAGATCCCGTAGTCCCATGAGGTGTAACGTTATACATCAAAGGAAAATCTTGAATTTCTTTCTTGTAGTCCTCTTTATTACTATGAGCAATTTTCAGGCGTTTCACTAAAGACCTGTTCATATTTTCGACCTCTCCATTCGCTTGGGGCCAATATGGTGGAGTCGTTATTAGAGTGATATTGTTGTCTTTACAAAACTTCTTGAACTCATTGCTCACATACTGCCTGCCGTTGTTTGCTCTAATTGAGTTAGGTATCCCCAACCGACTAAATATCTCTTGAAACACTCCAATAATCGCTTCTGAAGTAATTTTCCTTAGGAACTTTATTTCTTGATAACGTGAGTAATAATCAATCAACACGAATATATATTCATTATTTGGCAGCGGGCCAAGTAAGTCTGTAGCCACACATTGCCATGGACCATTAGGAAACGCGTGCCTCTTCATTGGTGCTTGATTATTTGGCTGAGAAACCCTTAAACAATCCAAGCAGGTTTTAACAAACGCTTCTACTTCTCGATCAATCAATGGCCACCAAACCTTGGCTCTCACCCTGCGTTTCATGGCCGACTCTCCAGGATGCCCCTCGTGAGCTAGCTCTAAAACCTTAGGGCGAAGAGATTTGGGAACAACTATGCGTGTTCCACGCAACAGGATGTTGCCCACTGCCAACAATTCGTAGCGGAATGGGCGAAGCTTATTTGATGAGTCTGTTGGCCAAGAGTCGTTCTTAGTATACTCAATTGCTTCCAGAATTTCTGTATCTAGGCCACTTCTATTCGAAATTTCGCAGATGCTAAGTGATGAAGGCGTTGCATTTGAAATTATCCGAAATATATTCTGCTCACCATTGTCATCAAACGAGACTCTGTTCTCGGTTTTACACAGCCGTGAAATTGAGTCCGCAATATTTTCCTTCCCGGCGCGATATACCACTTTGAATTTAAAGGACTGCAACCTCAAGAGCCATCTTTCAATTCTTGCGGGCGGTTTTGACGTCGGCTTGAATATTGCTTCAAGAGGTTTGTGGTCAGTGACTAATTCAAACTCTAAACCAACCAAGTAATAGAAGAATCGCTCTACCGCCCACACAAGTGCCAAACTCTCCTTTTCCGTTTGAGAGTATCTTTTCTCAACATCTGAGAGACTTTTACTGGCAAACGATATTATAAGTGGAACATTTTTAAAATCAAATTGAATGAGCACTGCTCCTAAAGCTATTGGGCTTGCATCTGCTATCACACGAGTCTTATTTTGTGGGTTGAAGTATGCTAGGTTTGGGATATTCGTTAAAAGCACTTTTAAATTTTCGAAAGCTTCCTGCTGGTCCTGGCCCCAAGAGAATTTACAGTTTAACTTTAACAACCGCCTCAGCGGTTCAGTAATATCTGCCATGTCCGGAATAAATTTCCCCACATATGTGACGAGGCCTAGAAAACTCCTAATTTCCTCTTTAGTCTGCGGAGCTCTGAACTCTCTAATAGTTTTGAGCTTATCTGGGTCTGGCAATATGCCTTCATACGATAGAATATGACCCAAGAATTTTAGCCTCTTTACTCGCCATACACACTTGACATGATTAAGTAAAATGTTATTTTGTTTGCATACCTCCAGAACCTCTTTAACGGCTTTATCGTGCTCCTGTTCTGAATTTCCAAATATGATGACATCATCGATATAATTCAAGCAGTTACTACATGGAGACAGAACTCCCTCCAAAACCCGCTGAAAGATTTCTGGGGCCGAGCTGATTCCAAACATTAACCTCTTGTACCGAAAAAGTCCTTTGTGAGTTATAAATGTGGTAATCTCACGACTCGTTTCATCAATTTCCAATTGATGATAAGCCCATTTTAGGTCTAGCCGGGAAAAGAATTTAGCTCCCTTCAATTTTGTCATAAAACTTTCAAATGTAGGCAGTGGATAATTTTCTCGTAGCACAGCTTCGTTAGCTCGCCGCATGTCAACACAATGACGCATATCTCCGTTATCTTTGAAAACGACAACTATTGGCGATATCCAGGAACTTGGTCCCGACACCGATTCGATGATATCCTGAGCCAGTGCCTCCTAAATCTTGTTCTCAACTTTCATCTCAAGCGCGACTGATATCCATCGCATGGGTTGTTTGACTGGCTTTACGGAAGTATCAATGGCCAATTTTATTTTTATATTTGCAAATTTTGGAAATGGTTGTTCAATTTCGACTCTGTTGACATCCAGTCCTAACTTTAACACTTTCAATTCCATAGCTGTGTCGCGACCTAAAAGGGATTGATTTCCGTTCTCGATGACATAGAACGTGGCAATCACGTCTTTACCCTTTTTCACGGCTATCGGTGCTTCAAAAACAGAAAGGACATTTAAAAACTGTTAAGCTGCATACGCTTTAAATTGGTTTGCTGATTCGGTACGAATATTCCACATAATCGATTTTTTTCCTGTAGGTCTATCCAATCTTTTTGACTTAACAAATTAAAACGTGAACCCGAGTCGATAACCATTAAAATGCAATTTCCACCTATGCTGCATGAGATTAATTCATCCATCATTGATTTTTGGTCAATTTTAAAACAATCATGATTTCGATCATTTCCTGTGACCTTTGTATCACTTTCATCAATATGTCTTATGCTCGACGTTTGGAAACGACGTTGCTTTGGCTGCCTATAATTATAGTCTTCGAGCTTCCGCTTTTGGCTTTTGGTTTTGCATTTCCGAGCGAAGTGGCCTAAGTAGCCACATTTATTACACTTTGCATTTTTAGCTGGACAACTCAGTGCTAGCATGTCCCTTTTGACCACATCTTCCGCATTCATCAGCAAAATTTCTCATCCTACGAAATCCTGTCGAAACTTTATTTATAGTTTCACAATCCGGTTTTACAAACATACTCTTTGACTGTTTACTAATTTGTTCATGAATAAGACACGCATCAAGAATATCGTCCAAACTTTGTTCTTTTTCAAGTAACTTTCTTTTAAGCTCTAAGGGTGCCCAAGAGTCAATTATTTTATCTTTGAGGCAAAATTCCTCCACCTCGCTTCTTGTTGACCCAAAGCAACATTTCGATATTTGATGTCTTAGGCGAAGTACAAATTTATTAAAATCTTCATCCTCTAATGGCAAAATATTCCCAAATAAATGTCGCTCAAAAGTCGAATTACGCTTCGGTGAAAAATATTGATTCAATTTGTCAACCAGGACCTTAAATACGTCATCTTTCCCGTCTTCGTTAGATTCTACAAGAGCCCCAGGAATATTAAAAATCACTTCTTGCAACTGTGGACCACCTAGATGAAGAAGTTTATTTTTCTGTTTCACAACATCTTGTATGCCTTCCGCCAGAAGGTATAAAGAGAAGGATCGAAGCCACTTCTCCCATTCGTTTCGCAGTAATGACTTGTCTATATTGTCACAGAGGAATGGTTTTATATCGCTCATTTTGATCTACAATTGAATGTATTTAAAATAGTTTCCCAAGCACAATTTAATGTTCTTACGCTTCAATTCGATGCTCAAACGCAGCAATTAAATGCTATTTCTTGTTTGCCACAGTGCAATCGATTTTCAAAATTTTCTCAACTGAATTGCAATTTTCCCCTTTTGATTGTTCCTTTTCCTCTTTTGTTGTGTCAAATTTTATGTTTCAAAACTCAAGTCACAATTGAATGTGTTTATTACCCCACCAATCAAATGGCCTGCAAAATTTAAATCATGATTCCGATAAATAAATTGCCAATGACCACAAATTTACCATACCTAATCTTTGTTTAATTATTTTTTTTTTTTTTCTGCGTTTACCAACTACTGTTACGAGAACAAAGGAAAAAACAAAATTTTCTCGCTCACACTCGAAAATTTTCAACAGTAAAGGTTTTGGTGTTTCAGTTCAACTCGCGCAGCTCCGCTAAATAAAGAAGAAAACTTTTGGTTTTTTTTTTTCACACACCGTTATAAAATGAAGGAACCAGCTGCGTTAACCAAACAATATTTAGTTAATCCATTTAGTGAGTGATTATTCATGCAGAATCCCATCCTCGTCGCCAATGTAACAACCTACCTTTATATATTTATTCCACAAAATAAATAACAATGATAAATTTAGTATGAACAAAAATGACACGCTTTATTATCGACCAATTCACACCAGTGCTAAAGTATTACTGACTCATTTACAACATTAACATAACTCCTACTACTGCTCTCCCGTTGCTGCTCTCCACACCATGGTAGAATTATAAGGTAGATGCAATTCGGAGAGCAAATGACGAAAGAAAAAAACATTGGCGTAGGTATAATGTCACTTTTGACATTTGCCGTTTACTCGTTCGCCATAGGAATGTATAATTTGCTTGTAACCGTATATCTCAATTGAGTACCCAGATTTATGTGAGAAAATGTAAGAAAAGTGAGTAAAACCATAAAACTAGCCGTGTTATTTTATATACAATACAAAATTAATTGTATTTTGGTTTTAAATGAAGCAAATACAAGTTAGCTTCTTATATAATTTGAATTCGACTACTTACTTCGACTGTTCGGTAACCGATTTATTTACATCGCTTTGTACGGCTGCTTTCAACTGTCAAAATATATTTTGACAAGGTAAATTGCAGCTGGAAAAGTTAAAACATGTTCTTTCAAATAAAGCTGCAAGTGTTAATTTTATTGGTACATACTCGTGCCAATCATTAACAAAATAAAATACTAACAAAACCTCAAAGAAACTAGCATGAATGTGCCCAAACATTTGTGCCCAGCAATTTCATCGGATAACGTCACGCTAAGTATTCATGGTATCCTCTACTTACGTCTCATTGATCCACACCAAGCTTCTTATGGCGTTGAGGATCCGGAATTTGGCGTAACACACATATCTGGTTTTGCGTCGTCACAATGTTAGCATTGTGGACTCCATCCATAAGGTAAGTAAAGCTTTGGAGATAGCGTATCTACGTTACGAAATAAGAGATATTCCTTTTACATACCAGATCGCATGAAGCTATGCAGATGCAAGTGAAAGCTGAAAGCGTGCTGTTATTTTAGAGCATGAAGGTGTACGTGAAGCAAATATTAATGTCGCGGAGGGAAAACAAAATCCAAAATTCTTGCCAATTCTTGCATCTGAAACTGAATGGCAGGAAAACATCAGCAAAACAAGTGGTGAATCAGTGGCAATGTTAGCCATAGCTGATGAGCGTTCTAGAGGATTGGTTGCTGTTCTAAAGTCGCTGGTTAGTGCGGAAGGACACACAAAGTTTGGTACACGCACCGTTTGGTTTGTGGAAAGCCGGAGTAAGTTAAGGATGTTTTTTCCCGATATTTACAATTAAAAATTATTTTTAAGAGAAAAAATCAAAACAATTTTACTGCTTAAGAACAGATACCATCAAAACAATAGCTACAAATAACACAACAGTTGCAAGTACCAGAACAGCTACAAACAACAAAACAATTACCGCCTAACCAACAGTTCCCAGCTACACTCACAAATACATCTCCGAATGTTAACTTAACCCTTTTCCAACAATTACTACTACTTCTTCAGAAGCTATCAATCCTAAACTACCACCCAGCGGCAGTTTAGTAGCCATATTCTTACTTACTTACTTAGGTGGCCGTGACAACCCGTGTCCGGATTTCGACCGACCTCATCAGCTCTCGCCAGGTGCCTCTGCTTTGCGCGCGCCTTCTCCAATCGGATACACCAAGTGCGGTTAGGGCTTCCTCAGCCTGGTCCATCCATCGGAGGCATGGTCTCCCTCGTCGTCGTTGACCAGCGACCCTCGCCTCGAGCACCTTTTTCGCTGGAGCTTCGTCGTCCATACGATGGACATGACCCAGCCAGCGTAGTCGCTGCACAGTTATACGCCGAACTACGTCAATGTCTCCGTAGAGCTCATACAGCTCGTGGTTCATTCGGATGCGATAGTCATCGCCGACTCGAACAGGACCGAAGATTTTGCGAAGAACTTTTCTCTCGAACACCCCCAGAGCGGCTGCGTCAGTTTGCGAAACTACCCATGCCTCAGCGCCATAAAGCAGCACAGGTAGAACGACCGTCTTGTAGAGTGTTAGTTTTGTCGATCGAGAGAGGGCTCTGGAACTTAGTTGCTTACTGAGCCCGTAGTAGCACCTATTAGCAATTATTGTTCTTCGCTTTATCTCCAGGCTGATTTCGTTGTTAGTATTAATGGCGGTGCCAAGGTATACAAACTCCTTGACTACTTCAAAGTTATAGCTGCCGGATGAAACGTGGAAGTCTAAACGCCGCGCTCCCTTGTTTGTAGACAGCATATACTTTGTTTTACCCTCATTTATCGTCAAACCCACTTTGGCTGATTCCTTTTCGATAGCGGCGAAAGCAGCGGTAACATCTCTCTTGGTTCTGCCAACAATATCAATATCATCAGCGTAAGCAAGGAGCTGGACACCTTTATAGAAAATGGTGCCATTACGATGCACACCGGCCTTTCGTACGATCCCCTCCATGATGATGTTGAAGAGATCGCAAGACAGTGGATCGCCTTGCCTGAAACCTCTTTCGGTATTGAAGGTTTCGGAGAGGTCATTTCCTACCTTGACGGAGCTGCGTGTGTTGCTCAACGTCATTCTGCAAAGTTTAATCAACTTTGCAGGTATACCGAACTCAGACATTGTTGCGTATAGGCAATCCCTTCTTGGGCTATCGAACGCAGCTTTAAAGTCGACAAAGAGATGGTGTGTGTCAATTTGATTTTCGTGGGTTTTCTCCAGGATTTGTCGTAGCGTGAAAATCTGGTCTATGGTGGACTTACCAGGTCGAAAGCCACACTGATAAGGTCCAATCAGTGTTTTTGTAATTGGCTTTAATCTTTCACACAGTACGCTTGAGAGAACCTTATATGCGATGGAAATAAGACTGATACCTCTATAACTTGCGCAGATTGTAGGGTCTCCTTTCTTAAGTATAGGGCACAGTACACTCAGGTTCCAATCGTCGGGCATGCTTTCTGCTAGCCATATTTTGCTGATGAGCTGATGCATGCGCCTTATCAATTCATCGCCGCCGGTTTTAAACAATTCAGCTGACAGGCCGTCAGCACCTGCTGCTTTATTGTTTTTGAGTCGTTGGATAGCAACTCGAACCTCTTCATGGCTAGGTGGTGATACTTCCACTTCGTCATCGTCGATTGGTGGCACTGCACTGTGCTCTCGATGGGCGGCATTGGTGGAATCGTCGCCATTAAGTAAATTGGAGAAGTGCTGTCTCCACAATCTAAGCACACACTGTGTATCCGTATTCAGATCTCCATTTTCGTCTCTACAAGTGGATGCTCCGGGCTTGAAACCTTGGGTTAGACGCTTAACCTGTTGATAGAATTTTCGTGCATCCTTCTTGCCCTGGTATACCTCTAGTTCCTCACGCTCACGCTTTTCTTGCTCTCTTTTCTTGCGTCTGAAAAGGCGCCTCTCTTCCTTCCTCTTTTCGCGGTAGTTTTCTCGCACGGCTCGCGTTGCAGCTGACTGCAGCGTTTTTCTATAAGCGGCGTTTTTTACTGCTGTCGCAATGCGACACTCCTGATCATACCACTGGTTCCGAGGTTGCGGGCGCCGGAAACCAATGACTTCTTCAGCGGCAGCGCGCATGGAGTGGGATATATGCGCCCAAAGTCCGCCGACGTCGTCGGGTCCAGAGGTTGGTTGGTTGAGCTTAACCGAGAGTTGAGCGGAGTAGGCTTCGGCAGTCCGTTGTAATCGCAGCTTAGCGACATCTAGCTTTCGTTGCATTCCTGTGCGTATGTTCTTCGCATTGCATAATCGTATGCGGATCTTGGCTGCAACAAGATAATGGTCGGAGTCAATGTTGACCCCCCGAAATGTACGCACATCTAGAACACTAGAGGCATGCCTTCCGTCGATTACAACATGATCAATTTGGTTTCGCGTTTTTTGATCCGGGGACAGCCAGGTGGCCTTGTGGATGTCGAGGTGCTTAAATCTGGTGCTACTAACTACCATGTTTCGTGCCGCGGCGAAGTCGATCAGTCTTAGACCGTTGTTTGTGGAGGTCTCGTGAAGACTGAACTGACCGACAGTGGGGCCAAAGATGCCTTCCCTTCCGACTTTCGCATTAAAATCGCCGAGGACTATTTTCACGTCATGGACCGGAAGGTGGTCATATACGTCCTCAAGACTAGCGTAGAAAGCGTCCTTGACGGCTTCGTCCTTTTCCTCTGTCGGGGCGTGCGCGCAAATAAGGCTTATGTAGAAAAATTTTGCCTTGATGCGGATCGTGGCCAATCTTTCGTTCACAGGTGTGAACCGGGAAACAAGGTGGCGTAGTTTCCGGCTAACGAAGAATCCACATCCGAATTCGCGCTTCTCCGCATGGCAGCTGTAGTAGATATCGCAGTGTGCTTGTTTAGAGCAGCCTTGCCCTTTCCATCGCATTTCCTGGATGGCGGTGATGTCAGATTGTATTGTTTTGAGGGCTTCCGCCAGTTGGATAATGGCACCTTCCCTATAAAGGGTCCGGACATTCCAGGTGCATATCCGTAAATCATTGTCCGTTTTTCGTTTGCGGTGGTCGTCAACGTAATTGGGGTTCTTATCCGAGGCTGGTTTAGTTTTCATTGGGCAGTAGTAATGTGGCGGGACCCAAACCCTGCGCACATTCCATGTTTAAGGTCTATGGATCGACCCGCCGCTCAAATTAGCCGTCAAACTGACGGATGCCAGTTTGCCGTTGCCCAGGGAACACCACTTGGAGGTTTGAGTCGACTTGAGACGATTTCGACATGGATAATGCTGGCCTCGCCAGGTTGAGGCGGTCAGACACGTTGCCATGTGAAGGTTCGCCCCCTGTTCCCCAGTAGCCATATTCACTATTACCAAAACAAATGTTGTCTTCATACTCTCTAAACGCATCGAAGATAATTTATTGTCCACAAATCGCTGTACAGTTGTGCTATGATCCTAGATAATGAAGATTTAAATAATATTAAATTGATCCATATGAATCCTGGTGTTTTGGACAGTAAACTTTTTGATGAGTTATTTGAAAAACCTACATATTACGGCGACTTACAGCGTTTGGTGATTCCGGTCATCTTAAAAGGTGTACCCGATGTTTATATGACAGATGAAATCCGCTCGTTCATGTATTCATATTTGAATGGTATTTACTTGCAATTGAATTGCTACAAGGATATGTCAACGGATATGAATGAAGAGAGGGGTGCACATATGGTCGAGCTTATAGTGAATTAAAATGAATCTGGCAAAACCTGTGGAACCAGTGCCAACTAAGGAAATCATACATAGAAATGTAAGTAAGGCCCCTATTATGTAACCAACCCAACTTAAGTTGACTCGATTGAAGTACAATTTTTTTTTATTACGTATTAAATTGAACCATGTAGTTTGTCGTTATCTTTTAAGAATTTTCAAAATACATGGTTTTTGTATGTAAAAAAAGATCTAGTTGAATCGAGTCAACTAAAAATGAGTTGTTATACATAATAGGGGATTTAAAGAAGCGTTTGATTTTAATAACATAATTTAGTTGAATTAAAGAATTATTCTGATTAACTAAATTTTATTTCTATAGACTTTGCTTATGTTTGCTGCCAAAGGGTGAAAATGTGCAACTAGTTGTCATGGATACTTCCTTGCTTTGCATTGGATGCATTTCATGTACCCTAATTGAATATGCTCTAGAGATACAAAAATTTCAGAGCGAACTTCAGACATGCAAATTCATTGCCGCAACAAAACTAGGCACCTAGGTAGAAAGTGAAATTAATTATTTAAAATCTTGTTTACAATCTCTATTTTTTCATTTATTTTAAAGAGTCGATGAACTTTTCATTGCCAAGTATGGTGTTGACAAAGAATGGTGTCGTGGTCGCTGTCTTCAACTTGTCGGTGATGGTCATCCAACGATAGTCTTCTTTGATTATGGTAATATATCAATGGTGAATATTAAAGATATTCGTCATTATCCACCACAATTTACCTATCCAATCTTTACGTCCGATTGTGTGATAAAAGGTTTGTCTAATATCAGGAAGTAAAAGTAGTAAACATTTAATCAAATTTACTTTGCAGGCCTGCCGGAACATTGCGATGCAGATATGGTGTCTAAGCTAGAGCAACTTATACCAAATGGCAGCATTATTAAATGTGATTCTGCTGAAGTTTATGGAGAAGATTCTTCTCACGTTCTCAAAGTTAACAAAATAACAAGATCGCTTGTAACGGCCGGATTTTTCGATTTGCAGACCTTAAGAAATTAAATTTTAATTACGTAAATAGCAAGAACACACACTACTAAAGTATAATGAACAGCATTTTTTTAAAGTTTAAATTGAAAATAATCTGTTTTAGTAAAACAAAGCTAAATTGTCACATACATAAAAATTAATATGGACTTTCTAGAAACACAGTAAGCCCGCAGGTGGCGTTGCAAATTGAAGTCCAAAAAAAAAAATACTTTTCCGGTTTGACAAAAAAATCCTACTGGGGCATCTGAAAAAAAATTAAAAAGTTTTGTGGTTAATTTAAAACCCTAACCCTTGGGATCGCCGTGGGATCGCTATTTTTTTTCATTCATAAGAAAAAAATCAATGATTTTGACCATAAAATGTCATACATTTTCGGGCTTTTAACTTTGACCTCAAACATTTTTTTTAAATCAAAAATGAATGGCCCTATTATGAATTACAACTTAACTAAGTTGACTATATTCAACTCATTTCTTTTTGTTTAACGTATTACAAACATTTCAGTTGAACCATGTAGTTCAAAAATTTTTAAAAGATTAAGGCCAGCGATACATTTAGAGGAGAGCAAGAAAGAGTGATATTGAGGTGATAGTTTGTATAAGAAGAAATTTGTTTGACTAAATTTGAAAATTTTAAAACTCTAAACAACTTTCTTCTAATACAAACCATCACCCCAATATCACTCTTTCTTACTCTCCTCTAAATGTATCGCCGGCCTTAAGGCAAACTACAAGGTTCAACTGAAATGTTTGTAATACGTTATACGAAAAAAATTGAGTTGGATCTAGTCAACTTAGTTGAGCTGTAACTCATAATAAGGGTCTAAAAAATCGGGCCACGACGATCCCAAGAGTTAGGTCTTTAAATGAACCACAAACCTTTTTTTCAGATGACCCATTTATTTGTCCCACCGGAAAAGTAATTTTTTGTTGAACGCCAATTTGCAACGCCACCTGTGGGCTTACATGTACATAAATTTTAAAAAAATATTTTTTTCTTTTTGTATTCTTGAATACTTGATTAAAATAATAAAAACAGTTTTTATAAATATCAGCAGTAGTTTTTTTCAATCAGCCTTTAAAAAAGGCTTTTAAAAACACGCCTCAAACCTGAAAAGTCCCCTTAAGAGTGGTCTGGCATTTTTCCACCCCTAGCCATTATTGAAAAAAGTTAATACTAAAAAAAACAATCGTTTCCACACCACCAACAAGGTAGATTGCAAGGTGCGTTTTTTTTGTACATGGTATCCCCAATAGGCCTAGTCCATGGTTTTGGTTTTGTTTGAATATTGTAGCAATGAAATACATTAAAACTCATACATTAATTTTTATGAGCTTGTTATTTCCCATAATTCTTTGTTTTATCTTTTGAGTTTTCAGCCGGCTGTTTAAATTTCTGATACGAAAAAACATCCTGCAAGTAAAAAATAATTTTTTGACTTCATCTGGCAAGTCTATTGAAGTAGACTTTACTTTTAAAAATGTGCGGAGCTGCTTGCAGTGGGCGATTTCTTTTCCATTTATTTTGTAGAATATATCCTCTAAGGCCTTGATTTTTTTAAGGAAGGTTTCGGAAGGTTTTTTTAAGCCACCTCTTGAAACTTCATCCACCCAGCTGAAAGATGTCCCTTCAAATTGGAACTGTTTTAGTTTTAGTTTCCGAATCATATATCCTGCGATATATTCAAGGCCATCTTCATGAAGCTCGTCAATATCTTCAATATCGATTTCTTCATTCTCAAATTCTTCGAGGATCTCGGTATCGGGGTCTATGGTAGGTTCTGCGTCGCATTGTTGCTGAAATAACTCACCTAAAGAGTTATTCGTCGTTGAACTGTTTAACCAGCTTGTGTCTTCAGATTCCACGTTGCCTTCACTATTCAGCAGCTCTGTATTTCTTGCTAAATCATAATAAGGAAGAAACACATTATCCCCGTGTGAAAACTATTTAAAAACTGAAAATGTGTTAGTTAAATACAATAACACATAGATATACTTACTTTTCAATCAAAGATACTCTCATATTTTTCGTATGAAATAAGATAGAAATAATTTAAAACTTTTTTAAGCAATATACATAACTCTGTGTATTAGGATATATTTAAAAAATAATTCTGTTAAAATTAATATTTTGTAAAATTTCTTAAACTTAAAAATTTATATTTTTAATTTTTCTTTTTGGTCTTAAAGTAGTAATAATAGCTTATTCAATTATTTCCTGAAAAAATATGTATTAATTTTAAGTTATTTTTTTAACTTCTTTAATTTTTCGCTAAATGTGTAATGTATGTCAAACAATTTTATAAAATTTTAACACATTTGGGTGTTATTTTTGAAACTCAAATAAATATTAATAGCTATTATGATTACATTATTTCAAGATCATATTGATAGAAATACACAAATTTATAAGGTAATTTTAAAAAGAAAATATTTAAATGTATCCTTAGTTTGAAATATACATGAATATTGCTCTATTGTATGGAAGCAATCTTATAATAAATTTAAAAAACTTATGACTAAATATGCACTTAAAAAACTATATTGGCCTGATGGTCTTCCAACATATGAATCTCGTCGAAATGACTTGGCTTGCAATCCTTAAAAGGTAGAAGATCTCTTAGTTCCGGGAAAGTAAATTGTCTGGAGCTGTCCAATTTCTTCGAAATTTATGATGCTCCAAGGAATTTTAGACATAATCGTATGTTTGAAGAAAGTTCAAAATAGTTTTAAAATATCAATATTTTTTTTTTGCAGATTGTAATAAATCGGTAGATGGAAAAAAATACATAAATTAAAATATTATTGAAATATTTTGGGTTTGGTTTTAAATCAATTAAGATTATATAAATTTTATAGATACTAAATATGTAGGTATTTCATAAAAAAGATATACACCGAAAAAACCGACATGCTTTAAAATTAATCACAATGTTATAATCTCCATATTGTATTTTCATACAAAATTTTCGAGTTTTATAAATATTCATATATAAATTGAAAACATTATGTGGTTATTTTGGCGAAATTTGTTTTAAGCTATTTTTTTTATCACAAATAGTTTTTAAATTGAAAACTTTGTGATCAAAAAATAGTTTAAAGCAAATTTCGTCAAAATAACCACATAATGTTATCAATTTTTATGTGAATATTTGAAAAATTCAAATATTTTATATGAAAAAATACAATTTGAAAATGATGAAATTGTGTACATATATCATAAAAAAATATGAATTAGTTTTAATGTAATTTCATTTTAATTTAATAAATTACCTAGCAGGTATTTACGTAACCTGTATTTGAACTGCATTGGGCTTGGGTGGTCATGTAAGCCACCTCGGCTTCTTATTGCACCAAAAAAGTGTTCAAGCAGATCTTGATTGAGCCTGTATGTGAGAATGTAGGTAAAAGAATACTTCTCTTTAACATACTCATAAAGAAGACGAAGAGAGGCGTTGCTAATCAAAATGCCTTTTTGATAGGGGTCCAACGTTTTTTTATTTGGTGTGATCGGTCGCGACATCACATCGTCCATCCTTTTTAAAACGACTTCTTGGTCTTGGAGACACTACCAAAAGGTTTTTTAGAAGAATTATTGACTGCAGTTGTCAGTTTTGAATTAAACAAGTCAAACCAGTCGTTGACTAACTGCACAAACTCTGCAGTTTCCATAGCAGCATAAACTTTTTTGCCTGTTGAAAAGCAACGTCTTATTGCACAAGCTGTAGTGTCTGAGCAGCAAATTTAACTTTTTGTCTTCCTGCGGAAATGAATTAAAAAAAAATAAAATAGTTGAGAGCTGAAGAATATAATAAATTTTTTTCAAGCAAAATTACCTGCGTTGCTAACAGATATGTGTTGGTCTGTTAGCTTAAAGGCTATTGACACATCTGACGACGCTGTGTGCTGCATCACTTCCTTGATAGACCGTGTCGTGATTATTTTGTTGTTATAAATAAGTCCAGTGTCAAGAAAGTGGTTTCGAATCAGCTTTAGCAGGTGTGGAACATCTGCGAACACGAATATTTTTTCAGCTGAACTAGCGGGGTTTTTGAACCAAGTTTTTTCTAAAAAAAAATCAATGTTAAGATTAAGTTATTATGTGAATAATGTATTTCTTACTTTCTGAAACGCCAAGCTCAACCCAGAGTGTGCGGTTTTTAGGCCCCATGTCTGAAACAAGAGCCACAACTGGGAAACCGGCTTCATATAAGACTTCTATTATATTGCTTAGTATTGCCTTAGTCATATTTTTTGTGCCTTTATGATCAAAGGCATAAAAAATTGGTTGCTTCCAGGAACCCTTCAAGCCGCGTACCATAGCAACTTGTACAAAATTGCACGGTGCTCTGACCTCGTCAGTAGATGGATCGTGTTCGAACAAAGATTCGACCTTCATTTCATCGAACGAGAGGACGCAAACTCTCTCACCTTCCGAAAGATCTCTCGCATTTTTAAGGCATGCAATAGAAAAATGCAAAATACCTTCGTCGAAATTGACTTTAGACGCCCATCTTGTCAGAGTCGAAACTGACGGCAAAGGAAAGCTTTTTTTATAAAGGTGCCTGTATGCTCTAGGTCCTGCTGCATGCAAGCAAATTGCTTCCGAAATGTCCTCCCAAGACCAATGAATGGTTCGCTCAGGACATTTCAATTTTCTTATTTGACCCTCAGTGAAATGCTTTTCAAGTTTAGGTCAAGACAGGTACTTTCTTTGATTTCAGTCTTTAACTTGTCGAGCTGTCTTCAAGAAGTGCAACTTTTTTTCGCAAGTCCATTAACTCTAGCAACTCATGACAATCAATTGAGCTATTGGAAATAAGAAAGAATTTTAATTAGAGCGGTAGGATCACGCTGATTTTAAAAATTATTGTTAACCGTTTCGACCCCAATGTTTCCCGAGAGCAATTTTGCTTGGCTGTCGGCCAAGTTTTGTTTTTGAAACCGTAATAATAACGTTATAAAATAACGTTAATAAATAAGAACTCATTTATAAGTCATTTAGCAAAGTTATTTTCAAAAGACTGCAGCTGTGTCGGCGAAAATATGCTGGTAAATTTATGAAGATGTAATTCATATGTAATTTTTTTTAATATTTATAGTATAAATGATAAATGTATAAATTAAATAGTATCCAGCAAAGGTTAAATTAAATATTTTTAAAAGCTGAATTTTTAAAAGTTAATTTATTAAAAATGTTTCATAGTAAAAGCAACTTTTTGTGTACGGATGGCCGAGGCAGATTGAAATTTTGTCAATAAACTTGTTAAACACACACAAGATGCTTAAAAGTAAAAAGAAAATACCGTGCCACAAGAAAAAAGTTGGGGTCGAAAGGGCTAACATTGCTGTAATATTATTGTTTACAAATTAATACGTTGACTTACTCTGTTTGCGTAGAAGAATCTACATATCTCGGCTGGTGTAATGTTGGGGCCGGCAGGCACATTTCCATGCACTTGGAGTCTACAGTGCGCGTCGACTCTGCTTTGCCCGCTGGAAGAAGTAGCGCCAAGGGCGATATAAGCTGCTGCGCTGATACAGCCGGCCGTATCAACAAAGAGTTTTCTTTGGTCTTGGGAACTGCAGCTGGTATCAGATGGATAGAAGATTGTACATACCTCGGCTGGTGTGTTGTTGGGGCTGGCAAGCACATTTCCATGCACTTAGAGTCTACAGTAAGCGTCGACTCGGCTTTGCCCGCTGGGAGAAGTATTGCCAAGGGCGATCTTAGCTGCTGCGTTGACACAGCCGGTCGCATCCACAAAGAATTTTCAGCGCCTGGCGGGTTAATAAAATCACTTAAATTAAAATGTTTTTCACAAACGACCGAATTCTCGGAAAGAAAGACACCGCACGAGTCGTTCCATATACGCCACTTTCTTTCATCTCTTGAAGCATTGAAAAGGTTGCAATTACCCAAACTACGTTTGCAAATCGCGCACGATCTTTTGCCCATTTCACTTATTCACTTATTTTTAAAATCAATCACAATGTTTATGTTTTAAGCAAAACGCACTTTTAAGAACTTCAACAAATCACAAATAAATATTTCAAGTAAAGTCTGTCCGCCAATTAATATTTGCAAAACAGTTGATTTTGACAGTATACCTACGCCATTGTTATTGTTGTGTAGCAGAAGAGAGGGTGATTCTAATGCATCTACCTTATAATTGTATCATGCTCCACACTAGCCTTTATGCATGCCTGTATAATAAGTAAAATATACATGCAAATGACAACCTATGATTGCTGTTTGTGTGAATATGTCTTGATGTTACTACCACCTTGTTCGTTGCATCATGATACACGTTTCCATATTGGATTGTAAGTCCACAGTGTGAATAAAGTAAGAGTATAGGCAATTGGATATCATTAGTATGCTTCGATGGAATGTTAAATTTTCTTTTAGCATTGATAACTTTATCTTTAAAGAATTCTAATTTAATTTTGTAAATCAAAGTTTGAAATATTATTTTCGTTAAAAATATCCGTAAAGCTTAAGGTTACAGTTTTTTCTCAAGGTAAAATATGAAGTTTGTATTTATGTAGAATATTCGGGATAATTTTACTTTAGGGACCGGACTCGAATATTTGTTTTCTTATTTTTGTTAAGTGTATTTGGATCTCCTTAGCAAAGAAAACTGGGCATGATTTACTTTTAGCTAAAATTAATTTTTTAACTTTTTTTTTGTGGATGATATATATTAAGCCCTTTTAATACCAAGTCTGGGAAAATTAATGGCCGCTCTCAATTGGTTTAGAAGTTATAGGGCTCGAAAGGTGGGAAAATGTACATAAAAAACTTCTAATTTTTACTTTTTACGAATTTTCCTGCGAAACTTAGTATTATTGGTATCACAAGAATGGTTATGCTATTAATAAGGTATTAAACATAATATTCCATGCATTACTTTCGAAGATCTAGGACTTTTTGTGTCTCAACCAAAAACAGAGAGAGAGAAGACTTCCCAAATATTAATTTTATAGCATTTCGTGAGAGAAGGTGACGAGCCAGTGAGGAGTGAAACCCACATGTTCCGCAGTCAGCATGAAGTGAAGCTAGCTTCGTTCCTCAACACAACTGACCGGAGCTGCTGTAAAGAACACAAGTAAATAGGGAGGCTATGTTATTTGTTTTTGTCTTGGCTATTTTTAGATTTTTATAGTAATTGTTTTTGTTGTTGGCATTGTTTTTGCACAGAAATTGGCAACAGCGCAGCCGAGCTTGGAATCGCAATTTCTGCAAAATTTCAATTTTTTCAAGTGCTTGCAACTTGTATGGGACGGTCATGTGGTCGTGGGTTTGAATCCCACGGCTGACATACAATTTTTTTATTTTATTATATATTATTTTTATTATTTATTAGATTTTTTTGAGGTATTTATTTTTTTATGAACGAAAATTCCATTCACAAAAATTGCGTTTTATTCAGTTTTCGAAACATAATTTTTTTATTAAACTTTTTAAACTAACAGCATTTTTACATTTAAATAAGGTTTAAAAAAGAAAAATTGTACCTAACTTCCAAACGTATATGGGTGATTCGATGTCAAACCAGACGCTTTTCGAAACTCGCATATTATTTTAAAAGTTTTGGTACTTTGCACATCGATAATACTTAAAAAATAAAAGTATTTGGATATATCTTTTTCTAATTTTTTTAAAAAAAATTGCCATTCGGATATCTAGTAAAGTCACTTTATACTACGTTCACACTGAGAGCTAAATGCGCATTTAACGAAATGCGCATTAGCAATTAAGAATGCGTGGCCGTATGCTCCTTGTAGGAGTAAAAGAGACAAATATATACATTCGATTTTATAAATGCGCATTTAATACTACGTTCACATTGAGAGCTAAATGCGCATTTACGAAATTGAATGTATATATTTGTCTCTTTTACTCTTACAAGGAGCATACGGCCACGCATTCTAAATTGCTAATGCGCATTTCGTTAAATGCGCATTTAGCCCTCAGTGTGAACATAGTATAACTCTCAGTGTGAACGTAGTATTATCTTCAAAACTGTTAGTTCTACAATAAAATGTTGAGAATATATCTAAATGAACATATAAATATATGAATATTCTTTGTGGTTTACAATTTAACAATTTTGGCCACTAAAAATTTCATTTATTTTTTCAAGGTCAGCACCACTTTTTTTGACGTTTTGAAAGCATTGTTATATTAGGCATTAAATTTAAATGCATTCTCAAAATTTCATCTTGAGAATGCATTACATTACATTACATACATTCTCTAAAAATGTATATTAATTTGTTTAATGTGTTTGTTTAATAGTGTTGTTTAGAATATTTAGAATATACATACATGTTCTTAGATCGAAACCTGGCATTGCAGATTAAATAATAGTAAGTGTTATCGGCCGATAATTTTAGAAATATATGCAAAGTTTCGAAAAAACAAGAAAAACAAGAACTTTAAACGATTTCCTCGAAACTAGTGTTTAAATACGGTTCGATAGATAACTCGAAATCTATTGGTTCAATTTCAATGAATCTTAGTGCATTTTGTTTGTAATTTTGTCCTTTAAGCCTCCTCCCTAAATTCAAATACCTACAATTATTTTGTTTTCAATAAAGGTATTTTATTTAACTGTATTAGGAAGAAAAATAAATTATTTCTCACATAAATACAATGAAATTTTTTTTTAAGGTGTGGTATTCAGCAAAACAACTGACGCAAAGCCCAATATTGCATTTTACGCAAAAAGTCCTGCCTACACTTGCATAGGTCACCAGCGCAACGTCTTCTTTTCTCGCAAGGACCAACAAAATTATCTGTTCGACCATAGCGAATGTTTTGAGACAGATCATTTACATGCCCTGGCCGCTTTGGTCCTGCTTGAATCGGCAGTTTGCCATAGTGTTTGCAGTAATAAACAGCGATTTCTCGTTTGAACTCGAGTTGGGTGAATCTCTTTGAGCCTCTATGTAATTGCCAAGCATTATTGACTGATACGTCAAGTAGCCAAGTAAAAATTGAGCTCCACCACTTCTTAACATGATATCCAATGCGATGATCGTTTACGTTTTGTTATATTCAGTTATGCTGCATAGTCGAGTAACATACTTTTTTATCTGGATTCTTTCGAATACCGCGCCGCTGAAGAGGTTGGCAAAGCTCCATATTACGTAGAAGCGGCGCAAACAACAGAGTTATCAACCCATTTGATTGGTACAACGTTGCCTTTTTCATAGTTTTCTTGTGTTTTATCGGGCAGCGTGCAGGAATGCGATTCTCTCGAATAGTTCCGGTTGCATTAAACCCTCTCGTTTTAAGATAGGCAAGCAAAGGAAAACCCGTAAACAAATCAAAATAAAATTAAAAGGGAAGGCCTTTCAAATCATCTGAAAAGTCATCGATCATATTTATGAGTGGTGTTGCACGTTTTCCGAATCGTTCATCATATTGATTGGTACAACGTGGGTTCTTGCCTTGATATATGTCAAAATTTACCATGTAACCGTTTGGCGTACATAATGACCAAGACTTGCATCCAAATCTGATTGGTTTACCTTTAAGGAACTGCTTGCAACCGTGTCGTCCATAGAAGGTGATCATACTTTCATCGTAAGATAAATGTGTTGGGTGAAAGTTATTCAACATATTTGACTTGAGATGGTCCGTAATTGGACGTAGCTTCCATAGCTTATCTTGGTTATCAATAGGCGCGGTCAAATTGGGCTCAAAATGTAGTGTGCGAAGGATTTCTTCAAATCGATTGCGGCGCATTGATTTGAAAATCATATCATTCCGAAGGTCATCATTATTCCAGTATGCCTTGTAGCTTGAAATTGAATTATATCCAGTCACAAGCAGAATGAATGTTCGCAGTTCTTAAAACAATCAGATAAAAATAATAATTTACCTTTGAAATTTGAAAATTTTGAAATATTTTACCTGCAACTGTGATTTCATCGACTGCCCTTTTCAGATTTTTAATGCCATATTTGACTGAACAATCACTAATATGTTGAAGCAATGCATCATCGAAAAAGAGCTCGAACAATTCGTGTGGTTATCATGGCAATCGTCGAAATTCGGTTCAGGAAAAATTGGCAATGGAACACTTCCAGTTTGTTTGACCCAAGTGAACTTTGTTTCTTTGTTTGATGCGGTTTCGACTCCATTTCTTCGATTTGCCGCTGTTTCTTGGCAATTTCTGTGGCTTTTCTGGCTTAAAAAGCTGATAGTTTCTTCGTCATCGCTTCATCTTGTGACGAATCTGACTGTGAAGTCTCCATTTCTTCGCATATAACTTGATAAGGCTGATCAGCTGCTAAATCACACGCCGCATCAGCAATAACATCGACAAGAACATATTCAATTGTATTTTCATTTGGACCACTCTCTTCTTCCAACGTAATTGTATTGACATGATCACCATTTTGCAACAGCATTTCACAACCCGCCATCAATTATCAATTGAGCACGACAGACATTATCAATGATACCACCTTCGTTTTCTCCCGCATCATCTTCGCCACTTTCAGTTCCATCTTCGTTGTAATATTTCCACCAAAATTTCCATTTCCCTCTTCGTCGCACAACTGCTCCAAGAAATCGACAGCTTCCTGGAGAGTTAACTTCCTGAATAACAATAATTATAATTCATAGTTCAATTAGCAATATTATATTGAAAAACGTTTACTTTTTAACACAAACCAATAAGAAAAACGCGTAGAAGATTTCCAATAAAACCAGTACCCTAGCGGTGCTGGCGTGACCATACGGTCACGTGCAAATGGAATGCAGAAATGCACTGAGTAAAAAAATGTTTTATAGCGAAACTTGATTTCTATTTTAAAGAACTCTTTATTAGCTTCCGATTGATGTAAGCATTACATATAAACGTTAAGAAAATTGGTTAAAAATATAGAACCTTACTTGCGAGCGTTTGCCATGTGCATGTGCCATGTGTTTTTTTGAATTCCGAATATATTAAATAACTTTGCACGTGGTATTCGTTCAGTATTCTTCACACGAATGTGTCAAGGTATATCTAATTAGAAAGCGACAACATTTTACCGCTCAAAAAGTCATTTATGTAAAAAATTTGAGCTGATGTGTTGATTAAACGAGCAGTTTTTGTGAACTTCAATGTGCGTGACCACATGGTTACGCGGGCACAGTTCGGGTTAATATCCGACTGTATTAATACTGAATCAGATAAATTACGTATATTTTGGAAGATTTTAAGTTCATCTGCAAAATGCAAACATTTCCAGTGACGCACATTAGTGATATCATTAATAAATAATAAAAATAACAATGGCCCTAAAATACTGCCTTGCGGTATCTCCGATGTAACTAGAAATGGGGGAGAATCATAATTCTCAATGTTTACAAAATTTTTTCTATTATCAAGATATGAAATAAACCACTTCAGTAGCACTGAATGAAAACCAAGTTTAGCTAATTTTCTTAACAATAACGAATGAGAGACCTTGTCAAAGGCCTTTGAAAAACCTGTGTACACCGTATCAACTTGACAACCAGCGTGAAATGCAGAGTTATAAAATTCAGAAAAGCAGGCAGGTAACTGCCGAGCGACAAGGAACGAAGCCATGTTGAGATGATGAAATTAAACTTTTAACCGCAAAAAATATAATAGCGACTTGACAATTTAGAGATTGGCCTATAATTTGTAATATTATTTTTATTGCCAGCTTTATAGATTGGTGTTATAGATGAGATTTTTCAATCTGATAAAAATTTACCTGTATTAAGGGATATATTAAACAATAATTTAAGTGGTTTAACAAGAGACTGACAACAATTTTTAAACAAACATGCAGAAAGCAACATCTGACTTCATAGACATTTTCAGATTCCGGATACCATTTAAAACATCTTGCTCAGATACAAAAAAAGAACCCAAATCAATGGCATGACAATCTAGACTATCATATTCACCAGTATAGTCCATTAACAGCTCAAAGTTATCTTGAAAATACTCTGATAAAAGCTTCGGTGTATCAAGGGCCGAATTCAAACATTTATCCTTGTAGACCATTGTATTTTGCTCCGTCACCAACGAACATTATCAACATGGGATTGATATAAGTCAAATAAGCTCGTAGGTGGTATATACGAAACACATAAATACAAGGCATCAAACATCCCATTTCTCCTTATGCACAGCTGGTCCAAAAGTGAGTCCGCATTTACAAGATGAACCACAGAGATTTGCAAAGAATTCTTAGCTGCAATCCACCCCGATGGCAACCAGATTTAACAGCATCACGATCTTTCAGGAAAACATGATATTGATTCGGCTTAAAGTATTCATTGTCATAAAAAGTATTATTTAACCATGTCTCAGTTACCAAAATGACGTCATTATCATACTGGGTTGAAGCTGCAAAAATTTGTGAAGATTTTGTCCTCATGACCGAAATATTTTGATTTACTATCAAAACCGGGAGAATTACAATTTGACAAGTTCCATATGTTGCTCAAGTATGAAACATTTTGATTCAATAACGAGAGCCCGGATGCAGAGTTATCACATCCAGGTGTTGAAATTAGTTTTTTTAACGGATTGTATCAGCCTGAATCTTATTGCGACGATTTTGACTGCTCCGTGGTACAAATTCATGTATTATGGCTCCCACAGGCCAAACATCCTTACACAGTATCGATTGAAAATCACTAGCTACAATAGGTAATTTGAACGATGGAAAATCCCGCTACTACGATGAAAAATTTCTCTACTCATTGCGTTGATCGTAATTTACCCCTACTTTTTACTTTGAGGCCGACGCAAAGTCGAATTAAGTGTTTCTTTATAAGAACTCGTTGTTTCTAGTCTAGCTGTCAACGCACGACTGACCTAACGCAGTATTGCGTTTTAGCTTTGATATGTCATTTGAAAGGTAATTAAATTTCCTTTTCAACGATATGCTCAGAGTCGCCAGATGAACCAGATGACCTAACGCAGTATTGCGTTTTAGCTTTGATATGTCATTTGAAAGGTAATTAAATTTCATTTTCAACGATATGCTCAGAGTCGCCAGATGAAATTACCACCAAAATTCTCTTTTTTTTCACACTTAATTCTCATAAATAACCACACTCGCAAAATATCTCAAAATACCTCAAATTACCAAAATACCTCAAATTACCACCATGATTACCATAAAACAAATGGCAAGATATCCGATTGAGAATTCAAACAATTATTTTGACCGGAAAATTATACGCATATGTTTCAGTTTATTAAATAAAAGTAATCCAACTTAAAAAAAAAAGAAAGAAAATGAATGTTCAATGAAATAAACTCATGTTAATCAATTTCAAGTATCGATTTACACGACAGAACTTGTCTGCTCTACGGTCTCTCGTCGACTCGCCCGCTCGGCTTGGCCATTTGCCCGGGGGGTTCGAACGGCAGTCTTAACGTGGTGAACACCATGCTTGTTCATAAACGTTTCGAATTCTTTCGAGGTGAAGGCCGTTCCTCTACCGGACCGTTTGGAACGGTTGGCCAAAAAGTGACGACATCCTGCAGCATTGTTATCACCGGAGTAGCTTTTGTACTTCGCACGGCTCTCAGTATGGTAAACTATGGAAGGAACAAACTAAAACGATTAAATATGAATTACCCTTCTTACACTTCGTAAATGGACCGAGGTGGTCAATGTTAACAGCTCGAAACGAGATCGGTAGCACATCCATTATGTGCATTTGGCCATCTGGTTTTCCACCTTTCACCTTGTTTAAGCAGCATTCTGGACATCGGGAACCAGAATGATTTCTGTAAGCGATCGATGGTCTTCTCTACGCCGAAGTGCCCAGCATCGTCGTGACACGATTTCAGAATTCGCCACCTTATGTTCTGTGGTCTACCAGATTGGATTGACTGTTCACTTTTCGATGCAACCGCCCTGCTTGCAATACATAGTCTGCTTTGTTGTCGCTTGGTCATCGTTTGTACCTCCCTTTAGGATGGCAACAATATTTCGTATTTTGCTGTCTTGAATTTGCATCGTGTAAATCCAATCGTCATCATAATTAAATATTCTTAAAACTTTATCAGCCACGGTCACTATTCCTTGTGGAGGTAGAACTGGCGCTTGACTTAGGCCGTCGACGAGCTGCATTTTCGCTCCTGCTCGGTGGATGCTTTTAAAATAAAATTCTTGTAGTTTCAGCCACCATCGCGATATTCGGAGTGGCAAAGGCGTAGTGGTAGTTGTTGCAATAGCGTTGCAGTCGGTAACCAGTGTAAATGACATTCCCCATAAATAAGCTCGAAATCTATCCAACGTTTCCACGATGGCTAGCATCTCCAATTCGTTGCTGGCATATCGGCTTTCAGCTTCGCTGCATCGTCGGCTGTAATAGAACACTGGTTTCATATTACCTTCTTCTTCAAGCTGCATAAGTACCCCTGATACTCCTATGGCACTAGCATCAGTGTGCACTTCATGTGGTTTTCTGTAGTCAAACAACGCTAAAATAGGCTGGCATGTCAATGCTGTCTTCAGTTTTTCAAAGGCATCGATTTGTGGCGGATTCCACTGGAACGTAACATCCTTTTTTAAAAGCGTAGTGAGTGGCTGGGCGATGCGTCCGTAATCTTGCACAAATTTCCTAAAGAAACTAGTCACACTTAAAAACTTACGTACATCCGTTACGTTGGCTGGCACTGGAAATTCGCTGATACATTTGGTTTTCTCTTTTCTAGGCTGGATTCCATCAGTGCTTATAATGTGGCCCAGGAAGTCCACCGTTGTCGTCATGAAGACACATTTCGACGTTCGTAGTGTGAGATTGGCTCCTTTAATTGCGCCCAGTAGTTAATTCATCACCATAATCCCAAATTCCATTGTTTCCGTTGCGATGATTACTTCATCCACGTAGCTGATGATGGTCGTAGCTGCGTCACCAATTCCTGGAAATACATCGGTATATTTACCAACCCGAAAGGCATAACGTTATGCTCAAACAATCCGTCTGGCGTCAGGAACGCTGTATACTGCTTGCTCTCTTCTTTAAGCGGTATCTGATAGTATCCACTGGTCATGCCCAATGTGGTGAAAAACTTTTTTCCAAAGAGTTGAGCCAGTTGTTCCTCAACAATCGGCATGGGGAACTTTTTTTTCACTGTGACTGCATTTAGTGCGCGATAGTCTACGCATATTCTGCACTCACCGTTCGCCTTTCTCGCAAGAACCACCGATGCCGCATAAGCTGACGTATTTGGAGGAATGATCTTATGATCCAAAAGGTTTATTATCCCCGATAATATTTCTCGTTGAGCGAAGGGTACCTGATATCTTTTTCCGACGATTGGCTTGTCAGTTGTGAGCTCTATCTCCATTTGAGTGGTACCACAACAACCCAGACGCTCGATATTTCTGAAAAACAGTCAATATAATTATTCAGTCAATATAATTTATTTTAAACTGCTACAGCCCGTCATGTTGGACTTGTAACACGCCATCTTCGATGACTACCCGTTGATTTTCGCGACACAATATGTGTACAAATTTTAGCGATTCGACTATTGAGCCACCAAAACCTTTGAGTCGCTTGTATCATTTTATGCGTTGGTTGCTTATTGGCGTTGATGATTCGTTTATAAGCGAATAGTCGCTGCCAGTGTCCACAAAAGCACTCAGCGTACGATCACCTATGCACACATCCTTCATGGCCGGTGGTGTTGGAGCATCGCAATGCAGAACTTGGGGGACGCTGTCTACCACTTGTGCTACTGTGGTCTTTTTTGTTGACCTGCAGTCCTTCGTGTCCCGTCTTGGAACAAAGAGAGCATCGCAATTTACGCTGCGGATGTGGACATTTAACTGCTATGTGTCCCAGCTCGTTGCAGTTAAAACATTTAGGACCACGCCTTTCGGTCGCCGTTGATTGAATTTCTACCTTGTGTTTGGCTGGTCGTTGCGTGAGGAACTTACAAATCGTGATTTTAAAAAAGTAGGGGGAAAATTCTCTATTGATTTCAGCAAATCGATGCATGTTTGCAAGTTCATCGTGAGTAGGGTGCGTGTAAGAGTGGAGACGTTAATTCCATTAATTATGCATGAGTTAATTGAAATTTCATCTAACTCACCTCTACGTCCCATAGTTAACATGGCGTAATAGTATTCGCTGAACGTTTCGCTTACCTTTCTTTTCCGCTGCATGAGTTCGCGGTGGATATCTGCTGCATTCGTCGAACTTGGTAAGTCCCTTTTTAATTTGACCACAAATTCTGACTATGTCTGGATAACTGGCTGCGCATCTAACCACTCTTTCGCGACACCTCGTAGCTTGTGCTGCACTGCAAAAAGTACAGTCTCGTCACTCAAAATCCGGAAGAACGCCAATTATATTGTGCACATCGTTAAGAGAACGCACCTGTGCGGAATCTGGTGTTGAACGCATCGTTGGAAGAGTCATTGGACCGAGCTGCGGCGTGCCAAAACTTTAAACCCTGTATCGTCATGATTCGTTGATGCTGGTGCTCCTTGGTTTGCTGCCATTCGTGCTACCTGATCCGCTAACGCTGAGACAACATTTCTCAGCTCTTGCATCTGCTGCCACGGTTCCGTCACCTCTACTTGGTCAGCGTCAGTTTCGTCGGTGCCTAGCGTTTCAATTAATTTGGCAAGTTTCGTGGCTTTGTTGCCTGACACTTGCACATTATACTCCCTTAACAAACAATTAATTTTTTCCAGTCGAAGTGTGCTAAGCTTCACAGTATCTTTTCCTTTGTCATTCGTCATATTAATTACTTACTTACTTAGTTGGTCGTAACAACCCGTGTCCGGGTTTCAACCGACCTCATCAGCTCTCGCCAGGCGCCTCTGCTTTGCGCGCGCCTTCTCCAATCGGATACACCAAGTGCGGTTAGGGCTTCCTCAGCCTGGTCCATCCATCGGAGGCATGGTCTCCCTCGTCGTCGTTGACCAGCGACCCTCGCCTCGAGCACCTTTTTCGCTGGAGCTTCGTCGTTCATACGATGGACATGACCCAGCCAGCGTAGTCGCTGCACAGTTATACGCCGAACTACGTCAATGTCATCGTAGAGCTCATACAGCTCGTGGTTCATTCGGATGCGATAGTCATCGCCGACTCGAACAGGACCGAAGACTTTGCGAAGAACTTTTCTCTCGAACACCCCCAGAGCGGCTGCGTCAGTTTGCGAAACTACCCATGCCTCAGCGCCATAAAGCAGCACAGGTAGAACGAGCGTCTTGTAGAGTGTTAGTTTTGTCGATCGAGAGAGGGCTCTGGAACTTAGTTGTTTACTGAGCCCGTAGTAGCACCTATTAGCAATTATTGTTCTTCGCTTTATCTCCAGGCTGATTTCGTTTTTGGTATTAATGGCGGTGCCAAGGTAAACGAACTCCTTGACTACTTCAAAGTTATAGCTGCCGGATGAAACGTGGGAGTCTAAACGCCGAGCTCCCTTGTTTGTAGACAGCATATATTTTGTTTTGCCCTCATTTATCGTCAAACCCACTTTGGCTGATTCCTTTTCGATAGCGGCGGAAGCAGCAGTAACATCTCTCTTGGTTCTGCCGACAATATCAATAACATCAGCGTACGCAAGGAGCTGGACACCTTTATAGAAAATGGTGCCATTACGATGCACACCGGCCTTTCGTACGATCCCCTCCATGATGATGTTGAAGAGATCGCAAGACAGTGGATCGCCTTGCCTGAACCCTCTTTCGGTATTGAAGGTTTCGGAGAGGTCATTTCCTACCTTGACGGAGCTGCGTGTGTTGCTCAACGTCATTCTGCAAAGTCTAATCAACTTTGCAGGTATACCGAACTCAGACATTGTTGCGTATAGGCAATCCCTTCTCGGGCTATCGAACGCAGCTTTAAAATCGACAAAGAGATGGTGTGTGTCAATTTGATTTTCGTGGGTTTTCTCCAGGATTTGTCGTAGCGTGAAAATCTGGTCTATGGTGAACTTACCAGGTCGAAAGCCACACTGATAGGTCCAATCAGTGTTTTTGTAATCGTCTTTAATCTTTCACACAGTACGCTTGAGAGAACCTTATATGCGATGGAAATAAGACTGATACCTCTATAACTAGCGAAGATTGTAGGGTCTCCTTTCCTAAGTATAGGGCACAGTACACTGAGGTTCCAATCGTCGGGCATGCTTTCTGCTAGCCATATTTTGCTGATGAGCTGATGCATGCGCCTTATCAATTCATCGCCGCCGGTTTTAAACAATTCAGCTGACAGGCCGTCAGCACCCGCTGCTTTATTGTTTTTGAGTCGTTGGATAGCAACTCGAACCTCTTCATGGCTAGGTGGTGATACTTCCACTCCGTCATCGTCGATTGGTGGCACTGCACTGTGCTCTCGATGGGCGGCATTGGTGGAATCGTCGCCAGTAAGTAAATTGGAGAAGTGCTGTCTCCACAATCTAAGCACACACTGTGTATCCGTATTCAGATCTCCATTTTCGTCTCTGCAAGTGGATGCTCCGGGCTTGAAACCTTGGGTTAGACGCTAAACCTGTTGAATGAGAATGTTCGTGCATCCTTCTTGCCCTGGTATACCTCTAGTTCCTCAAGCTCACGCTTTTCCTGCTCTCTTTTCTTGCGTCTGAAAAGGCGCCTCTCTTCCTTCCTCTTTTCGCGGTAGTTTTCTCGCACGGCTCGCGTTGCAGCTGACTGCAGCGTTTTTCTGTATGCGGCGTTTTTTACTGCTGTCGCGATGCGACACTCCTGATCGTACCATTGGTTCCGAGGTTGCGGGCGCCGGAAACCAATGACTTCTTCAGCGACAGCGCGCATGGAGTGGGATATATGCGCCCAAAGTCCGCCGGCGTCGTCGAGTCCAGAGGTTGGTTGGTTGAGCTTAACCGAGAGTTGAGCGGAGTAGGCTTCGGCAGTCCGTTGTAATTGCATCTTAGCGACATCTAGCTTTCTTTGTATTCCTGTGCGTATGTTCTTCGCATTGCATATTCTCATGCGGATCTTGGCTGCAACAAGATAATGGTCGGAGTCAATGTTGACCCCCCGAAATGTACGCACATCTAGAACACTAGAGGCATGCCTTCCGTCGATTACAACATGATCAATTTGGTTTCGCGTTTTTTGATCCGGGGACAGCCAGGTGACCTTGTGGATGTCGAGGTGTTTAAATCTGGTGCTACTAACTACCATGTTTCGTGCCGTGGCGAAGTCGATCAGTCTTAGACCGTTGTTTGTGGAGGTCTCATGAAGACTGAACTTACCAACAGTGGGGCCAAATATGCCTTCCCTTCCGACTTTCGTATTAAAATCGCCGAGGACTATTTTCACGTCATGAACCAGAAGGTGGTCATATACGTCCTCAAGACTAGCGTAGAAAGCGTCCTTGACGGCTTCGTCCTTTTCCTCCGTCGAACGTGCGCGCAAATAAGGCTGATGTAGAAAAATTTTGCCTTGATGCGGATCGTGGCCAATCTTTCGTTCACAGGTGTGAACCGGGAAACAAGGTGGCGTAGTTTCCGGCTAACGACAAATCCACATCCGAATTCGCGCTTCTCCGCATGGCAGCTGTAGTAGATATCGCAGTGTGCTTGTTTAGATCAGCCTTGCCCTTTCCATCGCATTTCCTGGATGGCGGTGATGTCAGATTTTATTGTTTTGAGGGCTTCCGCCAGTTGGATAATGGCACCTTCCCTATAAAGGGTCCGGACATTCCAGGTGCATATCCGTAAATCATTGTCCGTTTTTCGTTTGCGGTGGTCGTCAACGTAATTGGGGTTCTTATCCGAGGCTGGTTTAGTTTTCATTGGGCAGTAATAATGTGGCGGGACCCAAACCCTGCGCACATTCCATGTTTAAGGTCTATGGATCGACCCGCCGCTCAAATTAGCCGTCAAACTGACGGATGCCAGTTTGCCGTTGCCCAGGGAACACCACTTGGAGGTTTGAGTCGACTTGAGACGATTTCGACATGGATAATGCTGGCCTCGCCAGGTTGAGGCGGTCAGACACGTTGCCATGTGAAGGTTCGCCCCCTGTTCCGTTGCTCTGAGAAATATTTCGTGAAATTTCACCTCCGAATTTTCACAAGCCTCACTTATTTCTGCGTACAAATCGGTTGAATACTCGACGCAGGTGCTCAAATCATGTTCTATTTTTTGTAGCAACAGGCTCAGGTTTTTCGTCGAGCTAAAAATTGGTGCCAGTATTGTCAATGAAACAATAAACTGCGGTTTGCAAATTGATGAAAGTAGTACGTGGTTGTACGCCATTAGATTTTGTATTGCTGTTGTTCAATTTTTCCAACGCAGTGCGTATGTACGGGAATGCATTTTCAAATAGTTTTAGAGAATCGAGGTGCTCCACCCAACGAGTTTCGTAGAACTTCAATAGACGTGTTTGTTTTGCACCTGGACACAAGGCAAGAATACAATCTTTTAAAACCAAACCAGCCTTAGTTGAATTGCGGAAGAAGTTTACTGATTCTTTGACGGTTGAGACGCAATTTCTGATATTTGGGACTTCGCATGCGTGCGTAATTGCCAAATTTAGTTTATGATTCGCGCAAGTAACGCTGATAGCATATAAACAGGTTTTGCGAACCATAGTAGCGCAGCCTTTAAATTTTCCGCCCATAGAAGTTGCCCCATCATAGCCTGTGTAATTGTAAAAATTTTATTAATAAAAAAACTACCCTAAAGGAAGACATATTTAAGTTTTTCCAAATACTTACTTACTTAGATGGCCGTGACAACCCGTGTCCGGATTTCGACCGACCTCATCAGCTCTCGCCAGGCGCCTCTACTTTGCGCGCGCCTTCTCCAATCGGATACACCAAGCGCGGTTAGGGCTTCCTCAGCCTGGTCCATCCATCGGAGGCATGGTCTCCCTCGTCGTCGTTGACCAGCGACCCTCGCCTCGAGCACCTTTTTCGCTGGAGCTTCGTCGTCCATACGATGGACATGACCCAGCCAGCGTAGTCGCTGCACAGTTATACGCCGAACTACGTCAATGTCTCCGTAGAGCTCATACAGCTCGTGGTTCATTCGGATGCGATAGTCATCGCCGACTCGAACAGGACCGAAGATTTTGCGAAGAACTTTTCTCTCGAACGCCCCCAGAGCTGCTGCGTCAGTTTGCGAAACTACCCATGCCTCAGCGCCATAAAGCAGCACAGGTAGAACGAGCGTCTTGTAGAGTGTTAGTTTTGTCGATCGAGAGAGGGCTCTGGAACTTAGTTGCTTACTGAGCCCGTAGTAGCACCTATTAGCAATTATTGTTCTTCGCTTTATCTCCAGGCTGATTTCGTTGTTAGTGTTAATGGTGGTGCCAAGGTAAACGAACTCCTTGACTACTTCAAAGTTATAGCGGCCGGATGAAACGTGGGAGTCTAAACGCCGCGCTCCCTTGTTTGTAGACAGCATATACTTTGTTTTACCCTCATTTATCGTCAAACCCACTTTGGCTGATTCCTTTTCGATAGCGGCGAAAGCAGCGGTAACATCTCTCTTGGTTCTGCCAACAATATCAATATCATCAGCGTACGCAAGGAGCTGGACGCCTTTGTAGAAAATGGTGCCATTACGATGCACACCGGCCTTTCGTACGATCCCCTCCATGATGATGTTAAAGAGATCGCAAGACAGTGGATCGCCTTGCCTGAAACCTCTTTCGGTATTGAAGGTTTCGGAGAGGTCATTTCCTACCTTGACGGAGCTGCGTGTGTTGCTCAACGTCATTCTGCAAAGTCTGATCAACTTTGCAGGTATACCGAACTCAGACATTGTTGCGTATAGGCAATCCCTTCTCGTGCTATCGAACGCAGCTTTAAAATCAACAAAGAGATGGTGTGTGCCAATTTGGTTTTCGTGGGTTTTCTCCAGGATTTGTCGTAGCGTGGAAATCTGGTCTATGGTGGACTTACCAGGTCGAAAGCCACACTGATAAGGTCCAATCAGTGTTTTTGTAATCGGCTTTAATCTTTCACACAGTACGCTTGAGAGAACCTTATATGCGATGGAAATAAGACTGATACCTCTATAACTAGCGCAGATTGTAGGGTCTCCTTTCTTAAGTATAGGGCACAGTACACTGAGGTTCCAATCGTCGGGCATGCTTTCTGCTAGCCATATTTTGCTGATGAGCTGATGCATGCGCCTTATCAATTCATCGCCGCCGGTTTTAAACAATTCAGCTGACAGGCCGTCAGCACCCGCTGCTTTATTGTTTTTGAGTCGTTGGATAGCAACTCGAACCTCTTCATGGCTAGGTGGTGATACTTCCACTCCGTCATCGTCGATTGGTGGCACTGCACTGCGCTCGCGATGGGCGGCATTGGTGGAATCGTCGCCAGTAAGTAAATTGGAGAAGTGCTGTCTCCACAATCTAAGCACACACTGTGCATCCGTATTCAGATCTCCATTTTCGTCTCTGCAAGTGGATGCTCCGGGCTTGAAACCTTGGGTTAGACGCTAAACCTGTTGAATGAGAATGTTCGTGCATCCTTCTTGCCCTGGTATACCTCTAGTTCCTCACGCTCACGCTTTTCTTGCTCTCTTTTCTTGCGTCTGAAAAGGCGCCTCTCTTCCTTCCTCTTTTCGCGGTAGTTTTCTCGCACGGCTCGCGTTGCAGCTGACTGCAGCGTTTTTCTGTATGCGGCGTTTTTTACTGCAGTCGCGATGCGACACTCCTGATCGTACCATTGGTTCCGAGGTTGCGGTCGCCGGAAACCAATGACTTCTTCAGCGACAGCGCGAATGGAGTGGGATATATGCGCCCAAAGTCCGCCGGCGTCGTCGAGTCCAGAGGTTGGTTGGTTGAGCTTAACCGAGAGTTGAGCGGAGTAGGCTTCGGCAGTCCGTTGTAATTGCAGCTTATCGACATCTAGCTTTCGTTGCATTCCTGTGCGTATGTTCTTTGCATTGCATAATCGCATGCGGATCTTGGCTGCAACAAGATAATGGTCGGAGTCAATGTTGACCCCCCGAAATGTACGCACATCTAGAACACTAGAGGCATGCCTTCCGTCGATTACAATATGATCAATTTGGTTTCGCGTTTTTTGATCAGGGGACAGCCAGGTGGCCTTGTGGATGTCGAGGTGCTTAAATCTGGTGCTACTAACTACCATGTTTCGTGCCGCGGCGAAGTCGATCAGTCTTAGACCGTTGTTCGTAGAGGTCTCGTGAAGACTGAACTGACCGACAGTGGGGCCAAAGATGCCTTCCCTTCCGACTTTCGCATTAAAATCGCCGAGGACTATTTTCACGTCATGAACCGGAAGGTGGTCATATACGTCCTCAAGACTAGCGTAGAAAGCGTCCTTGACGGCTTCGTCCTTTTCCTCCGTCGGGGCGTGCGCGCAAATAAGGCTTATGTAGAAAAATTTTGCCTTGATGCGGATCGTGGCCAATCTTTCGTTCACAGGTGTGAACCGGGAAACAAGGTGGCGTAGTTTCCGGCTAACAACGAATCCACATCCGAATTCGCGCTTCTCCGCATGGCAGCTGTAGTAGATATCGCAGTGTGCTTGTTTAGATCAGCCTTGCCCTTTCCATCGCATTTCCTGGTGGATGGCGGTGATGTCAGCTTTTATTGTTTTGAGGATTTCCGCCAGTTAGATAATGGCACCTTCCCTATAAAGGGTCCGGACATTCCAGGTGCATATCCGTAAATCCTTGTCCGTTTTTTGTTTGCGGTGGTCGTCAACGTAATTCGGGTTCTTATCCGAGGCTGGTTTAGTTTTCATTGGGCAGTAGTAATGTGGCGGGACCCAAACCCTGCGCACATTCCATGTTTAAGGTCTATGGATCGACCCGCCGCTCAAATTAGCCGTCAAACTGACGGATGCCAGTTTGCCGTTGCCCAGGGAACACCACTTGGAGGTTTGAGTCGACTTGAGACGATTTCGACATGGATAATGCTGGCCTCGCCAGGTTGAGGCGGTCAGACACGTTGCCATGTGATGGTTCGCCCCCTGTTCCCCAGTTTTTCCAAATGCTAGGACAAAAAAATAACCAAAACTAAAATGAATTGTTATTGATTCGGTTATAAATTCGATTATTTTTTTTAACGCTGGGAAAAATATAAACACGTCTTCTTGTACGAAAGTACATATTTTGTGAAATTATTAACATATGCATTTAACTGTACCTTGGGATTTTATGAAATTCAAGTCAATTCCAATTTTTTTTATAAGTATCAAGCAGCGCTTCTGCAAGACCCAGTACCGTTCTTCAAGGGAACAAATCGTAAAACTTTTCACGAATGTTAAACTCACCATCAATCTCATCTACGTATCGAACGCTAACTGAAAACTGTTCAATGCCACCCACGTCAGTCGTTTCATCGGCAGTGGCTGCACCACATTGTGATTTGTTAATACGTTGCACTATTTTCGTAGTGATTATCTGCATTGCTGCTTCAAGAATTTCGTTCTGGATGCCATAGCTTAGGTACGTAGCATTTGCTTCAGCGGTTTTAAGATGTTGTTCCAGAACCTGATTGCCACTTTCTACCGCGAATCGAAGAAGTGCCCTGAAATTTCCATCATTTTCTTCTGGCAATTTCAAAGACAGTGGTCCGTCGTCACGATGGCACCTTAATGCTATCCATCCATCCATCCTGCTATCTATCCTACCGCATAGTAGAATGCTTCGAATGATTGGAACGAACTTTTCCTGTTTTCATACTGTTGTCGCCTTTTTCCAGAATCAATATCACAGATAACATAATTTTTCTTATTATAAATAAGTTTAATATTTTCTACATCTTCCGCAGCTTTTTTATTGTATTCTTTCTCTTGATGTTCCTTCAATATTTCGAGTGCTTTTTTCCAATTTTGAAACGGAGTCTGGATCAGGGTTTGAAGATTCTGATGGCTTCCCTTTCCTCAACTTTTACGCAAAATAACATACAAAACCGACAGTACGCTCCGTGCTCTTTAGCAGAATATGCTAACCAAATAAAATAAAATTGTGCAACCAAGACAATTGAAACTTCAAATTTCTATTGTCCGAAATTGGAAACGTGAAAGCGATATCTGGCGTCCAAACGCGTTCAAGCACTTCGTATTTCTCATTGCCATTAAGTCGCCGTTTGCAAAAACTGGCGACGTCATTTTGGGGTGCCTGAAAGGTTATTAAAAATGAATTGTTTTCATGTAAGCATTGTGAAGGATGGAGACTTTAAAGCGATGGAGAAAAATAGATATAAATAAAGTTAAAAAATTAACTTTATTTTATACTTGCCATTACTACTCAAGAGTACCTAAGGGTCTATTATATCAACAAAGATATACACTATTCTAGGTGACACTTACATAATCGGTAGTAGCTGCTTCTAATTGTGAAGACTCGTGTTTTATTTTTTTTTGTTGGTGCACTAGACAAATCGTTAGCTCCTGCATTATCAATAGCATCTGCTCGAGTCGGTTTGAAAAATATCGAAATCTTTTAAGAAGTCATTTATATAACTTGTCACAATTTCGAATAAAATATACAACACTCGCAATAACACACTGCAATTATCCTGTCGAAAGCTTGAAATGCCGCAACCCCACTTATTTCTTATATGACTCAAACACAATAAGAATGTTAACAAATTTGAACGCAACCGTAAACACTTACAACAAATTAATAGAAAACTCAAAACATGAAAACTTTGAGTTTTTTATTTTCAGTTTTTCATACTGATCATGGTATGCTTTTGAAAATCCAAAAGAAGCATAGCCAATGGACGCCGCGCTACACACAAAGTTCGCAGGTTTTTTTTTACTTGTGCGTCTGCAAAACGCTGCCGACGCACCGTACTTCGTCTCCATACAAATGATGGGCAAAAATACAATAGTGGTCCGATTGTAATGAAACTTGGGTTTTAAATTAAAATGAGTACGGTGATTTCAAAAATGAAAATGTCAGTTTTTTTGTGAATCACATAGTTTTTTCAAAAGTGAGCATTTTTTAACGGTTTTACAGGAGTTTGAGGTGCATATGATTGGTATGAGAAAATTTTGCATATGCAAAAATCCGGCAAATTTTGCATAAATCTTTAATTCTAAATACGCCTGAGGTCAAATCATATATCAAAAATGCAAAAAATGGAGAAAGTTTAAAATTAGGAAGCTCCAAATACTGGCCAAATATTAGTCAATGACAGTTTTCTTTATTTTCAGACTGAAATTTCCAGTGAATTTATAAAATTATTTTCTTTTTATTCCATTTATTTATTCACTAATTAAAATACATTGACACAAAAATTTTTTCACAAAATATTGACGAATACAAGACCTCATTGGCTTCAACCTGAGTTCCTGGTTTCAAAACATAATAATCGATTAATTTGTCGTCGGATTTCTTTTTTTTTTTGCTTGTAATATTTCTTTTGAAGAAGGCGCCGTAAAAGGTCTTTGTTCGTGTCTTCTCGTCCCGTTTTTCTAGTGTGCTCTAAACGATTTTTGCGAAAGCTTTTATTTATGGGTTGATTCTAGTACTTCCTCCGATAAACTTCCTACAATAAAGTTAGATTTACACAATGAGATGTATGAGTGATTTCAATATTTAATTTACCAATTGGCAAGTCAAAAAACTTGATAACGTCGCATCCGTGGATCAGTACTTTATGTACCGAGCTAGGCATGTAGTACCAGCTATAATTTTGGAGATTTAAATCTCTTGTTGCTTCCAAGAGCTCACCGAACTCGTGGGTTTTAAACCCGTTAACAACCGTAATATAACTGAGAAGTTATAAATGAGGTCCTTGCCGATTTTTGTGATATCTGCTGCTACGTCGACTTCTGAAAAAAACCTGCGTGCAGTATTCCCGTCATTTGTTGTTTTAAACAAAACCTTGTTTTTCTTGGTCAACTATTAAGCCAGTTTTTCCCTAAATTCCCTCTGAATTCGGGTTTTATTTTCTAAAAATACAGCTCTATTTTTATCTCGTACTTGCCAGGATTTGCAAACTTAAAGTTCTCAAAGTTGCCGCTTGCTCCTTGCACAATTTGATTCATTTCAGTCGGACTAGCTTTGCATATGAAGCATCTGCTGGCGGAGCTCGTATTTGACAAAACAGTTGCTACAGAACCATCAATCATGGTTCATATATAGTCCATGAACGTATCATGACCATGAATGTACCATGAAAAGTATCATATACAGTACATTTCATATGACACTTCGGCAACTTCACCATTGGTTTGAAATACATCGCATTCCAAATCGCTTATTTTTTTCTTCATTGCTTGATATTCATTGATTGATAAAATGAGTACGGTGATTTCAAAAATTAAAATGTCAGTTTTTTTGTGAATCACATAGTTTTTTCAAAAGTGAGCATTTTTTAACGGTTTTACAGGAGTTTGAGGTGCATATGATTGGTATGAGAAAATTTTGGGCTAAATATGGGCTAAAAATCCGGAAATTGTTATTATTTTAAGCTAAATTCCGCCTGCTAGTAGCCTAAATCTATTCAACGATCACATTTTTAATATTAGTCATATTTTAAAATCCTTAAGTTTAAACCAAACACCTTGCGTGCTTGGAGATTTCAATCTGGGGAATATTGAATGGAAGTACTGCCTGGAGGATAAAATGTTAATACCTTTTCACGTGAAGAGTATAATTGAATCCACCCTGTGTGACTCAATGTACTCTCTGAACCTCTTTCAAATTAATAAAATAAAAAACGATTTAAACAGAATTATTGACCTTATATTTATAACAAATGATTTCAAATACGAATTGTTGAAATGCGAAATGCCACTTACGAGTGATTCAGTCCATCATAAAGCACTTGCTCTAAATTTTTACTTTTATGTTCTGGATGATCAGCTACTTGACAACCCAACTTATTTATATAATTTTAAAAAAGCAAATTATGTTGCTCTTAATAATTTCTTCGATTCGGTAAATTGGAACTTGGTATTAGGATCAAGAGATATCCTTGATATGTACGGCGCCTTCAAGAGAGTTATCAATGAAGGTCTTTATTTATATGTACCGACCACTAGCCGCAAATGTAATTACAAGCTCCCTTGGTATAATCATAGATTGATTCAGCTCAAGAACTTGCGTAACAAAGCTCATCTTAAGTACAAAAAAAGCAACTTGGCTACGGACAAAGCAATATTTGTTCTGAGCAGGCGTGAGTTTGAATTTCTCTCAAACTTTTTATATAAGCAATATATTTTTTCTGTCGAAAACAATATAAAATCAAACCCCAAATCCTTCTGGTTATTTTTCAATTCCAAACGAAAATCATCTGGATTTCCAAAATCAATGGAATTCAAAGAAGTTCGGGCAATAAATTCGCAAGGTTCTAGCGAAATGTTTGCTGATGCATTAATCTCTGTTGCAGTTATATCAGGAATTAGTTCCTTTTTTAAACCTCGCAAGGTATGCAGGCTGGGGAAACAATCGTGATGTAAGTTGCAAACTTTCCGCAGTACTTTATATTTTGCTTACGACAAATTTAAATGTAGGTTTTTTGCATTCATCAGCACCACTCTGAGATTTTGTGTTCTCAAAAGCGAAGGATATCTCATCAGCACCGCGTTCATTTAATAATATCTCCACTCTACGCCTTTTTGTTCTTCTTGAAGCTTCCGAAAAATTAGCTTCATGACTGCCGCGTTTCCCTGTGCTCTTGCTAGGCTGCTATAAATGAGAATAGTTAGAGATATTTGCATTGCATAATACTAATATGATTCTCTTACATTATCAATATCTCCTCTTCCATAGAAAACATTGTCCACTGTAGCCAAGAAGAGTGCAAAGCTTCCAGTCTTTCTTTTTTATAAGAAGAATCTCTCCAATTTGCGATCATTTGGCTATGAAATTTGTAAACCTTAGACCGCAACAACTTTGAATCGAATTCTCGGTCTCCGATTTTTGACACAATAAGAGAATATATTCCAGATATTCTTTTTTTATTAGTTTCTGTGGAAATCCACAGGCCAACCAATTCGCTATTTAAAATTTTAAAAGACATTATTTTCACTTTAATTATAACCACTTTAATCGCGCTTGTTAACAGAAGTTAGGCTACACTTGTAAGTTTTGTTTTTGTAAAATCAAACGGTAAGTTAAATGAGTAAAAAGAGTACAGATGACCTCACTAACTATTAAATGCCCCACACGTGGGAGTCTAAGATTTTGTGGGTAATTTTTGGGGGCGAAATGCATGAAAATTGGGTAAGGCATAACAATATAAACAAAAAGAAATATATATATGCAAGCAAATAAAAAAAATTTACAATAACAATTCTACTTATTTTGATTTGCGTGCACTACTAAAAATGCAATATTAGGAAAAAAACTGCGTTTTGGACGCTTAGAAAAAATTTAATATTTTCAAGAATCGGAAAAATTTGGAAGAGTTTTTGGTTTTTCCGGATAAATTAAGGTTTATTGTTACAGAAACAGCAATAAAATTTCACGGACTTTCAGGAACTAATTTTCCCCGGACTCCAGAAATTGCCCAATTTTCATATTTTTTTAGAATGAAAACCTCCATGTTTGCCATCTCCTAAAACTTTTACAATTTCATAAATTAAAAAAACTAAAAATTCATTTAACTGAGTTATTCCTTAATTTAAAATGTTCTACATTACATAGTTGAAACCAAAAATGTAGTTTTGCCAAATTATCTCAAAAACACGAGCGCTAAATTCATGTTTAATTATTTCAAAACCACATTCGTCAACTTTGAACAGCTGTACCAACAAAAAAAATAGATATATATATACTAAAGAAGTTGCAGTTCCTTCTTATTTGGGCTTTTACCTTTAAAATGAGACCAATATTGTTGAATTCGGCGTCACTAACTTTTTTGATTTTTGTCCACTGACGGATCATTGTGCGACGTGCTGCTTCTAATACTCTGCCGCCGGCCCTCTCGTGGGGTTAATGTGGAAATCAGTTGCAGTTGAAAATGTTTTGATGCATCTTTTTTCATATTACACCGCTCACTGTGTGGTTTCGCAATCGCTGGTTCTATGTCGAATCGGACGCTTTCCGAAAATCAAATATTTTTAAAAATTTGGAACTTTGCATGTCGATAGTATAAAAAAAGATATATTTTCATATTTTTTTGCAGGTAGAAAAACAATCAAAATTTGACATTTACTCATGTAGTAAAACCATTATATCTTCAAAACCGTTAGTCCTACAAAGAAATGTTTCGGAGATATTTTAGAGATAATTGATTGTGGCGGCCGTGGCGTTGTGGGTAAAGTGTGTGACTCTTACGCCAGAGAACCCAGGCTCGCATCCTCCATCTGACACAGAAAATTTTTTTAATTGAACTAATTTTTCTGTTCGGCCGTCATCTCTCTGAAGACAATGGCAAACCTCAGAGAGTATAAACTGCCATGAAAAGCTTCTTGAACACATAAACCGTTCGGAGTCGCCGTAAAACATGTAGGTCCAGTTCTCGGTCATTTGTGTGCAAACATTTCACATCATACACAACACAATTGATCATAAGAGGCTCGGTCAAAGTTCTTTCAAGGGCTGAGATGGCCATTTCGTTTTTTTTTTTTTTTTTTTTTTTTAATTGATCTATTTTGTGGTATAGTTTTTTACCAACACATGAAAAATTTAAATTTTTTTGCAACTTAAAATTTTAATCACATTTTTCGATGTCACTACCACTATTTTTTTGGCTTTTTTTGTGTAAAAATTGTGTAGGCAGTTTTTTAAAAACTCGTTTAAAATAGAAAGCAACAATTCTTCAACGTACAATTTTGAGAATGCACAAAGAATGAATGCCTCAATAAGATAGATGATGATTTAAAAACGTATAAAAATAGTCGTGCTGTTTTTTTTCATTAATATGTTGGTAAAAATCTACACCACATAGAATTTAAGAGATCTTAAAGAAGTCCTAAACATTTTTTTGTAGGACTTAAAGTTTTAAAGGTATAGTTGTTTTACTATATGTCCGAAAGACAAACTTTGATTTTTTTAGTCTTCCATTGTGTTAAACATAAAAAAAAATTTTAAAAAATTAAAATATTTCTTTTTTTTAAGTACTATCGATGTGCAAAATTTGAGTAAAAAATCGGAATAGCCAAAATCACTTTTTGGACAAAAGCGTCCGATTTGACATAGAATCACTGATGCATGACTGTTTACTTCTAAAAGCGCAATATCGCAAAGAACAAAAAAGATAGGAACAGAACTCAGGCGTGAATATATATAATAAATAATAAAAATTTAGATTTTTGTTTTTGTTCCCTTAGCCCACATAATAAACACCAGTACATCACATTAATACACAGGTTCTCCGAGAATTTCGGGGGAAGGGGGTTTGAACCCCCAAAAATCCCCCGGAATCCGCGCCTGACCACCCGTAACGTCCCACCCGTAACGCTGAAAATACATATTTTTATTTTAATAAAAATTAATTAAAAAAATTTGATTTGAAAAAAGTCATTGAAGATGTGTTTATTATTTTGACTTTTCAAATAAATGCATTTTTTCCCGAACACATGTTAGCGCCCATGGAAATTTAATCATCTTTGAGTGAATCTCTTAAATTACGTTTTGTGCGGTCCCACTCGTAACACTATAAAAAATAACGATAACTTTTTTATTAATAGTGTAAACAAAAATTCTTGTAAAATAAGTACAGGCTATGGTATATTTCTGTGAGTTCATCAAATCTTCAAATTAATTTTAATTAACAAATTATAGTTTTAATTAACACTTAGTGTTCAATTGTCCCAACCGTAACATATGAATGTCCGTGTGAGACGTAATTCTGCGTCGGATGTTTTTGATATACATATCGCACACTATCTACAAAAGAGATATTATGTAATGGTTGAGGATCGGATGTAATATTGCCTGTTCGAACAATTAGATTCCTATTAGACATAAAATATTTAACATAGTTAATTATTCTAGGCCCCAGCTTCCATGCTAACAGTTGTTCTTAACTGTGTGTATGCCAATTTTATCAAAAGCTTTTTCAAAGTCCAATGGAATTATTGAGAGATGTTTTTTTTTGCGATAGGCATTTTGCAATCAAATAATGTACATAGAGTAGAGTATCCGTTGTTGATTTGCCTTTTCTAAATCCCATTTGGTGGCTATCTATCAGTTTGTTGGAAGTAACAAACTACCATAACCGAGTAGCAATTATCTTATCCAAAACTTTTGACAAGCAGGGGTTAAGTGATATGGATCTGTATGATTTAACAAGGGTTTTGTCGCTTTTCGGTTTTAGAATAGGTAGAACGACACTAAATTTATATTGCTGTGGAATTATGCTAGAAATAATGTTGTTGTAAAAATGTATAATTCTGTGTTTTAGAACAACAGAAACGTTTCGGATCATGGAGTAATTGATTCGGTCTAGTCCAGGAGTATTACCTTTTAGTCTGGATAGGGCAGAGTGAAATTCAAGTAGATTTATGTTGTTCTCACCAAGTTTTACTGAAATACATGGTTGGGTGGAGAGTGGTAAAGTTAGAGTAGTGTTTTTACTAGATTGAAATAATTGGGGGAATCGATCGTTCGCAGAGTCATTAGACCATGTTTTAACAAAGATGTTGGAGACATCTTTTTTGTTGGTTGTAAATTGTGGTGTAGAAAGAGAAGAATAGGGGTCGGAATTGCAGTGAACGTTGTGAGAGATTTTATATCCGCAAAAGCGTCTTATGGTAGCCCAAATTTTGCCAATTTTTGTGGATGGATTGATATCGGCTGTAAAAATCCGTCATTGAGACTGTTTTAGCCTTACTAATTTCGAGTTTGAGAAGGGCTCTGGCTTTTTTGTAGTTAAGCATATTAACAAGAGTCATATTGCGTTTAAAAATTATCCATAGTTTATTTTTGTCTTTTTTGAGTTGACTTAAGTTTGTGTTCTACCAGGGAACATTATGGACGTAACGTTTTGGTGAAGATTGTGGTATGCATTCGTTAGCAGATTGGAGAATAATTTTGTTGAGGTTTGATGCTTCTTTGTTGATGTTAAGACTGACTGGTCGCAAAGCATTATATTTATGACAGTTTTCAATAAAGGAAGGCCAGTTAGCCCTATCGGTTATAAATCTTGGTCGATAAGCGTAAATGCTATGTGGTTGGCTTAAGAAAAGGTTTATTATGATTAGAAAATGATCACTGCCTGATAAATCTTTGGTGATTTTCCATTCCGCTGATATGGCGAGGCGAGGGTAGCAAAAAAGAGATCGATATGAGAGAGGGTATTGTGGGTACTAAAGTGCGTGGGCGAGCCATCGTTGAGAAGGAGGTAGTTAGACTAGGCTATAAACTTTGCGATTAATGAACCTTTTTTGTTATTACTTGGCGATCCCCATGTTCTGTGCCAACCGTTGAAGTCACCAGTAACTAAAGTCAGATTGTAGAGAGCGATGTCGCTATATGATACTTTACGATGAGGTGGGACTTCGGGTAGAGAAGTAGTGTAATTTTTTCAACTTTCCCCAAGGATATTAGACTTGTAGACTGGGTATTTGTATAGTTGTTATTAGGAATAGTATTGTTGAAGTTAGAGTTTGGCTCCGTTCTTGAAATATTGTTTAAAGTGTGTGCATTTGTTGCTTTACGTTGTTTTGCTTCATTGATGTTATTGTTGATTTTGTTGTTGTTGTTGGTGTTGTTGTGACTCTTTACTACAGACGAAAATGTTGAACCGGTTGAGTGGCGCTCGTTATAAATACTATTTGCTTTTCTCATGTCAACTTTTTGCAGAGTTACAATAGCTTGGAGCTCTTTATATTTTATAAAAGTTGGGCATGTTTTGGAAAACACGAAGTGAGCCGAGCTGGGAGAGTTGTTCTGTTTGCATTTAATGCATACAGTCGCGTTAGAACAATCATCGTCAGAGTTTAAGTGTTCTTTGCTTGCAAAGTTAACACATAATTTATCGCTTTTGCAAAATTTAATTATGTGGCCAAAGCGGAGACAATTTTTACATCTTAGTGGAAGAGGGATGTAGGGACGAGTGTAAATTTTTCATAACCGATGTTGATTTGGTTGGGAAGATTAGGTACTGCAAAAGTGAGTATATGTAAACCGGATTCTTTTAATTCACCGTTTGTTTTTTAAGATTTTTTTTACTTCGGTAATGTTTTGCTCGGCGAGCTCGCTGAGTATTACTTTTTCTTCCATACCTCTCAGGTCGTTAGAGTAAATGACTGCTTTGGATGAATTGAGCGAGTTGTGTTCGGAGACTTCTACTTTCAAAGTAGGAGTAAGAGCAGTTAGTTTAAGTAATTTGTTGGCCTGGACACAACTTTTTGTTTTAACTAATATATTCCCGCTTCGAAGTTTTTTACAAACTTCTACTTCGCCACCACAAACATTATCTGTCACTTTTTTAATAAGAAATGGAGGCACGTAGTAAGTGTTTCGGTAATACCTGTTCTAACTATTATTAAATATTTTGGGCCTTCAATTAAGTTGCTTAAGCGTTTAGTGTTGTCAAGGTCTAAATTAATTTTACCCCTGTCTGGAGGTTGAGCCATCATGATTGTTTTTTTTTAGTTTTCTGAGTTAATATTTAATATAAGAGTGATATGATACAAATCACTTATTACACAAAACTACTAAAGAAAGTCTTAAAGTTTTTTTGTTCGCACTGATGGTGTTCAGAAAGTCACTGGATAATTGGCCTATGCTCACTTGTCGAGAGAGAGCACAAGAGTGCGAAAGCAAACATGTTAGTCGTATCGATTAACAAAGCATTTAATGTAACTTGTGTTAGCTATCCGTGTCAGTAAAAATGTAGTTTTTTTTAATAATTTTTGTTTTTTTTTTTTTAATAATTGTTTTTAAAATAGTTGTTTTACAGTTTCGGTTCTATATTGGGTTCTATAACACCAAATAAATATACAAACATGAGTTCTGACCTCAACGACAATAGATAAAAAGAAGATGTTCTGAATATTATATATATAGTCTATGAACAGTAATTCTTACAGACTAGGAGATATAACAAAATACAATAAAACATGATTTATAAAATAGTGTTTAATAGAATTCTCAATTGATTTTTAGAAATTGAAAAATCTAAGCTATGAGTTGAGTATAAATTATTATATAAATTCAAAGCTCTAGAAACTGGGGCATTTGCAGCATAGTTTGTGTTATACATGTTCAAGTAGAAAGGATCGAAATTTCTAAGTAGTCTAGCAGGAACATTAAAATTGATCAATGCTAGTAATTCATTACAATTAACCACCCCCAAAATAATGTCATGAACAAAAAGCAGAGATAAAATATTTCTTCTAGCCTCCAGAGACTTAAGTTCAATTAAAAAAAGACAACGGGCACTATAAGATGGAATGGAACCCTCAAAGTTAATAGAGAGCGTAAAGCAAATCTAGTGAAAGACTTTTGGACACGTTCAAGTCTAAACTTATGAGTCTCATAAAATGGGTTCCATACAACGGACGCATATTCAAGCCTAGAACGTACAGGACTAGTAAACAAAACTTTCAACGTGTAGGGGTCAGTAAAGCAAGAGCCATTACGACGTACAAAGGCAAGCATTGTATACCCTTTGGAATAATGTAATCCAAATGAGGAACGAAAGAAAGCTAACTGTCAAAGACTACGCCCAAGTCTTTAAACTGACCCGTACTAGATATCTTAGCATTACCAATGAAATAAGAAGAAGGAATGACATTAACAGACCTAGAATAAGTCATAGAGAGGCATTTAGCTGAATTTAGAAAGAGATAGTTTTTACTACACCACATATAAAGTTTATGAATCTCACTTTGAAGCAAATCTACATCTTCCACTGATTTTACTCTAAGAAAAATCTTGAAGTCATCAGCATACAACAAAAAAGAACTATAAGAAAAAAGAGTAGTAATATCATTAATAGAAATTAAAAAGAGAAGGGGCCCTAAAATGTTACCTTGTGGAACACCAGAAGTACCAAATATGAATATGATTTAACATTATCGAAAGCTACAACACATTGCCTATTTGACAAATATGATGTCAACCAACGAAGAAACAATGAATAAAACCAAACATCTCAAGTTTTTTATTAAGATAGAATGCAAACTTTATCAAAAGCTGTGGAGAAATCTGTATAGATCACATCGAATTGAGATCCCTCCAAAAAAGTTGAAATGCACGAATTAGAGAAAATTATCAAATTAGACATCGTTGAGCGACCCCGCATGAAGCCATGCTGTTATGGTGAAATTACATTCCTCACTGCAAAGAACATTTTTAATAATAGATTCGAATAATTTAGAAATCGTAGTGAGCTTAGTTATGGGCCGATAATTAGAGATATTATTTTTGGGACCCGATTTATAAATGGGCGTTACAAAAGATACTTTCCAACTTACTTACTTACTAAGGTGGCCGTAACAACCCGTGTCCGTGTTTCGGCCGACCTCATCAGCTCTCGCCAGGCACCTCTGCTTTGCGCGTGCCTTCTCCAATCGGATACACCAAGTGCGGTTAGGGCTTCCACAGCCTGGTCCATCCATCGGAGGCATGGTCTCCCTCGTCGTCGTTGACCAGCGACCCTCGCCTTTAGCACCTTTTTTGCTGGAGCTTCGTCGTCCATACGATGGACATGACCCAGCCAGCGTAGTCGCTGCACAGTTATACGCCGAACTACGTCAATGTCTTCGTAGAGCTCATACAGCTCGTGGTTCATTCGGATGCGATAGTCATTCCCGACTCGAACAGGACCGAAGATTTTGCGAAGAACTTTTCTCTCGAACACCCCCAGAGCTGCTGCGTCAGTTTGCGAAACTACCCATGCCTCAGCGCTATAAAGCAGCACAGGTAGAACGAGTGTCTTGTAGAGTTCGTTTTGTCGATAGAGAGAGGGCTCTGGAACTTAGTTGCTTACTGAGCCCGTAGTAGCACCTATTATCAATTATTGTTCTTCGCTTTATCTCCAGGCTGATTTCGTTGTTGATATTAATGGCGGTGCCAAGGTATACGAACTCCTTGGCTACTTCAAAGTTATAGCTGCCGGATGAAACGTGGAAGTCTAAACGCCTCGCTCTCTTGTTTGTAGACAGCATATACTTTGTTTTACCCTCATTTATCGTCAAATCCACTTTGGCTGATTCCTTTTAGATAGCGGCAAAAGCAGCGGTAACATCTCTCTTGGTTCTGCCGACAATATAAATATCATCAGCGTACACAAGGAGCTGGACACCTTTATAGAAAATGGTGCCATTACGATTAATACCGGCCTTTTGTATGATCCCCTCCATGATGATGTTGAAGAGATCGCAAGACAGTAGATCGCCTTGCCTGAAACCTCTTTCGGTATTGAAGGTTTCGGAGAGGTCATTTCCTACCTTGACGGAGCTGCGTGTGTTGCTCAACGTCATTCTGCAAAGTCTAATCAATTTTGCAGGTATACCGAACTCAGACATTGTTGCGTATAGGCAATCCCTTCTCGGGCTATCGAACGCAGCTTTAAAATGGACAAAGATATAGTGTGTGTCAATTTGATTTTCGTGGGTTTTCTCCAGGATTTGTCGTAGCGGGAAAATCTGGTCTATGGTGGACTTTCCAGGTCGAAAGCCACACTGATAAGGTCCAATCAGGTTTTTTGTAATCGGCTTTAATCTTTCACACAGTACGCTTGAGAGAACCTTATATGCGATGGAAATAAGACTGATACCTTGATAGTAATATTGCTAGTAATAAAAACGAAATCAAGCAGTCTATTAAGTAAATTAAAGCAGGAATTAATTTGATGCAAACCAATATTAAGGAAATTATTAATGAGATATAGTTCACCATTACTGGAAACATTAGTTGGAGAGATAATTAAAATACACTCTATTGAGTCGCAGTTGAACGCTCTCACTGTGCGCTGTGATTTGTTTACCGTGCAACTGAGTGAAACTTGTACAAACAACAACACCTTCAACAAAACATATCTTGAGTCGCAGCTGACTGGCCTTTCGGCGCGCTGTGATCAACTCGCTCTGCAACTGAGCAAGACCAGCAACAACAACAACGATGCAATTGTATTTGGGCTACCATGTGCTGAGGGTGAAAATCTAAAAAGCATTTTTAATCAAGTTTGCCATTCTATAGATTTTCTCGCACCGCAAGTGCGTGATATCTTTCGCACTAAGCTGTCAGCACAGCTTCCAAACTCTGCGGTCATTATTAAATTTTATACCCCGTATGATTGCTCGTGTACTTCGTGGCTTTGCTGAATACAGGAAGAGGTTTAGAGCTGCAGTAACGCTAAGAGGTGCTGGGTTTGATTCTGACTTCAAGATACTTATTTTTGAAAGCTTATCTGGAGAGGCCAGGAAATTCTTCAGGATGGTATTAAGCTCAAGCGTATCAAGAAGCTCTTTAATGTGTTCTCCATCCGTGGTGTGGTTCATGTCAGAGTTAACAGAGGTGATGCTGCAGTTGCTGTTCGCAGTGAAGCCGAGCTTTTCTCGCTGGTGCCGAATTTTGATTCCTCTGCAGCTACAGATGATATTTAAATTTAGAAATTCCTCTTTATTCTATTATCTATTTTCTCTGTCAACATCTTATTCTTTTTTGGTCTCATTTTTTAATTTCAAACTCATCCTGGTAATCTTGCTTATTGGTTCTTAATAGCTTTTATTTGTTCAACTGACATATATATTTATGAATTCTAACTCCGTTAGTGGCGTTGATGAAAAATGCAAACTGCTGATACACAACCTAAGTAAAAAATTTGATGGTCTCTCCATTGTTCATTTTAATGCTCGTAGTTTGAATTTATCAAAACTTGACTTTATTAAATATGTATTTGTCAACTCTAATGTTGATGTTCTTTGTGTATCTGATACGTGGTTCAATTCTGATATCCCAGATGGTTTTTATAACATTGCTAAATACACTCTTTTTTAGAAACGATAGAATTGACTTCAAAGGCGGTGGAGTTGCAGTTTACTGCAAGTCTGTTCTTACGTCTAAGCTTGTTAATAAGTCCTTTGGTTCTGACGTAGAGTTTTTAAATATTGAAATAACCAATAATTATAGTGCGAAATTGCTTGTTTCTTGTGTTTACAATCCTCATAGATCTTTCAGTCTTGAACCCTTTAATGACTTGCATCAACGTTTAACTGACTTTGATTGTTTTGCTATTTCTAGTGATTTCAATGTTAATATTCTTAATAAGGACAGTGTGACTGAACGTCTTTATGACTATGCAAGTGCAGCTGGAATGTCTATTATCAATTTCTCATCCTCAACGCGCTTTGCGCCTAATGTAAGTCCTAGTTTAATTGATCTTTTTATGTTGTCTGATGTATCCTTACTTTTACTTTTTGATCAAATTTCATTCATATCTGATCATGATCTGCTATTTTGTGCTATAGATTTTAAGCCTCGCTGTCTTTCCTCCAAAATATCTGTTATGTATCGTGATTTTAAGTCCATTGATTTCACATTGATGATTGATTATTTGTCTAGCATCTGCTGGAGTTACTGTTGGTTCAGCCAATCTGTTGAAGATAAGTTAAATGTTCTTGTGTCACACGTTAAATATGCTTTTGACAACTTTGTTCCTTTACGTGAGTCTTTAGTTGTCAATAAGTTATGTCCTTGGTTCACATCACATGTCAAAGCTGCCATCAATAAAAGAAACAAACTTTATGTTAAATGGAAGAGACACCCTACTAACGCAAACTGGGAATTATACAAACATGCTCGCAACAATACGGTGTCTATTATTAGATTGTCTAAAGATAAATTCTTCTTTAAAAAATTAAATTGTACTCTTCCTTCTAAAATACTTTGGAAGAATATTCGTTGCTTAGGTGTCAGTAGTAAAGACGATCAAAAGTGTGAATTTGAACCGAATAGTCTTAATAACTTTTTTTTGTTTAAATCACCAGTAAATATTAATGTTAATCTATGTAATGATCGTAACACTGCACTATAGGTAATTTTTCCCATTTTTGTGGCAAAAAGTAATTTTTCGCACTTGCAAGAATACATTATTTGTTGTTGGTATTGGATAAAGAAAACATAATAAAAAATAACTGTGTGTTTTGTTTTTGTAAAAAAATTAATGACGACTACTTAACAGGTGTCAAAAGTCATAGTTTGTGAGCAAAGTGTTCAACTTAGTGTGCGCAGTGCAATTTTGTCAAAGTTTTGACGGTGTTTTAAATAATCAATAAATAAACAATAATTTCAATTTAATATGGAAAAGAAAAGTGATAGTAAGTGCTTGCAAGTTCAAAGAAGGATTTTGTTGAAAATTGTTTTTTTTTTTTGTGAAAAAAACACATTTTTCTGACTTAACCTTAAATTATTTTTTTTTTTTTAAAATAAGTTGGATAAGCTTTTAAAATGTTGGCCGTATTTGGCCGTTTAAAAAGTATCAGGAATGTATAAAGTGAAGAATTTTGAGTTTAATTCATTAATATCATGTTGCGATTTTTTGCGTTTATTGAAAAATATTATTTTTCGTAGGCAGCCTCCGCTTGCAATATAGCGAGATGGCGAAAGTTTGGTTCGATGAACACAACAAAGATGAGAAGAATGCCTCTGTGTACAATTTTATCATTGGTCAAGTAGAAAATGGTTATGTTTTGAATGAGGAATCGGCTTCGTTGAAAGAGAAAGTTAGAACTTTTTGTAAAAATATGACAATTAAATGGGAGAGATCTCATAGGAAGACAGCCGTCTTTCAGAAGCAAAACGCGCTCTGGCTAAACGCTAAATTTATTTTGGCAATTAAGAAGTCTGTCACTCACTCAACTACATCTTTAGTAGGGCGTCCAAAGAAAGATTATGCTGAAAAATCTGAACGAGCAAAGAGGAAACATGCAGAGGATCTTTCGAAAAGTCAATGCTATGAAACAGAGTTGCTAGTTCGTGCAGCTTCAACATCGGCTCGAAAACAAAAGCAAGCAGATATGGCAGCAGTTCTCAAAGAAACACTAGCTAGTCCCACAAGACCATCTAAAATAAGAAAATGTACACTTTCTGCAACACATAAGCCAGTTCGATTTACTGTTGACGAAGCACTAGCCTTTTTGTTAGAAAAAAATTTCACAAAAGAGCAATATCTGAGTATTAGACATGAAAACAAAATAAGAAATTGTGATATATATCCGCTTTATAACGACGTCGCAGCTTGTAAAATAAAATGCAGACCAGATTGTGTTCAAATAAGTGGCAGACAAGCAATGGTTCCTCTTGAAATGCTGTTACCGCATACAACAAAAAGAATCGTTGAAATGCACAAAGAGGTTATAGCGTCATTAATGACTGAAAATATCAATATTTTAAAAGCTGTTTTGATTGTTAGCTATGGATTCGATGGCAGCACGGGGCATTCATCTTATAAGCAGGGATTTCTAGAACCATCTACTTCTCAAGATTCTGACTTATCTTTGTTTGCAACCACAATGACGCCTCTAAGGCTTATCGATTCGGTTGGAAGACCTTTGTGGAATAACCGCACACCTCAATCCATAAGGTTTTGTCGACCCATAAAACTGGAGTTTGTAAAAGAAACAAAAGAAAAAATTATGCAAGAAGACTTGGAATTAAAAAAACAGATTAATGACTTACAAAATTTAAAAATAGAAATAGATGGGGGAAAAATCATTGAAATTCACTACAAACTGTGTCTCACTGTAATTGATGGCAAAGTGTTAAACGTTTTAACCGATACAAAATCTAGTCAAGCGTGTCCAATCTGTAAAGCAACTCCAAAGGACTTTCTGGGAATTACAGACTTTGCGAGTGAAAAATTTCAAGCAAAGGAAGGTAACCTCAAGTACGGCATAAGCCCCTTGCATTGTTGGATACGATTCTTCGAATTTGTTTTGCATGCAGGCTACAAATGCAATATAAAAAAATGGCAAGTTCGAACAGAAGACGATCGTAAGGCTTTTTCCGAAAGAAAAACAGATATGCAGAGTTATTTTGGGAAAAAATGGGCCTTAAAGTTGACAAGCCAAAAACAGGTGGATTTGGTGGCAGTAATGATGGCAACACTGCGCGTAGAGCTTTTACGGACCATTTCATCTTCTCTGAAATAACTGGCATTGATGTAGAGCTAATATATTCCTTAAAAATAGTTCTTATTTCCATATGCTGCCAATTCCCGTTAAATAACGAAAAATTTCAAGCTTTTTGCCACAATACAGCCAAAATGATAATAATGAAATACCCTTGGCTCCCCATGACTGCTACAGTACACAAAGTGTTAATTCACTCAAAAGAAATGATTGAAAATACATTACTGCTGGTAGGATGTTTTGGAGAAGACGCTGCTGAGTCTCGCAACAAATTATACAAGTCAGATAGACTGCATCATGCACGCAAAAACAGCCGTAAAAATAATCTTTCCGATATTTTTAATAGGGCTTTGGACATGTCCGATCCGCTTATTTCATCAATATGTTTACATAAACGAGTCGGACAGAGAAGGCACCAGCAATTTCCACGAGAAGTAATTGAAATGCTGGCTACTCCTAAAGCTCCTGAAGATTTGAACAAGTGTGCCGATGAATATGATGATAATTTGGAACTGTTGAGCTACACATATGCAAATGAATTGAATGAAATCATTTTAGATAATGAAATGTAAAACAAAATGTTAAAAAGTTATTTTTAATAAATTATTAAAATAAAAAAAATTTTGCACGGAATGTTCCACTTGGGACTTGTCGCAGACAAAGGTTAAATTTTTAAAAAATTTATTCTCTCAACTTTTCTTACAGCTTATATTTCCTTTAAACGAAAATTTTTTCAAAATAATCCGTTCAGTTTGGCTGTTATTTATTTTTGCCTCGAAAATTGGTCAAATTACCTATAGTGCACTGGTTATCCTCGTTTAAATGATCAGTTTTCTTTCTGTAATGTGGATGAAAATGATGTTATATTGGCTATTAAGAAATTAAAATCAAACGCCATTGGTAGTGATGGCATCCCTTTAAGATTTATTAAAATTATACTGCCATTTATCATAAAACCTCTCACGCACGTTATCAATCATTGTTTTACTGTTTCATCTTTTCCGAACTCTTGGAAGCTAGCTACAATAATACCAATTGCTAAAGTCAGTAATGCTTCTTCTATGCATGATTTCAGACCCATCAGTATACATACTTTGCTCATTCTCAAAAGTCTGCGAGTTCTTGATGTGTAAACAAATTAATGAATTCTTAGAATATCATAAACTTCTTTCACAGTACCAATCTGGCTTTCATAGAGGGCATAGCTGTGCGACAGCTATGCTTAAGATTCAAGATGATATTCGCATAAACTTTGATGCTGGCAACATCACACTCCTCTGTCTTCTTGACTTTTCAAAGGCGTTTGACAGTGTGAATCATGATCTTTTAGTTCGGAAACTGATAGTTTTCTTTGGGTTCAGTAATGGGGCTGCTTCGTTAATTGCAAATTATCTCCATGGCAGGATGCAAAGAGTACAAATTGGCAATGCTTTATCTGACTTTGCGGAAATTAAAGCTGGTGTTCCTCAAGGGTCTATTCTCTTTTATTTAGTTTATTTATTAATGACATTTTTACCACATGTAATGATATGAAGATGCATGCATATGCCGACGACATTCAATTGTATTCTTCAAACCGGATTGGACTATTTGAAGATCTATGCTGTAGGCTGAATGACGACCTGTGTTCTATTTCTAGGTGGGCTTTTGAAAATGATCTCTGCCTGAATGCCAACAAATCGTACATTCTTCCTATTTCCAAGGAACTACTGGACTTTAACGATATTCCGACTATTAGTCTTAATGGCAGTCCTTTAAAAATAGTTGACAAAGTGAAAAATCTAGGATTTTATATTAATTCTAAACTAAATTGTACTGACCACGTGAATAACATAATTAAGCGAATATATTACACGCTTAGATGCCTGCGGTTAACGTCTAAGCTTACCCCTACTTTGACCAAAAAAAGACTTATCATCTCATTTTGCCCATAATTACTTACTCTGAGTTAGTTTACAGTAAATTGGATTCTCATGCTGAGCACAAAATTCTTGTTGCGTTTAATGATTTGACTACATATATATTTGACTTAAGACGTTTTGACCATGTATCCATAAAGAGTAGGGAAATTTTAGGCTGTAGCTTAATAGGATATTTAAATGCAAGAAACTGTATATTTCTGCACAAGTTGATAATCAATAAAACGCCATCATATTTTTTTGAAAAGCTTCGTTTCAGTGCATCGAACAGAACTTTCAACTTAATATTACCAAGATTCACTTGTTTGCAGTCTGAGCGGCTCTTTTTCATCAATGCAATCAAACTCTGGAACTCGCTTCCTTTTAACATTAAAAGTATTGTCAGCACGAGCAAATTTAAGCTATCAATTATTAACTATTTCTCTAACCTTTAATTTTCTTTCTTACCTCCATCTCTTGCTTTTTAAGTTAAGTTAAGTTTAGTTCGTTAATTTTAAAGTCTAATTTTAATTTGTAGTTTTAAGCCTAACCCTATATTTTTGGTTGATTATAATGTTTTTAAATTGTTGTACGCTAAAAGACATCTATTGATCTTACTGTACAGGGTTGACAATATTCGAAGCGCCCATCTGGCAACACTGTAACTTTCCGCAGTGATGCCAAATCGACTAATGACATACCGCGTTTGAAGCGTCATTCCAAGCAAATGTTTACAATGGAACAGTACACGCCACGCGAACGCTCTAAAATTGTTGAAATTTACATTCAACAAAACAAGTCAATAGTGAAAACTCAACGTGCTTTCAAAAAAATAAATAAAGTGAAAAGTGCGCCTACCAAAAAAACAATTTATCGTTTGTATGAAACTGAAAATCCACAAGAGATTCAAGAGGTACCTCTTCACGATGCAAATGTCACTGTTTGGTGCGGCGTTTGTGCTAAAATGCTCATTGGGCCGTTCTTTTTCGAAGATGATAATGGCCACAGAGTTACTGTCAATCAGGAACGTTATCGCGATATGATAAACAATTTTTTCATGCCAATCGTTCGTCGAAAGCGTATCAGGCGCTACTGGTTTCAACAAGACGGCGCGCCACCACACTCAAGCCGCACTACAATCGATGTTTGGGCGCTTCGAATGTGGACAACCCTGTACTAATGATTAGTTAAATAAATACAAATACAAATAAGCATCGACTTGCTTCTGCAGCCACGATATATTTGGTAAATTAAAATCACCAAGCACCAAAAATGTTCGTTTGTCAACAAATAAGTTCATCAAATTAGAGATGTTATGCGTATGCGCTTTATAAATTTCCAGTGAGCTGTTAGGTGGAATATTCGACACGCAAATGATGAGCATTTCATATTTTCCTCTAATAGTAACTCCCAGTTGGTCGAGTACCAAATCCGGATTAGACAAACTAAACGAAAATGAAACAAAACTTCGATTAACGGCAATTAAAACACCCCCTACACGCATATTTCCAGTAGCATTAGTATCCCGGTCCTTACGATAGACGATATATAAATTTTGATCAAAGAATTCTTCACTAAAGAGAGTTCCATTGAACCAGGTCCCCGTCAAAACATAGATGTCATAGAGACAATGCGCAGTAGCAGGAAAAATAAAAGAAGATTTAGCCCTAAGGCCAGAAACATTTTGAAAATAGATTGTAATTGCATCATTGTCAGGAATATTCTGCTTAGCTGTTTAAGCCACCTTCGTTGAGTTCGTACTTTGGGAAAAAAGTAAAATCCATCCTTTATCTTCACATCAACTGGCCACACTATAGGATCAATGGCTGCATTCTGCCAAGACGAGCGCTATTGTAGCGATGGATCATTTTACGCTGGATTTATCTGAATGCGTTGCTACGTTGAACGTCAGATCTGTTGACAACTGACGTTTGAAATAGCTTGTTCGCTTGTTTTGTTTTGTTGAATTTAAAACCTAATTCCTTTCTGCTAAGAGGTTTACTTAATGCAAAACGTAGTGCTAGAGATGCTATTGTATGATGGTCTTGATATGGCTATTAAGGAGCACATTTCATTCAACCATTGCAAGGAGCAAAAAGAAAAAAACGAAATGGCCATCTCAGCTCTTGAAGGGACTTCGACCGAGCTTCTTATGATCAATTGTGTTGTGTGTGATGTGAAATGCTTGCACACAAATGATCGAGAACTGGACCTACATGTTTTACGCCGACTCCGAACGGCTTATGTTCTCAAGAAACTTTTGATGGCAGTTTTTACTCTCTGAGGTTTGCCATTGTCTGCAGAGAGGTGACGGCCGAACAGAAAAATTAATTCAATTGAAAAAATTTTCTGTGTCAGATGGAGGATTCGAACCTGGGTTCTCTGTCGTAAAACATTCAGCCTTACTTAAAAACTGATATTAAATTTTAGCGTCAGCTTTTTAATTTAGTAGCAGCTGTAGCCTCTGCTAAACTTATGCTCAAAATCTTTTTAGAGCTGGCATTAGTTTGAGCCAGCACTATATAATTTTTTTGGTAAGGCTGATTAAAAATAGCACAAGCCACGAAAATTTGCATTAATTTTAAGCGTTTCATTTGAGTGTTTGCAAATTCATGCAAATTGATGCGCAAACAGCTGTTAAATGACATAACTTGCAACTGTTGCGTAGAAGTAGCGTAATTTATTTCGCTAGGTAAAATGCACATCGCTCGAGCGTAGACAGCTGCCAGCGCTGTCAAAAGTGTAGCCATTCACCCGAATTTTCTTGAGCGCTAGTGTTGGCAGAATGCAGCCATTGATTCTTTTAAATAAAGATGATGATATCCCGAGCTTAAAATTTATACTATTAAGAGATGTTAATCGAACATTCTTCTTAGCCAAATTAGTGCAAGAAAGATGATGTCGTTCAACTTGTAGATGTTTAACTACATACTCTATGATGTCGTTTCAAGTTACAGACGGCTTGAAAAACGACAAGTGGAACCATTTTATCTGATCGGCGACGGCCAGTTCCGAGTTAACATTCTGTCCAACAATGGTATGACTCATTGCGCTTTTTACGATTTCAGAAGTAGAGCCATTCAGCGTCAACACAGCACGACAAATAGCTGAGTCATCATCGATATCAACAACACCAACAGGCGGACCAGCTGCAGCAGAAAAATCAGGAACAACAGCAGCAACATCAACAAAATCGGGCCCTAAGGTATTACTCGGATTGACACTGGTAACAGTTTCCACGAAATTATCAGATGTAGCATCATTAGATGCGACTGAAAGACGTAAAGCAGAAGGGCCCTTTTGCTTAATTGGAATTAAATTCGTACTTTTTGTAGGTGTGCAACTGTCTTTGTTAATTACTGTAGGCGAGCTTATAGAGCTTCGCCGCAGTATTTTTGATGGTAAGACACTCTTTGCTTTAGAACGAGTCAGCATGGATCTATTTTCAGATTCTTTATGTGCAGTACCGTTACTCTGCATAGGAGTAGCATCAACACATACATGCTTAAGGTCCAGAAGCGATTTAGTAGTTGTTACAAAGTCTATCATATGTTTAGGCACAGAGCACTCAACGCACGAGTCGCAAACAAAACACAAATTCTTTTTAGCTCGAATTAGGTTGAAATATTGCACTCCACGCTCGGTACACTTAAGATGCAGTTTGCTTAGACAAAAACTGCAAACTATGTAGTCTTTCACAATAGCAGACAAACATATGTAACACGCCGCCATGAAAATGTTTGAGTGTATGGATAAACAAGAATTTTACTGTTTATAATGATGAATATACATATGTTTAAAGTATATAAGTATAGTATTCAAATTTAATATAAGCCGTAACAATCAGAAATATTACAATCAGAAGAACGAACGAACTTGTTTAGTCGACTGTCGAATGAGACTGTCGAATGAGAACTGATGAAAGACAACGATCACGCAACTGAATATAACTATGCTTTGCTACCTTCTTCGAAACGAACGACGAAACCGATGTTAAGGGAGATGATATTACGTTGAATATTTTGCGTGGGAGTATAAAGCAAGGGGAATAAGCCCACGGGTCCATATGGAACATATATTAAACATTAGAGTGAGTAGGTCGCTATACAAAAAAAAAAAATTTGCATAGTTCACTCCCTACTTAATAGCTTACCTTGAGAAGTTTTTGCACCATACAAATTTTGACCACCGAAAAAACAGCCAAAATGGTATTTTTATCATTACTTACGTATGTGGTGTCCGAAGTAAGAAAAGGCTTATTAGGGACTATATTTCCTGCTCAAGCTTCGAAAAGATATGAAAATATCGTAATATCAAGTTATGAAATTTAGTTATGAATATTTCAGAACTCCGAAAAGAAAGATTTTCGGTCTTTACGAATACAAAAAACATCAAATGACTCAGTCGTTCTGCAAAAAAAGCCAGCATAATGTTTGTGGAGAGCATTAATTTAAAATATGTACAGTTTTTGCAAGCAAACATTTTTCTAAAGAACTTTTTTGTTAATTGGATTTAGAAAAATATGGGTTTTATAAATCCTATTATGTTTTTAACTATATCTTAAGTTATATTAGTGCACAAGGTGGTTTTATATTATGATCTCGAAAAGAGAGGTAAAAATTAAGTCACTTATGTTATATATTTGCTTAATATATTTAATATGAAAAATAATTGTTTGATTTTTCTTTTTCTAATTTGCCAAAATAAATATAATATCTTGAAATCATTAGATAATAATTTTTGTGATAAGTTTGATTTAAAGTTGGTGTTAGTCGTTTCGACTAACAAAGCCCACATACAGGGTTTATAGCGAAGCACATCTAGGGTTAAACGCAATCAAGAACTTGATCGCTTGGCGAAACTTGCACAAAATCAAAAGCTACATCCTGGCGGCATGCCTACTTCGCTGGGTGATCCCAAATCCTGAGGTGGATCGGCACATATAAAGAGCGTGATACAAGTCACAAAAAAGTCAGTGTGGAGCCTGCATTCTTGAATAGAATGCCACGCCCAGACTTACATTTATAATGAAATTTCAAATTGGTTTAATATAATTTCAGGCAAATAGCTACAGATCTAGGCAAATATTATATCAACTGCCACATGCAGACCAAGACTACACTCACCAACTCAATGTGCTCTTCCACGGTAAGTTGGTCACATTGCTTGTGTGTGGGGGCAAAGCAGCTTTTGATGAGAGTACTTCTTTTTATAGTTGTCTCTGACGGAGCCAGTGGAACCCTTGGACTATGAGGAGTTCCTGGTGCAAACTCAATAGCGATTCTTTGAATAATATTTTTGACTTTCCACCAGGTGATGTTTCGGTTAAAACCATACCCACAAAGATACTCACCACCATCGAACATATCGTGCCCAAGCAAAATATGTAAAAATTTAACTTTTTTGTTACAAATTTTAATCAGAGTTATCTAATTTTCGTCTTCCGGAGTTGCCGCAACATGTTCAGGAATGTGTCAATTGTTGTACGCGACCCTGTAAGATTGTAGAATACGCTCAATGCCACTACTCCAGCTCCTACTGCGCCCGTGAGCGCATCGATCGCGGCACCATTAGTCCAACAGCCTATTAGAAAGAATTCGAAATCGACAAAGATTTTGCCTCATTCGATCAATTTTGCCTCAACGCTTAAGCTTAGTACTCTGTTCGTTTGCGTGAAATTTCGCTGGCAACATTCATTTATATGTTGCGTGAAAATTTTGACAGCAGAAAATGTTGCGATGTTCAGCCTAAAAATGTTGACAAAACAATTAAAAACGCAATAATTTATAGAAGAAAATCTGAAAATTATGTAAGTTCTTTTATTTTTATAATTTTTGGAAATATTGCTATAAAAAACCTTTCAGAATGGATATGCATACGGATGATGTCCTTTGTTGTGCAGCTGAACTAGTCGTCAACATATTGCTTGCAGAGGCGGATTTAGTGACCGCTTATTTTGCAGTTTCATGGGCGGCAGCATGAGTTGCTGAAGCAGCAGCAGAAGAGGCTTTAGTGGTCCCTTCTTGTGCAGCCGCAGCTGCAACAGTTTTCTTGGCATAATTTTTCAAATCTTCCCCTAGTACGGGACACCATCTTCAGCCAAATCTTGCATCATTTTGTAGAGATGAGTGAAGATACCATTCTGTATCTGTCGACGATGCAGTCTGAATTATTAATTAAAAAAATTGAAAAATAAATCGCAAATTGTATTAATCTAATTAAAAACTTACTTTTTATTTTGCTTGCACTTCTTTTGCCAACTTGAATGTAAGTTTCTTTTTTAAATTGACAACTTTAACAAGTGTCACTTTTCACGGCGAAATAAATGGTCGGTTCCTTAGAATATAGAAATAAAGGGAGAGGTATTTCAACAATAGCGTGAGGCATCTTTTTTGGTGTTGGCTTACCCACACAGAAAAATTCACACAGCGCCGTAGTCGGGTGCAGCGACTATGTTCACACTGAGCCAAATTACCTAATTTCGAGCTTTTGTGTAATTCGTCTGAAATTACATAATAAAATTGGCAATTTCCCATACAATTGGTTAATTTCGAAATTATCTCACAGGCATGCTACACGGGCTAGTATACTGGCCCTGTAGTTCGAAAAACTCAATACATTCACACTTTTACAAATACACGCACTGGATTCATTTTCACGGCACTTTCATCGCTACTAGCAACGAAATTTCAGAGCCACTGGATTTTGACAGCAGCGGCTAGTGTATGTCAAAAAGGGGGTATCAGTGTTGTTTTTAATTACTTTTGGTGGATTCAGTTCGGGTTTTCCCTCGAATCGTACTTTATTTCGGGTTTTCCTCGATTTCGTACAGGAAGCAACACTGAAAACTTGTTTACATTTACAAATCAAATGAAACAAATGTGAAAAGTTGCCAATAAAAGTGAAAAATATACAATTTTATTACAATACATATACAAAAAAAATATACAATGAAAGAAAATTTACTCAAAACCAAATAATTAAATTAAATTGATTCAATAGCAGCTAGAACCTTCGCATACGATGAAATTTTTTGAATGAACTTTCACTAGCCTGTGTAGCACCTCTTGCATGAAAGCATGAAAGTTCGAAATTCTTCGAATCATTCGAACAGTACACGTATTCTTTCGCACTTTAACTGTCACTGGCCTGTGTAGCCGGCCCGTCAAATAAGGTAATTTCATTTTAATTACTCACGAAATTACGCCAAAATTCACTTGCAACCATGAAATCTGAAAATTGTGTATATTGAACATACCCCTTTTTTTGACATAATGAGAAACTTATATTAATCTTATCCATTTTTTTCAAATGCTTTATAGCATTTTATTTCTGCATCATTTAGTTCTGCTCATTTAAATATAATAAAACAACTCTTGAAAGTTTTTCTGGATTCATGGTGCTTTATTCAGTTCAAAAACTATACACGAGAATAATTTATTAGCAAAAAAAAAAAAAAATCAAACGTCAAACGAAATTATCAAACCCCAGTGTGAACACTTTTGTGTTATTTCGAAATTATCTGACGAAATTACTTAATTTTAACTCAGTGTGAACATAGTATAACTTATTAAAATATTAAAAAAAGCCGAATACAAATTTTGAATTGAAATAAATCAACGTTCATAAATCATTTTATATGAACATTTATTCATGGTATTTAACTGCCTTTAAAAATAATTATTTTAGGAAGCTTTTGTTTAAAAACTTGTTTGGTTTTAAAAAAATTTCAATTCTCGAAAATCGAATTTTTTAAAATTGATTTTTTTTTTTACAACTTTTCAAGAATATGTAAAAAAATTCAAATTAATTCCGTTTCTAATACAGATTCTACAGCGCTAAAAATCATGTGCACCGGAGTACCAATGAAGCTGTTAAAGCGTGTGATGTTCGCTGTATTTTACATATCACCCTCTCTAAACTCTCTTTAAACACATTATGTAATACTTATTTTCTTTTAGATTCTAAAATACAAACTGTTTCTACAATCCGCGACCTTGGGGTAATTTTCGACTCAAAATTTACATTTACCCACCATGTCAATGCCCTTATACCTAAGGCCTACTCATTACTTGCCTTCATTCGAAGAAACAGTACCGGTTTTTCAGATCCGTTTACTCTGAAAATGTTATATAATTCCTTTGTGAGGTCTAGATTGGAATATGCTTCAATTATTTGGAGTCCATTTTATATATCAACATCTCTCAGATTGGAAAGAATTCAAAAAAATTTTACCAGGTATGCCTTGCGGTCATTTAACTTTCATGATCCATTACCACCTTATAATTCGCGGTTAATTCTTTTGGGACTTAAGTCTCTTGAATCTACACGCAAAATTTCATCATTAATTTTTGTATTCGATATTATTTCTGGTCAGATTGACTGCCCATCTCTTTTAGAGCTTATAACTTTCAATATTCCATTAAGATATTTAAGAAAATCAAAGTTGTTTTATGTAAAATATTGTAAAACCAATTCCGCCTTAAATGAGCCAATTACTAGGGCTTTGACTTTATTTAATGAGCTGTATATAACTCATGAATTCGATCGCTTTGTTCCGAAACAAATTTTTAAGAACTTTGTTAATAGTATTTTCTTATCATAGAACTAAGATTATTTTATTAATTGTAATTCATAAAATTGTTATTTAATGTATACTTTACTTTAAATCAGTCTGAAGGATTTTTTGTTTCCAATGACTTCTGAATAAAACTAAAAACTAACTAATATTTGTGTATGTAAAAGTATATGTGTGTATGGAATGTTTCGATGTAGATATACTATATAAACTATACCTTGTAGAGAAAAATATTTAATTGTTACAGTTTTGTTTTTGAGTTTGACCGCTTTGATGGTTTAAAGGTTTGAAGCTTTTAATGCGTTATTCTCGAAACATACTTTTCAAAACGGCCCACACTACTGCAAACAAACTAATCGACCGATTTTAATTTCTTTTTTCTTTATCTGTTTGTAATGTTATTCTACACATCTTTTACCAAAATGAGCGTCTGAAAAATTTTTTTAGTTTTTACACGCAACAATATGGTCAAAAATTACGTAAATTTTCCGACTTTTTTTTTTACGATTCATAATTTTCCATATTTTTAATTTAAAATTTTTTCTTCCATCGTAAAAAATCGAAGACACGAAAAAAGTTGTTATAAAAAAAAAACTGTCACTTTACCAAATGTCAACGACGAGACATAGAGAGGCGTTGATATTTGGCAGCCTTGTCATAGACACATGTGGCAACCTACTAAAAAATTTTTTGAGACAGTTAAGTCCGGTTTACTGTGTGAATGAACCTGTCTTTCTGAACAAGGTGGTAGATTCGGTTTTATTAAGCAATTTCATTTGAACGCGAAGTTCTTTTTCAGCAGGTATGTAGACAGTTTACACCAATTTAGACGTAATTTTCAAATACCCCTTTCAAAAAGCGCACGTATCTATTGAAATGTCATATCCAGAGAGCGTCGAAATCTGAAAATAATCACAAAAAAATAGTTTATGTAATATAATATACTCAGGGGACTTCTTCTCCCAAGTTTTATCCCCTTAAAATAAAAATGGATGCGCCCCTTTTCATTTTGACAATCAAAATAGATGAAAAATGTCGGCAAAACGCCAGGCTTTTATTTTCACTTTTTTACATATTCCTAATTGGAAAAATTATAATTTCTAATTAGAATCCACTTTTTTCAAGATTAGAATAGATTATCTCTATTGTGTCTTATACCAAACGAGTTTACAAAGTAAATATATGTAAATGATATCTTATAGTTAATCTAGTGGCTGTAAATGTAAGGCCAACAAAACTAATCACAATATTTGAAATAGAAATAATTCGACTACAAACACGGCCACAAATAGAATTAAAGACTACTTTATTCTTCCTCTTGGAGTAATATTACTTTAGACGTTTTGTCTGTGTATATACAATAAAAAAGACTGTATATACAATATAAAAGACTTGGAAAAATGAGACAACGACTATCATGAATATGACCAGCATGTATCCATTTACTATACTAATTACATGTCTTGTCAACTTCCAATAATTACTATACTATTTATTAAATATTAAATATTACTATTTACTATTTACATGTCTTGTCAACTTCCAATAATAAGATTGCTGTTGCGATGTGGAACGCTGATTAATCAAGGCTCAAGCCTTCAACTTAGCACATGAACTAAGTTGAAATTGTGAACTTGAGTTTGATGATTGTTACTCCCTTTGATGATTGTCAAGTTTTAAATAAAACGATTAGTTTTGTTGAAGTTCAAATTGTAACTCCTTTATTAATTGAAATTTTAACACTTTTAACACTGAATTTAACACTGAAAGACAGAAGTACACTAGTGTATTCATAAATACACAAAAGAGCGAATACCACTAGTATCTTATTGCTAATTACATTACAATCATAAGTTGGTTATTGGTCAGCATATTGCATACTTCAGTTTAGCGACCGGCAATATGCTGACGTTGAATTGCGGAAACAATATTTTTATTGACATAAATAAAAACATAGCTTTGGTCAATGACCGGCAATATAGGTTGCAGTTACTCACAATGCAATTTACGAAATTAACCAAAACAATAATGAATGTAAACAAAGCAAACTCTACTTGTTTAAAATGAACATAATATTTTGTTGCTTACGCAAACATATTTAATAACTGGAGCAACGAATATTATAAACAAGGCAAACTGCTAGTCGTTGAATTTAAATACATACAATAAAAAAAACTAAAATAAAATAACTAAAACAATGAACATACTCCCGCACGTTGAGGCGTTGCTCAACTCTTTGTTGATGTAGGTCGGGAGAGGTTAGTTAAGTTAAATTCGCACAGTAAAGGATGATTCATCGGTGTGCATTCGAGGCGGCTTTGGTGACACATTTACTGATCTGTTGACAGTTCGTCTGTGTTTCAATATCCATAATATACAGCTTACTAGGATTGTGATGGACAACAGTAGCGCAGTATAACTCACCGCGTGATGATGACGACTGTTGGACAACACTATTTCAGGTAACCTTGATACGTCTTCATTTGCTAACTGGATTTGTAATGCAGTTAATTGTTCTAGTTGGGTTTCGAATGGAGCAACCGTTGCGTTAGACCTTTGCCTCAATTCGTCTGATGTTGTGGTGAAGGCTGATCTCCTTAAACCTGTGATGTATGAAGTATGCATGATGGTTGACGACGTGTGATGGCCCTGAATGCTGATGCCATCACTCTTTATTGAGAAGTTTGGACTCATTGTTAACAAGCCTGAACCTGTTAGAGTCAATTGCGTGGCTTGAATGTCGCACACCGCTGATATTTCGATGTCTAACATTGTTGCAAAGATCCACATGTTCCTGTGCTGTAGTTGCGTCCAAGAAGATTTTCCTTGCAACTGGTTTAGTCTGCATTGTGTGGTGGTTTTATTATTGAACATATGAAATTCACAAGCATGAACAGATGATTCTCTGCTAAACTTTGGTCTCTTGTTGTCCCATATGTAGAGGTTTCTTTTCATGATAAAACATGAGTTTAGATCTTCAGAACTTAAGTAAATAAATTGGTCTCGATGTGAATTGGCGGCTAAGAATGTGACTTTAGTGTCTATTGAAATTAGACCTCCATTCTATTTGTTGGAATGGGAGTTATGTGGAATAAGTCGAAATGTTGATGATCTATGAGAGGCAGCTTTATTTCAAATATCACTTCATTTTTGGTCACTGCTCCTGCCTTCATGATTTTGTAGAGTTGTATAAGATTATTAGAATCAACGGGCAATGATCGAGCTGGAGCAAGATGACCACTAATGAAATTGATTACATTTTTTAGTTGTTGAGGCGTAGTAGTGGACTAATTTTCCGTGGTGTATGTCAGTCAGAACATTGATTATTTCTGAATGAATTTATTGTAGATTCGCATCCATAAACGTGAGTTCTGCTGTTAATGATGTAATAATTTGAATGAGTCTGATTTGGTTTGAATCGTCGTCTAACGTGTTCATAAGAAGATCTCTTTTATCTTGTAAATCCGTTATTTTACTCTTTGTAGTGATTTCATCCTGTTTAATTAGGTTCAGTGTTGAATCGATGATTGAGGTGTGGTTTTGCAGTAACCGTAGAATATGATCTCTATTTGCTTTGACGTGACTGATTGTCTTTGACATTTCTTCTGCATAGTCAGAGTCCAATACACCGAATAACGTGCGAGCAACGTTTCCAACTATATTAAGTGCTGCTCTTCTTTTTCGACTAGTTGATAGCGTATCTTTATCCTGTAGAAGTTCGTCTCTGGTGTACTCAAAGTTTTTTGCTAATGTGTCGCAGGTAGTTGGCTGATGTGTCTTTGAACATAAATTTTGAAGTGTTGCTATTCCAGATGAAAATGTTCTGATTTATGTCCAGAAGGGAGCTAAGTCATAAAAGACTAGCAATTTCTATTCTGCTGTTATTATTCTCGTTGTCCCGATGCCTTGAAAGTATTATCCTGGATCCGAGCCAAATTGCTTAACGTGAATTGTAGTTCCAAGTACTGCAGGAAGTATTAATAAGGAGATGAGAATTGTTAACAGTAACGGATTTGTTGTTGATTTTCGTCTCTTTGGAGGCATATAATTTGAGTCCTCATCACTTGCTGGCCTGTGTCGTAAATTAGTTCGTTCCTTTTGTACTGCAGGATTATCGATGTCTACCTCTTGATTGAATAATGGTGCCAATCTGTGGTCTGGACGTTTCAAAATACCTGATGCTGTTTTTACGTCAGCTACTCTGACCTTTCCATCGTTTCCCTTGTAAACCTTTTCGATTCTGCCGAGTGGCCAATTAAAACAGGCACGTTGTCCTCCTTAATAATAACCAACTGACTTTCATGGACTTTTTCTGATTGGTTATTCTACTTATGTTGTAGTAGATTGAGGTATTCTCGGGACCATCGATTCCAGAATTCATACTTGAGTTGCGTGACCAATTTCCACCAAGTCGATAAGGTAGCTGTGTAATGTGGTGTACTCCTATCGATATGTGCAGTCAAGGGTTCGCCAATCAAGAAATGACCGGGTGTTAATGCTGATAAATCGTTTGGGTCTGATGACAATGGAGTGAGCGGTCGTGAATTTAGAATTGCTTCTATTTCTATGACGGGCGTCTCAAGCTCCTCATGAATTAGAGATGCTGTGGATACGTTACGCAGCATCAATTGCTTAGCTGACTTTACTGCGGCTTCCCACAGGCCTCCAAAATGAGGAGCCCTGGGAGGAATGAATTTGAAATTTATTCCGCGATCACTATACATATGTCCTTATGATCCTTTCTGTTGAAGCAGTGGCATAGAATACGTCCTTTAGTTCCTCCAGTTTATTACTCGCCCCGACAAAATTGGTGGCATTGTCACAATATATGGTATCACATTGTCCACGCCGAGAAACAAATCGCTTGAGTGATCCAATAAATGCTTCCGTTGTTAGGTCTGTTACTACCTCCAAATGGACTGCCTTCGTAGCAAAGCAACAATAGACGGCAATATAAACCTTATGAGTAGAGTGGCCCTTATAATTTTTTTTTCCAAAATTCAATGTTAAACAGCGTCAGAATTTGCCATTTTGTGCCAAATTCAGGTTCATCCCGATTGAATGGGCGCAAGCAGCCGCCATTTGGGCTAATAGTTGGAAATAAAGACCATTTTTTGGCGTATTTGTTCCATAGCATCTATAAAAATGGAAAAACGTCATTGGAATGTACTAAACATTTGTAGGCTGTGACAATAAAAACATATTGAAATATCGCTTGATTATCTGAGATATCTAGTTTTCGAGATATACATATTTTAAGAAAAAATTGAGGATACACTCAAATTCCCAGTTTTCTTAGTTTTATATTTTTAAAAAAAAGAACAAAAAAAAAACACTAATGAACTATTCTGCTTTAATTTTTTTAGTCCATGGTGTGTTTCTTCATACATAAAACTTTGCTCTACGGCCCATCCTTAACCCATACAGGCCCACAAATTCCAAAATTTACGATTTGGTCAACCGGTTTTAAAAATTAGAGATCTAAGAAGACTTTCATTTACGCGTTTGTAATTGTTTTTTCAAAATTTCTTATAAAACATGCTCTCTTTTTCTGTTTAAATTTTTTTAAATGGCCGCTATTTTCAAAAGTTATCGTTCGTTATACGTTAATGATAGAAGTTTGAAATTGTTTGCATTGATGAAAAGTATGCTATTTGTGAAACATGTTTTGTTTTTAATGTTGGTAGAATAACAGAAAGGCAGCATTGACAGTTCTTTTGGAAACTTCAATCTGTCAGAAAATATAGCAAAGAAGAGAGCGCGGACAATCATTGTTAATTTTTTAGAGATTGCAATTTAAAACAAACCTTTTCTTAATAACGCACAGATATTCACTATATTTTATTTCATTGTTAATTATTATTATTAGAACGGAAAGCATTTGTTATCTTGTGTTAATTAGTAAAAACATAAAAAACGTTGAAAATGTTAAGTGCAGCAACAGAACAACCTCAGCAGCAGCAGACGCTTTTGAAATCAACTGCTGGCGACGAATTTCGTGCTTCGACACTGCATACATTTTAACATTACGGACTGAAAAACTTTTCATGTAAATACAAAAAAACGAAATGGCCACTTTGTTCAAAAAACTTTTAAAACTCTACAAACAATGGGAAAATATTAGAAAACATCGCTCTAACACGTCTGAACTCAGTTACGGAAAGAGCGTGAATTTAGCAGTAAGCTCAATGATTTGTTCGATATTTCGTCCCCAGGAGCACTAGACATTATCAAAAACAAAGAGAACAAAGATTTCCTACTCAACCTGAGAAAGAAGGTTAAGCCAGGCTCTATGATTGGAATTGACGTCAATTTGGCAAAAAAAGAAAAACGTTAAATGGAATGGTTGTAAATGATACAGCTGAAAGAGCGGTGAAATTGATCACCGACTACAATCGAGCATAGACTAATGATGAAGAGGACAGACATTGTTTGATGCAAAGTGTTGATTGGTATAGAATGGAGTTCCCATCACACATGAAATCCAAACTACACCACAAAGAATAATTTTTCTGTATTCTGATACAAATTAATTTATAAATTCAATTATGGACTTCAGTTTTTATGTATTCTAATCAAAATTAATTCACAATTTTATAAATGAATGTAGTATTTTGATGAAAATTATTTTATGTATCGAAAAATGGTTTTAATTTAATTTTTTATGGATTGATTTTAATTTATTTCAATAAAAGCAATAATAAATTGATTTATCTGCTTCGTCTTGGACCTGTTGGAACATTTGACCTCTCTTGTGTTCATTCGAGGTAGAAAGGGACTATTTTCAACGTATTTTTTCTAGCTTTGGGTTATTTATCTGGGGAGCGAGCGCATGATTTATAATGATTAAGATATCATTAGGTGCCCCATTTATCACACTTTTTCCTGACGACATATTGGATTCACCATACTAGATTTCTTTAGTTTCATTAGTAAAGTTATCACAACTAACATATTTAGTCCTCAAAATTGAAATACGTTCAGTTTTGCGAATGTATTGTGACGTCATTAGTTAACCAAATCGATTTTGTTTTGCCAATTATGGGCCTGTATGGGTTAAGGATAGGCAGTAGAGCAAAGTCTCATATATGAAAAGACGCGCCATGAATTAAAGAAAATTAAAGCATAACAATTCATTACCGTTTTGCGATCGTTTATTTATTAAAAATAAAAAAAAAAATGGGAATTTGAGTGTATCCTTAATTTTTCCTTGAAATATGTATATCTCAAAAACTAGATTTCTCAGATAATCAAACGATATTTCAAAATGTTTGTATTATCATAACCTACAAATGTTTAGTACATTCCAATGACGTTTTTAAGTTTTTATAGATGCTATGGAACAAATACGTCAAAAAATGGTCTTTAGTTCCAACTATTAGCCCAAATGGCGGCGGGTTTGCGACCATTCAATCGGGATGAAATTTTAGGAACCTGAATCTGGCACCAAATAGCATATTTTGAAGCTGTTTAACATTTGGATATCAAAAAAAAAAATACAACATGCGGCCACTCTACTTATGAGGTTTCTTTCCACGAATCTTATAATAAATAAACCCAAAATGGACCACAAAAATCCACACCGGTGTGCGAAAATGGCCGTGAAGGTGTGACTCTGGATGAAGGTAGATTTCCCATTCCCATTATTGATCGAAGAGTTTTGGTTTTGCCTGGGTGCAACGGACGCAGTGTTGTACAACACTTGCCATAATTTTTCCCTTGATTATCCAAAATTTTTGTCGTGAAGCTGCTAATAAGTTCTGTGGACCACAGTGAAAATTATCAATATGTAGCTTTACTAATATCAATTTAGCTATGGGATCGTTATATGGTAGTAACATGGGGTGTTTGGCGTCAAAGGATAATGTTGATTCTGCCAATCGTCCTCCAACTCGAAGAATTCCATTTTCGTCAATAAAAGGTGCTAGGCCTTTAAGTGAACTGGAACTGTCGATTTCATGGTGGACCTTTATTTGTTTGATTTCCTTGCTGAAATCAGAGGATTGTGTAGCTGCTATGATTACTGTCAGTGCAGCATTTAATTCCTCGATGCTGACTGAAACTTGTGTTGTTCGTGCTGCCGCATTAGTCTTGAGGTTTTGGATGAATCTCAAAACATACGCCACTACCCTTCGTAGTATTTTGAGAGTGTTCCTGTGTTGTACACAATATCTTCTAATTCAGTGGACGTGGTTGCAGCTAGACTCCTGGACCTTTGGTTTACGTTCTGGATCCGTTGATATATGATCATTGTTAACAAATGGTTTAGGCCAATGTGATGACGTCATTAATTTAGTAGGCTGGAGTCCTTGCGAAATAACATCAGCAGGATTTTCCTTTGAGCTTACATGACGCCATTGAGTTGGAATGGTGAGGTCTTGGATCTTGCTCACTCGATTGGCGATGAAAGTTCGCAATGATGCAGATGATGAATTTATCCAGGATAACACAATTTCTGAGTCTGACCAAAAAACGAAATCTCAGCCGTTAATTGTAGATCCTTCCCTTGATGTTAATTCCGCCTCAAGCACTGCAGCGCATAACTCTAAGCGAGGCAATGTTTGACGTTTGAGAGGTGCCACCCGTGATTTGGCACATAACAATCTGACGATTAAGTTATTATTTGGTAGTTTTGACCGAAGATAAATTGCAGCGCCATAAGTCCTTTTAGATGCGTCCACGAATATTTGAATTTGAATCGTGCTTGGCCTTTGACCATTGAAGACATGCCTAGGAACGCATGCACATTTTAAAATTCTTAACTCATTTCGAAATGTTGACCAAGTTGCTTCTAATTCTAATGGTAAAGAATCGTCCCAAGCTAATTTACGCTGCCACAATTGTTGAATAAATATTTTCGCAGTGATGACAACTAGACCTGCGAGACCTAATGGATCAAATATTCTTGTTATGTCTGAAATGATTGTGCGTTTTGTTATGCTTGAATAATTTTCTAGATTCGTTGTTACGCAAAAATGATTGGTTGAAGTATTTTCAAAGTCAAGATTAATTTCTTGATCCTGTGGAGGTATTCCTTGCAATAACTTGGGATGGTTTGCACACCATTTCCGAAGCTTAAATCCTGCCTCTTGAAGACGTGTTGTTAGTTGTTTTTGGCTTTCCATGGCTGTCATTAGACTGTCTGATCCACTCACACCATCATCAACATAAAAACTGTCGCGTAACACTTGGGCACCTAGTGGAAATCTTTCGATGTTTCTCTCTGCTAACTGTTGTAAGCACTTAGTTGCTAAGTATGGAGCTGAAGATGTTCCATAAGTTACGGTGTTGAGCTGATAGTGCTTTAGAGGATCGGTTTCAGTTTCCCTTCACAAAATGAGCTGTAAACTGCAATCGGCATGATCAATTCAGATTTGTCTGTACATCTTCTCGATTTCTGTGGTGAAGACAAATCTTGGTAGTCGAAACCTCAGTAGTATTGAGAATAAGTCGCTTTGTACAGTTGGACCAGTGTACATGATGTCGTTAAGCGATAATCCTGATGACGTCTTAGCTGGCATCAAAGATAACTCTCAATTGTGTAGTTGTGCTTGATGGTTTTAAGACGCAGTGATGACGAATAAAGCAATGTGGATGTTGGATATCATTAAGACTGATTTCACTCATGTGTCCTAGTTCTATGTATTGCTTCATAAATTCGACATATTGTGTTTTTAAAGCTGGAGTTTTTGCCATACGTGTCTCTAATGCCAAATATCTCTTGAATGCAATAGTCCTAGAATCGCCTAAGCTGCTTGGGTGATCGGATAGTGGTAGTTTCACGACGAATCTACCTTCACTTTTCTAATTGTGTTTTGCTTGAAATGGGTCTCACAGTGCTTGTCTGCGAGCGTAAGGTTGGTATCGGTTCCATCGATATCATCAAGTTTCCAGAACTTTTGTATCAGTTCGTCGGTTGAACATTCTTCATGACTGAAGACTGCACAAGTGGTTGCATTTGACGCTGAATCGTTATTAATTTTACCGCTGATGATCCAACCTAGCAATGTGTTCTGTAGGATTGGTAACTCTGGAGAAAGCTCGATTCGACCAGTTGACATTAAACTAACATAGAATTCTGTTCCCAGTAGTACATCAATCTTTACTTACTTACTTAGGTGGTCGTAACAACCCGTGTCCGGGTTTCGGCCGACCTCATCAGCTCTCGCCAGGCGCCTCTGCTTTGCGCGCGCCTTCTCCAATCGGATACACCAAGTGCGGTTAGGACTTCCTCAGCCTGGTCCATCCATCGGAGGCATGGTCTCCCTCATCTTCGTTGACCAGCGACCCTCGCCTGGAGCACCTTTTTCGCTGGAGCTTCGTCGTCCATACGATGGACATGACCCAGCCAGCGTAGTCGCTGCACAGTTATACGCCGAACTACGTCAATGTCATCGTAGAGCTCATACAGCTCGTGGTTCATTCGGATGCGATAGTCATCGCCGACTCGAACAGGACCGAAGATTTTGCGAAGAACTTTTCTCTCGAACACCCCCAGAGCGGCTGCGTCAGTTTGCGAAACTACCCATGCCTCAGCGCCATAAAGCAGCACAGGTAGAACGAGCGTCTTGTAGAGTGTTAGTTTTGTCGATCGAGAGAGAGCTCTGGAACTTAGTTGCTTACTGAGCCCGTAGTAGCACCTATTAGCAATTATTGTTCTTCGCTTTATCTCCAGGCTGATTTCGTTTTTGGTATTAATGGCGGTGCCAAGGTAAACGAACTCCTTGACTACTTCAAAGTTATAGCTGCCGGATGAAACGTGGGAGTCTAAACGCCGAGCTCTCTTGTTTGTCGACAGCATATATTGTGTTTTACCCTCATTTATCGTCAAACCCACTTTGGCTGATTCCTTTTCGAAAGCGACATCAATCTTTCCTGGCTCATAAAATGCTGGATCGGCTAGCTGAATGTATCCAGGAATGGACCAAGAGGAGACGTCTAATGGTTGAGCTGGTTGAACTAGAAAAATGTTTGGCAAAACGAATGCTTCTACCCTTGTTGAAAATTTGGTTATTCTTGATTGAAGTTCGAAATTAATACGTTGTGTTGCATTTTTTGATTGCATTTGAACAGGGGGCGAACCTTCACATGGCAACGTGTCTGACCGCCTCAACCTGGCGAGGCCAGCATTATCCATGTCGAAATCGTCTCAAGTCGACTCAAACCTCCAAGTGGTGTTCCCTGGGCAACGGCAAACTGGCATCCGTCAGTTTGACGGCTAATTTGAGCGGCGGGTCGATCCATAGACCTTAAACATGGAATGTGCGCAGGGTTTGGGTCCCGCCACATTACTACTGCCCAATGAAAACTAAACCAGCCTCGGATAAGAACCCCAATTACGTTGACGACCACCGCAAACGAAAAACGGACAATGATTTACGGATATGCACCTGGAATGTCCGGACCCTTTATAGGGAAGGTGCCATTATCCAACTGGCGGAAGCCCTCAAAACAATACAATCTGACATCACCGCCATCCAGGAAATGCGATGGAAAGGGCAAGGCTGCTCTAAGCAAGCACACTGCGATATCTACTACAGCTGCCATGCGGAGAAGCGCGAATTTGGATGTGGATTCGTCGTTAGCCGGAAACTACGCCACCTTGTTTCCCGGTTCACACCTGTGAACGAAAGATTGGCCACGATCCGCATCAAGGCAAAATTTTTCTACATAAGCCTTATTTGCGCGCACGCCCCGACGGAGGAAAAGGACGAAGCCGTCAAGGACGCTTTCTACGCTAGTCTTGAGGACGTATATGACCACCTTCCGGTCCATGACGTGAAAATAGTCCTCGGCGATTTTAATGCGAAAGTCGGAAGGGAAGGCATCTTTGGCCCCACTGTCGGTCAGTTCAGTCTTCACGAGACCTCCACAAACAACGGTCTAAGACTGATCGACTTCGCCGCGGCACGAAACATGGTAGTTAGTAGCACCAGATTTAAGCACCTCGACATCCATAAGGCCACCTGGCTGTCCCCGGATCAAAAAACGCGAAACCAAATTGATCATGTTGTAATCGACGGAAGGCATGCCTCTAGTGTTCTAGATGTGCGTACATTTCGGGGGGTCAACATTGACTCCGACCATTATCTTGTTGCAGCCAAGATCCGCATGCGATTATGCAATGCAAAGAACATACGCACAGGAATGCAACGAAAGCTAGATGTCGCTAAGCTGCAATTACAACGGACTGCCGAAGCCTACTCCGCTCAACTCTCGGTTAAGCTCAACCGACCAACCTCTGGACTCGACGACGCCGGCGGACTTTGGGCGCATATATCCCACTCCATGCGCGCTGCCGCTGAAGAAGTCATTGGTTTCCGGCGCCCGCAACCTCGGAACCAATGGTATGATCAGGAGTGTCGCATTGCGACTGCAGTAAAAAACGCCGCTTATAGAAAAACGCTGCAGTCAGCTGCAACGCGAGCCGTGCGAGAAAACTACCGCGAAAAGAGGAAGGAAGAGAGGCGCCTTTTCAGACGCAAGAAAAGAGAGCAGGAAAAGCGTGAGCGTGAGGAACTAGAGGTATACCAGGGCAAGAAGGATGCACGAAAATTCTATCAACAGGTTAAGCGTCTAACCCAAGGTTTCAAGCCCGGAGCATCCACTTGTAGAGACGAAAATGGAGATCTGAATACGGATACACAGTGTGTGCTTAGATTGTGGAGACAGCACTTCTCCAATTTACTTAATGGCGACGATTCCACCAATGCCGCCCATCGAGAGCACAGTGCAGTGCCACCAATCGACGATGACGGAGTGGAAGTATCACCACCTAGCCATGAAGAGGTTCGAGTTGCTATCCAACGACTCAAAAACAATAAAGCAGCGGGTGCTGACGGCCTGTCAGCTGAATTGTTTAAAACCGGCGGCGATGAATTGATAAGGCGCATGCATCAGCTCATCAGCAAAATATGGCTAGCAGAAAGCATGCCCGACGATTGGAACCTCAGTGTACTGTGCCCTATACTTAAGAAAGGAGACCCTACAATCTGCGCAAGTTATAGAGGTATCAGTCTTATTTCCATCGCATATAAGGTTCTCTCAAGCGTACTGTGTGAAAGATTAAAGCCAATTACAAAAACACTGATTGGACCTTATCAGTGTGGCTTTCGACCTGGTAAGTCCACCATAGACCAGATTTTCACGCTACGACAAATCCTGGAGAAAACCCACGAAAATCAAATTGACACACACCATCTCTTTGTCGACTTTAAAGCTGCGTTCGATAGCCCGAGAAGGGATTGCCTATACGCAACAATGTCTGAGTTCGGTATACCTGCAAAGTTGATTAGACTTTGCAGAATGACGTTGAGCAACACACGCAGCTCCGTCAAGGTAGGAAATGACCTCTCCGAAACCTTCAATACCGAAAGAGGTTTCAGGCAAGGCGATCCACTGTCTTGCGATCTCTTCAACATCATCATGGAGGGGATCGTACGAAAGGCCGGTGTGCATCGTAATGGCACCATTTTTTATAAAGGTGTCCAGCTCCTTGCTTACGCTGATGATATTGATATTGTTGGCAGAACCAAGAGAGATGTTACCGCTGCTTTCGCCGCTATCGAAAAGGAATCAGCCAAAGTGGGTTTGACGATAAATGAGGGTAAAACAAAGTATATGCTGTCTACAAACAAGGGAGCTCGGCGTTTAGACTCCCACGTTTCATCCGGCAGCTATAACTTTGAAGTAGTCAAGGAGTTTGTATACCTTGGCACCGCCATTAATACTAACAACGAAATCAGCCTGGAGATAAAGCGAAGAACAATAATTGCTAATAGGTGCTACTACGGGCTCAGTAAGCAACTAAGTTCCAGAGCCCTCTCTCGATCGACAAAACTAACACTCTACAAGACGCTCGTTCTACCTGTGCTGCTTTATGGCGCTGAGGCATGGGTAGTTTCGCAAACTGACGCAGCCGCTCTGGGGGTGTTCGAGAGAAAAGTTCTTCGCAAAATCTTCGGTCCTGTTCGAGTCGGCGATGACTATCGCATCCGAATGAACCACGAGCTGTATGAGCTCTACGGAGACATTGACGTAGTTCGGCGTATAACTGTGCAGCGACTACGCTGGCTGGGTCATGTCCATCGTATGGACGACGAAGCTCCAGCGAAAAAGGTGCTCGAAGCGAGGGTCGCTGGTCAACGACGACGAGGGAGACCATGCCTCCGATGGATGGACCAGGCTGAGGAAGCCCTAACCGCACTTGGTGTATCCGATTGGAGAAGGCTCGCGCAAAGCAGAGGCGCCTGGCGAGAGCTGATGAGGTCGGTCGAAATCCGGACACGGGTTGTCACGGCCACCTAAGTAAGTAAGTAAGTAAGTTGCATTTTTTGTTCGGCCACCAATGCCTTCAATGCGAAGCGCTACCTTAGATGGAACAATGTTCAATCGTTTGATGAGTCGTTCGGTCACGATATTAATCTGAGAGCCGGAGTCAAGGAGTGCTCTGAATTCACCAGACTGCCCGTTGCTTGCTGTAATTCTGATTTTAGCTGTTGCTAACAGTACATAGCTCCTGTGAGACGACATCACTTCGGCTGCGGCTAAAGTTACGGATGCGTTGGATGCAGTTACTTCTCTGCTGGAATGTTGTTTAGAATTTTCTGGATACCTTTTCTCATTTGGAACCTGGTTTGTGGGATTGATTACTCAAGGACCAAGCCTTCAATTTAGCACATGAACTAAGTTGAAATGGTGAACTTGAGTTTGATGATTGTTACTCCCAGCACTTGAACTGGTAGCAACGATGTTAACCAAGTATTAAATAAAACGATTAGTTTTGTTGAAGTTTAATTGTTACTCCTTTATTAATAGAAATTTGAACACTTATATAGTATCTTATTATTAGTATCTAGTAATTATAGTAGCTAATTACATTACAATCATAAGTTGGTTATTGGTCAGCATATTGCATACTTCAGTTTAGTGACCAGCAATATGCTGACGTTGAATTGCGGAAACAATATTTTTATTGACATAAATAAATTGTCAATGACCGGCAATATAGGTTGCAGTTACTCACAATGCAATTTACGAAATTAACCGAAACAATAAAGAATGTAAACAAAGCAAATTCTACTTGTTTAAAATTAACATAATATTTTGTTGCTTACGCAAACATATTTAATAACTGGAGCAACGAATATTATAAACAAGGCAAACTGCTAGTCGTTGAACTTAAATACATATAATAAAAAAACTGAAATAAAATAACTAAAACAATGAACAATTGCCATAGGTTAAAATGAAATGTCAATATAAATTTAGTGAAATGACTATACAGTCATTGATAGCAAAACGAAAACACATAAATACAAATGTGTGAACTATATGAACATGTGTTGCTGTATAGCTTTACTTTGAACAATGAGATAATGATCAGAACAATATGATAATGATCTTGATTCATAATTAACTATTCATAATTCAAAAATATACTTAATCATAACTAGACAACCATTATGGCAATATTGAAATAAAGTATAGTGTAAAGTATAGTGTAACATGAATATGAATGGATATGAATGGAGTCTTGAAACAATATTTTTTGAACTGTGACATGAATATAAAATATTTTCAAATCTATATGTTACTATTTGTTGATTAGTTTTTACTTGTTTTTGCATTTTTTTTTTAAATTTATATATTAATAGTACAAAACATAACATTTAACACAGAGTGAGAGTATTAATGCATATAAATTTTTTAAAAGAATGTAATAAAAAGAATACCAATTGCATTTTATTCTCATTTAAACTTTAGTTTTTTTTTAAGGTAAACTAGAATACATAATACAATCTTTCATTGTAAAATAATAAATATTTAAAAGGAAGGCTTAGTCCTCCAATTAAAAAGGAATACTGATTACGTCCATTTATTAAGTGTTTATAATTTAAAGTTAACCTCTATTTTGCCCTGGTGTGACCTTTAAAAAAAAAGGACAAGGACGATCCATCAGGACATCAACATTCTCATGAATCACTCCAACCGGTGAGTGGTATGTAGAGTCTTCCCATGATATCTCAAACTGCGAGGAGTGGATCTCCCTGATCAGCTCATTCTCAGATTGATGTAGGTCAACAAACGTTTTCTTCATTAAAATACAAGCATTACTTATAATAGGCACCAAACTCGCCTCATTATATACGAACTCATTGGAGAACCTTCTGTGTCTATTTTCATAGTTTTTATTAATGCACAATCTAAGGACCTTTCTTTCCAACTTTGCCATTTCAGAGGCCACCGTAGGCGAGATAGAGAACCAACATGGAAACGCATAAAGAAGCACTGGTCGTCTTATTAAGAAGAAGTTTCGTTGTTTTTAACATATCTCTATTGTAAAGAAGAGGCGTAAGAATATTTATGACCTTTCTGGCCTTATCTATATTACTTCTTGCATGTTGATTAAATTTGAAAAGTACAATGAAGTTAATCCCAAGATATTTTAAACTCTTCTTAAACGGGATTAGGTTATTGTCAATTCTCAATGCAAGATGTCGGCTCTCGCTTACCGCCCCTTCTTTGCCCTTCCCACTTGCATTTCTGAAGCAAATACAATCAGTTTTAAAATTATTTATTTTGATGCCCCATTTTTTTTTATAATTTAAGAAAGAAATTTAAGAATTTTTGTCTATATGTCTTTGTAACTTTCTTAGAGCATTTAGAGGATATTCATCACCTGCATATGCGAATGTGTCATCAGCAAATAAGATACATGTCGATGAAGGGCTATTATCTACTTCGTCAAAGTGAGGAAAATCGTTCAGAAAAATGTTAAAAAGTTTAGGGCCAATGGCCGACCCTTGAGTAACTCCACTCGAAGAAAGGCAAGTGTTAGAAGAAGTCTCCTGTATCTGAATAAAGAATTTTCTGTCTGTTAAAAAACTGTCTAAAATGTGAAAAATTTGACTCAGAAAGTTCAGCTTTATTATTTTAAATAGAAGACCCTCCCTCCAAACATTGTCAAACGCCTTTTCCACGTCCAGCGAGCAAGCAACTTAATTTTTTATCTCTTTACGACATTATTATGTACCTTTAATAGTGCATGAACTGTAGAATGCTTTCGCTGAAATCCAAATTGGAAATCGGGAATAAATTCTACCGATATTACAGCCGGCGATTCCATTTTTTCCAACTTGTTTTATAATGATAGCGTTTGTTTTCAATTTTAAAACTCACACGTATGGCAAAACTCACTTGTGGAAGAAAATCAACTTTTTTTCAATTTTTGTCTGTTTGAACAACTTTTCACAACACAATTCATTATAATTAAATGAAGATGCACCTTAACTTTTAATTTTTAGCAAATTTTGGCGATGACAATCACTTTTTAATAAATAAATTTAATTTTCTGCAAAGTAAACAAACTTTCCACTTTCAAAGTAAAAAAAAAATTGCTTTAACACACACACTATATGTGCAATATAGCTATTCCTCTCTTTCTCTATTCTGAGGTCGGTTCAATTAAATTGTGAAAAGAATATTGCTAGATACATGTTGCGGAATATAGTACTAGATTTTCCACAGCAATTCATATTACAACTTGACGGAAATGTTGTGAAATTTTCACGCTTGTCTTACGTCTGTCAAATTTTATACGGAGACAAAAGCGACAGCTGCACTCCCAGTTCGCGTCAATCCATAGCCAGCCCACTCTTAGACCATACCATACCATACCTCTTAGACCACGTGGCTCTTAATCTAGCTATGATTTTTGCGTCGCTCCGTCAATGATCCGCTCATACCGCATTTACTGAATGACATTCCGCCCGAGCAGATTGATCAAACAAATGAAGCAACTCGTCAAGATCATCACGAGGCGCTCTTTTCTCGATGACATGTGTGACATGGTTTTTCTCGAAGGCTGAGGTAAAATTCAGCCGCCCCAGGATGCTGTGAAGACTTTCACAAATTATTTTGAAATAAAAACTCGTAGGTTTTTCAATAATTCAAATACTCCTTTTATTGAACAATTTGCTAACTTAGTATTAAGATACTAAGATAAGCAGCCTCAGATAGAATTTGGCGTGGGTATTGGTGTGTTACGGTCGTAGTCTTTCGGGTTTGGTAACCAGTCTGGAAATAGGTTGTATGGTCGGTTTTGGTAATCGGTAAATGGTACGGGGTACGGTAATCGGGTAGTAATTGCTTCAGTAACCGGTTCGGTAAGCGGTTGGTAATCGCTTTGGTAATCGGTAGGTATTTCGGGAATCGGATGGCAATCGCTTTAGTAACCGATTATCGGTTGGTAATCGCTTCCTCAATCAGTAATTGCCTTGGTAATCAGTTGGTAAGCACTTCGGTAATCAGTAATTGCCTCAGTAATCGGTTGGTAAGCACTACGGTGTTCGGTGGTTACCTGTAGGGGGCGCTGCAATCGGGTTCCAGGCATTCTTTTTTTTTAGCTTATCTCCGAAACCGTTCATCCGATTTGCATGAAAATTTGTAAGTAGAGATTTTCGGAAACGGTGAGTTTTTATAACTTATTTACTCTGTTCTATCTCGAACTCCAGAGGGTGCTGTAGTACAAATATTTTGAAAAACCTCGACAAACTATTAAGCCGTGCATCCGGTTTGTATGAAAATTGGAAAATAGGGGTTTTCTGATACGGTGAGTGTTTTAAACTTATCTTTTTTGTGTTATCTTAAACACCAGAGGACGCTTTAGTACAAATCTTAGGAAATCGTGAAAAACTCCAAAACTGCTCATCCGATTTGGATGAAATTTGTAAATAGCGATTTTCGAGTACGGCAAGTGTTTTGGTGCTATCTTTTTTGCTCTTTCTCGAAACTAGAGGTCGCTGTTATACAATTTGTACGTGTGTATGTTATTAAACTGTTCCTTAACTGCTGCACTGATTTTGATAAAAGTTTTTGTGTGTTTGAGTGGATCCCTTGATCGTTCAGATTCACAATTGGACCGCTGCATTTTGTTTTTATAGCTTATCTCCGAAACCGTTCATCCGATTTACATGAAAATTTTTATATAGAGGTTTTCGGATACGGTGAGTTTTTATGACTTATCTACTCTGTTCTATCTTGAACACCAGAGGGCGCTGTAGTACAAATCTCTTAAGAAATCGTGAAAAAGTAGAAAGCCGCTCATCCGATTTGGATGAAAAATTTAACTAAAAGATTTTCATGTAGGGTAACTGCTTTGGCGTTATCTTTTTTGCTCTGTTTCGAAAGCTAGAGGGCGCTGTTGTACAATTTATACGTGTGCATGTTATTAAACTGTTCCTACACGGCTGCACCGATGTTGATGATTTTTTTTGTGTGTGTTTAAGTGGATCCCTGGATGGTTCAGATTTGCAATTGGACCCAGTAGGTGGCGCTGTGATTGGGTTTCACGAATTTTGTTATTATAGTTTATCTCCGAATTTTGTTCTGTATTGAACACCAGAGGGTACTGCAGTACAAATTTTTACATAGGAGTTTTCGGATACGGTGGGTGTCTTGGACTTTTTTTCTGCTCTATCTTAAACACCAGATGGTGTTGGGATCCTCCCTGTGAGGATACCCGTAGGTCCGTGTCGTGGCCTGAACTTTATATTTTGGATGGATACGGTTTCTGGCCGTATCCTGTTATAAGGGGTGGCTGCAGGCAATACTCCTGAGCCGAGTTTTCTAGTGGGCACCTGGCACTTAGAACCAGTTACCGCCGAGTTTCTAGTGGGCACCTGGCACTTGGAACCAGTTACCCAACGTCATTTTTTTATGATGGAGTTCCATTCATTTAATGGAGTTAACGACTTTTATACTCACCTATTCTATCCAGATTTGGCCAGGATCCTCAGCTGCCTCGGTCGTCGTTCCAGAGCTAAATACAAACTAGAAACTGAAATGAAAAACTGACTTAATACGTTCGTTTATTAACTTTCAACTCACTCTTTATTTAGCAGAGACCAGCTATTTATATCATATCTGGGCTCGCTTCTTCTTATTAATTTTGTTACATACTTAAGTCTAGCTTATCGATTAATTTGCTATACTTAACACTTATTTAATTTCGCAATACTTTACAATGGTTTAGTTTCATAATAAAACCTTTCCTCATAACATGGCCTAGATTAAAATTACCCGGTGTCATGAAGCTGTCATAAAAATTAAGCTAAGCTGTCTTATTTATCTTTATTCGTGACCTAAGTCGATAACACTGTCTTGACAGATTGACCTAGAGGGAGAAGGCAAACGTTGCAAGAGGAATGCAGATATAATAAGTTAAAAGTAACTCAAATAACATTTCTTTGTGACTTCGTCCGTTGTTTAATCCGTTTAGTTTAAATGAAGTTCAGAATCTTAAATGTTATTGGTCATAAAGTTTTTTATAGTTATTAGCAAGTTATAAAAACTCAACAATGGCTCGGCACAAATCTTTTCTATGACCGACCGCCTACGAAGTAAACCAATGTAAGTGATTCAATGTAAAAAAAGACTAAAAGAATTTGTAACCTTAAAATCACCTTTGTAACTTATTAATTATATACTCGTATTAACATTTTTTAGAGAATAAACCACACAAAATGTCAATTGGAACAATTTAAACCAACGCCTTTCATTGATGAGTTTATTCCAAACACTTCTGCGGCATAGGAAAGCAACACCCGGAACATTTTTAGGTTAAACATATGTTAAATGCTCGTATTGCATTTTGTTTATCATACTTTTAATTTCCCAATGGCGGAATTCTTTTGTTCCAATTATTGTCCAATTATTAATTGCAGCAAAAAATACTATAAATGCATACAATTACAACAATAAAATATTAATTTAAATTACCATAACTGAATGCACGTAATAACAACAATAATATATTATTAATTTGAAGTGCTGTCGACGCATTCTGTTCTCGGTGCAGAAGGCACAAAGGTGTCAGTTTATTTCTCATGACCATGGCAACAACAACATACTGGCGATATTACTTGCTATTTAAGCTGCTCGCTTGTTACCGTTTAAGTTATGGCACGCGTCATAGTTAAACGGTTTTGTGCATTAATGCTGATACTGCACTTTCATGCAGTCGCACTTGGACTTGGCATTGGCCTTGAATTTAGAAATTCAAGGTTGTTGTATGGCACAAAAGGTAGAGCCTACAAGTATGCAGTGGTTATTTGCTTCGTTTTAGATTTAATTCACAACAATGGTGCTGTAATACAAATCACTTAAAAAATCGTGCAACACTCAAAAACCGCTCATTCGATTTAGATAAAAATTTGTATATCGGATATATAGGATTTGATATCGAGTATGCAAAGGGCTTTGGTATTAATTTTTTATTCTATCTCTAAAACCAGAGGGCACTGTTGTACAAATACCGCAAAAAACTCAAAAAAACTCATCCGATAAGTATGATTTTTATAAGTGGTTTTCGGGTGCGGTGAGTCTTTTGGCGCTATGTATTTTGCTATATCTTGAACCCCAGAGGGCGCTGTACTACAAAATACATTAAGGCGTAGCAAAGCGCGAAGGGTGATAAATTTCTTCTTTATGTGTATTTATATACCACTTTCTTTTTTTTCAAATCAGGACAGTTGATGCCGAATTCTGTGGTATTTGAGTACGTATTAACACATGCGCAAGTCAGTTGCGTCGTAAGATGGCGTTGTTTTGACATTCCAATTTCTATTTTCAATGCTTATTTAATTTTTGTCCAGCTTCCTCGTGAATTGCCAAGAACTCATTTTTGCTCTGATTCTTTTTAAAAATGTACAAACTATCGAATGCAATATAAAACTTGAAAATATATTTTTGCAAGCGATCGACGGCACGCACACACAAATCACGATTTTCCCAACTTTTTCTCATAATTTTCAGATGTTGAAGCTACATTTTGTTCATTTCGCCGAAGTTACCGGTTTGAAAGATGCACACAAAATTCTTTCTAAAGTTTGTGAAAAGTTTTTTCAAATTGACGAATGAATCAAATATTATTTATATCAACTCCCGAGCTAAGCCGGGTAGTCAGCTAGTTATTAATATAATTCTATGATATGATTTATTCAAACAGATATAATATAATTCTAATATAATTAACATAATTATATAATACTAGCTTATACCCGGAGCGCTTCCCTGCGCTCATCGCTTATTCTCTAAAAGAGAGCGTAGCTTTAGTGAAGCCATGCTTTTATAGTAAGTTCGTACCGAGTTTCATTGAAGTGTGACTTATTTTGAAAGCTATACCGAAAATTTTGGGTGCGAAAAAAGTACCACGCCCCTAGTCCAACACCCATAAAATGTAACCTGTGGAACGGCATGTGTAAATTGAGGTCGAATACTGAATTCCGAGGCAGTGCGACCTATGACTCCAAAACTGTTCGATATCGAAAATTTTAGGTGTATTTAAGGTGCCTTTTACGATCGGCACCAGACTTCACAGGAACCCTCTCAACGCTTTGGTATAAAAATTGGCTTAGCGGTTTCGAAGTTTTTACGTGATGTACACATATACCCACATACGTATATACATTAAGTCGCCTCACGTTCTTTAGGAAAAAAAATTGGTCAGTCTCGTTCTTCAAAATAATCCATTGCTTATGTTATGATGATCCCCAAAATATTTCGACTAAAAATATTGGCTGGTATGGTACAAGGTATATTTAACAAGGTAGTGTCGTCTCGTAGCGGTGGGTACCGCAGCTGTCAAACACATATAATATTATAATTTGCAAATTGTGTTATTTTGTTTGCTTTTTTCGTAAAAACCTGTTATTGACATGTGCGGTACCCAACACAAGAGACAATTTTAACTACTAACACTACCTTGTCTTATTCTACCATGGTATGGTAGTTAGGAAAAAACAAACGATCAGAAATAAGAGTAATGAAAAAAATCTTTTGCATCAAAAAATCTTAAATTTTTTCCGTGGAACCAAAAATAATGCGGATTTTTATAGATTGTTTTAACTTTTTTCATATTATTTTCTTTAAAATTCAAACGAATTTTTTCCTATACTACTTTTAGTCAAATAAATTGTAAAATGTAGAAAAATGTGTACATTTTTTTGGAATTTCATTCAATTTAGCTATTCACTTTACACTATATTTTATCATCAATAGATAATTTATTTGACTTAAAGAAACATGGCAAAACAAAAAAAAAATTTTAATTTGAATTTTAGTGAAAATAATATAAAAAAAGTTAAAAAATTAATGAAAATCTGCATTATCTCTGGTCCGACTGTAAAAATTAAAAATTTATTGGTGCAGATTGGAAGAACTTTTTCATTACTATTATTTCTGACCGTTTGTTATTTTTAACTACCACACCAATAAATATTTTTACAAAATACTTGATTTGTAGAGCATACTTCAAACCATTCCGTGGCATACTGGTTGAGGTGCGTGGCTTGTATGCCATAAAACCCAGGTTCGAATTCCATCTGCCAAAGAAAGTTTTTTCAACTGAATTAATTTTTCTGTTCGGTCGTCATCTCTCTGCAGACAATGGCAAACCTCAGAGAGTAAAAACTGGCATGAAAAGCTTCTTGAGAACATAAGCCATTCGGAGTCGGCATAAAACTTGTAGATCCAGTTCTCGATCATTTGTGTTCAAACATTTTACAACACGCACGCATAAGAAGCTAGGTCAAATTCTTTTCAAGGGCTGAAATTGCCATTTCGGTTTTTTTTTATTTTAAACCATTCCAGCCCACGGATGGCTATCGCTACAGTCGAAATATTTGGGGAATCATCATAACATAAAGCATTATTTTCAGGAACCAACCTGAAAACACATCCGACTACATGATTTATGCCGACTCCGATTGGCTTATGTTCTCAAGAAGCTTTTCATGGCAGTTTTTATTCTCTAAGGTTTGCCCTTGAAAATAATTTGACCGAGCTTCTTATGCGTGCGTGTTGTGGAATGTTTGAACACAAATCATCGAGAACTGGATCTACAAGTTTTATACCGACTCCGAATGGCTTATGTTCTCAAGAAGCTTTTCATGCCAGTTTTTACTCTCTGAGGTTTGCCATTGTCTGCAGAGAGATGACGACCGAACAGAAAAATTAATTCAGTTGAAAAAACTTTCTTTGGCAGATGGAATTGAAATGGAACGGCTTATGTTCTCAAGAAGCTTTTCATGCCAGTTTTTACTCTCTGAGGTTTGCCATTGTCTGCATAGAGATGACGGCCGAACAGAAAAATTAATTCAATTGAAAAAACTTTGTGTCAGGTGGAATTCGAACCTGGGTTCTATGGCATACAAGCCACGCACCTCAACTAGTATGCCACGCAATGGTTTGAAATATGCTCTAACAATCGAGTTTTTTATAAAAATATTTGCTGGTGTGGTAGTTAAAAATAACAAACGGTCAGAAATAATAGTAATGAAAAAGTTCTTCCAATCTGCACTAATAAATTTCAAATGTTTTCAGTCGGACCAGATATAATGCGGATTTTCATCAATTTTTCAACTTGTTTTTATATTATTGTTACTAAAATTCACATAAATTTTTTTTTTTTTTGTTTGCCATGTTACTTTTAGTCAAATAAATTATCTATTGAATTATGTAGTGAAAAGTGAAGAATTAAATTGAATAAAATTACAAAAAAATGTACACATTTTTTACAGTTTACATTTTACAGTTCATTGACAAAAAGTAGTGTGGAAAAAATTAATAGAATTTTAGTGAAAATAATATGAAAAAAGTTAAAACAATCCATAAAAACCCGCATTATCTTTGGTCCAATAGAAACAATTTAAGATTTTTTGATACAAAAGAACTTTTCCATTACACTTATTTCTGACCGTTTGTTTTTTTCTAACTGCCATACCCAGCCAATATTTTTAGTCGAAATATTTTGGGGAACATCATAATATAAGCCATGGATTATTTTAAAGAACGAGACTTTTGAGAGACTCGTAAATACACCTAAAATTTTCGATTTCGAACAGTTTTGGAATTATAGGTCGCACAGCCTCGGGATTCAGTATTCGACCTCAATTTACACATGCCGTTCTACAGGTAACATTTTATGGGTGTTGGACGAGGGGCGTGGAATTTTTTTCGCACTCAAAATTTTCGGTATAGCTTTCGAAATAAGTCACATTAATGAAACTCGGTAAGAACTTACTATAAAAGCATGGCTTCACTAAAGCTACGCCCTCTGTCGGGTATAAGGTAGTATATATATATATATATTGACTGCCACTTAGAGCACCTGCATATCAAGTGTTACTATCAAAACATGTACAACTCAGGAATAAGCATGATTTCGAAAAAGTGGGCGTAGATATGTTGCGACCACGCCCATTTTTTAACAGTGGCCGACAGTGACCATATGAACTAAATTATCAAATCTTAGCCTTCTACGCCAAAAACCGTCTGATATAAAGCATTTTTACTGATTTGTGGGCGGTAAAAGGGGGCGTGACAACGTTTATATTTACATAGTAACTGCCACTTGTATCCATAGCACCTGCATATCAAGATTCACTATCAAAACTTGAACATCTAGGAAATTAAAAAGATATTGGAAAAGTGGTTGTAGGTATAGTGTGACCACGCCCATTTTTTGTACAGTCACCGAAAATAAAAATCCGAACAAAATTAATAAATTTTAGTTTTATATGATTAAAACCGTCTGATATATAGCATTTTTTTTGGTTTGTGGTCGATAGAGCCAATTTGGGTTGTATGGGAGGTACCACGCCCCTTGTCCAATTAACACCTAACTTCACAGGAACACTTCCAGAATACTGCTTCAGTATCCCTAAAAATTTCATAAAGTTTGGTTCCGTGGTTTTAGAGTCTATACCAGGGATGATATTGGCTTTACTGTAAAAGGGCCAAAATTCATATAAAAATAGGGCCAATTTGATATTAATAGGGCTCTAAGATTTAAAAATTGTAACTCAATATCAGAGGCCGTACCAATTATGCATCTATCTATCTATATACAGGGTGTCCCAGACTTAGAGTATTATAATGTGGGGGCTGATTCCTCGTGATGAGGCGAGCAAAAAATCGTATGGGTGGGGGTGGTCGCAAATGCCCCCCTAGGGGGCTAGGAGTGAAAAACAAAAAAAATAGGTGTCGTTACGTTTTAATCCATAGCTAACATATCCCTGCAACGATTAAAAAAAACCATAACTTTTTGAAAAGAAAATTAAATTTGCTTTAAGTTAATAGTGCAAAGTTTTTCCATAAAGTCATAAACAAAAAATGTATAAGCATCTGAAGTCAAAAAATAGGTTTTTTTTTTAAAAAATTCAACTTTCAAGGCAATTTTCTCAGAAAAAACCCAAATGTTTTATTATTTTTTATGACGCAGTTTTTTTCCTTGGTCAATTCTCTAAAAACCCGTCATACATTGTTTATACTTCAGAGATAATATTGTTTGTATAAAATCGATTTTCCGATCTTACCACTTTTTCCTCCCACTGAGGTACTTAATGCAAGCAAACGACTTTGTTTTTTTGTTGCTAACAATAACTAGAAAAACAGTTAGATTTAACGGAATTAAGTAAAAAAAGTTCATTTATTCTTCATAATTAAACGTAAGTCGTTTGCTTGCATTAAGTACCTCAGTGGGAGGAAAAAGTGGTAAGATCGGAAAATCGATTTTATACAAACAATATTATCTCTGAAGTATAAACAATGTATGACGGGTTTTTAGAGAATTGACCAAGGAAAAAAACTGCGTCATAAAAAATAATAAAACATTTGGGTTTTTTCTGAGAAAATTGCCTTGAAAGTTGAATTTTTAAAGAAAAAAACCTATTTTTTGACTTCAGATGCTTATACATTTTTTGTTTATGACTTTATGGAAAAACTTTGCACTATTAACTTAAAGCAAATTTAATTTTCTTTTCAAAAAGTTATGGTTTTTTTTAATCGTTGCAGGGATATGTTAGCTATGGATTAAAACGTAACGACACCTATTTTTTTTGTTTTTCACTCCTAGCCCCCTAGGGGGGCATTTGCGACCACCCCCACCCATACGATTTTTTGCTCGCCTCATCACGAGGAATCAGCCCCCACATTATAATACTCTAAGTCTGGGACACCCTGTATATATATAAAATTGTAAAAAAAAAAATCTGTACATGAAATATTTTTTTGAAATTCCTTTTGCGATGGACATTTTGAATGACGCTGAGTCCGAAAATCGCATTTTTAAAATTTTTGTCTGTCTGTCTGTCTGTTAAAGCATCACGCGAAAACCACTAAACGGATTTAAATGAAACTTGGCATATAGGTTCTTTATCTACTCTTTCCTCTCTCGAACACCAGAAGGCGCTGTAGTAGAAATATTTCGAAAAAAACCCGAAATTTTCCATACAAAATCGGGCTTAATTCGTCGAAAAACAATTACCGAAATTTCTACCGATTATGTAATTTTTTCTGGTGTTTGTTCCAATAAAATTCCAATAAAAAATCCAATAAAAGGAAGAAAGGCCCGAAAAATAAGCTTGTAATTTAGGGCCGAAAAAAAATCGGGCATTTTCGCCAAATTAAAAACAAAAAGACGCCTGAATTTTTGTTTATCGAAAAGTTAAGAAATTTCAAATTCATTACAATAAAATGGTTCGCAATTTTACGGAAGGTAAAAGAATATTGTTCCGTAAAAGAGCAAATCATTTTATCATAAAAAAAACACCATCTGAACCTTATCCGTACATAATGTCCATGGACCCCTTGTTCATGAATGTTGGAGTGGAACGTAAAGCTCGTACACTTTTTAGTAGTAAATACTTGTATACAAACAGAAACCCTTTTATATACTACTCTCGCAATAAGCAGCAACTCTGGTTTTTTAAAAAATGATTTCGTTGTTTAGAGACGCTGTGATTTTGTTCAAATATTCTTTGTTCACATGCTATTTTTGTTTTATTGATTTTTAAAAAACAACTTGTTCTATTAACTTTTAAACGCGTGTATTTCATTTACATAAGTTCACAACAATGAATTACATCGAAAAACAAATAAAATCAATGAAATCTTTGCAGACATTTTTACAGGGGAATATTAATTTACTACACAAATCTGTTCTTTTATACTTTGATAATCTTATTTGGAAATAAAGACCGAAAAACTGCTAAAAACTTTGGTCGTAATTTCCATTTTCTGTCGAGTCTTATTTCCAAACCATTCGAGCATTATTTCTTTCTTTCGGGCTCAATTGTCATTTCAAATTCGGGCGTTTTTTCCGAAATTTAATGCTTCCAAAATATCGGGCTTTTTTGCCATTTTTTTCGGGCGTAAGTTCTAGAAGCCTTATAATACTTGTTCGTCGTCGTCTATACAAGCAACAATATTTTCAATTTAGAAGCAAAACCCTTTGTGACGGTGGATATAGGTTGTATCATTTTATTTTTGTCAAGCACTACAACGCCGCTGAATTGCATTTTGGAACATTTTTCCAAAAAAATTGTTAACATTTTTTCGTTTTTATTGTGTACAAATTTTTTATTCTTTTCGTTTGGTGGATTTTTCATTTTATTTTTTCGGCGATTTTTCTTTGGCATATTGAAATCATATACATTAACCAGTAAAGTTTCTTTTAAAAAATCCCGATTTTTTTTTTGGTAGAATTTCCCAAAAGGGCCTAAAATGAATAAGAAGGGCCTCGGGGCTTTTGAAATGAAAAAGGGCCCAACATAGCCCTAAAAGCCCCCAAATATCATCCCTGGTCTATACGTGGTATACACACATACACACATACATATATCCATTTTTATATATATAGATAGATAATTAATATAATTCTATGATATGATTTATTATAGTGATTCATACAGTAATATTACATTATTAATAATAATATTATTTTAGATATTAGATTTAAAAATAATATAATATATACATTACATTACATTACATTACATATAATGTGTGTAATTGGTATGAAATATAAATATTGTTAAATGTTAGTTTGTAACACCATGTTACACGTGGGTCATCGAATCTACATAAGTTTTTCAAAATAATTGCAATTATAATTTTATGTATACTTCTAAGTTTAAACTGAACTTCTTATAGCTTTAATTCAGAATTGCTGTAAATTTCAAAATGTCAAAAGGGTTATCCTATTATCTATTCAATAAGCTATTAACGATAAATTGCTATGCATTACTTACGAGCTGTTTTTGTTCTATAAAATTTTTGTGCTTGAAATTCGTAAAAGGGTGATTCGCCAAATAGGCATAATACGTAAAGTGTTATATCTTCGAAAGTAATCCAGCCGTGGACACATAAATAGCACAAAAATACATGTAGGGTGTTTCACATAAATTTAAATAAAATACATAGAGGATAACAAGAATTTATTTCATGGTATTTGAGTTTAAACATTATAAACTTAAAATCAGTAGTAACTTTGTAACTACGAATTAAAAATTAGAAAATTAATGAAAAATCTGAAATTGTTCCTTAGCTGAAGTGGACGTATAAATAGCACAAGTTGGATTCTGAAAAGAAGACATAGTGATTTATTTTTATTTTACAATGAGCTTACGAATATGTTTACTAGTACTTGGTACTGTATCCCGAATTGTTCAAAACAGCCCGACTTCTTCGTCCCATACTCTCCACAAGCTTCCTGACCCAATCCTTCGGAATAGAGTACCAAACCTTCTCAATTCCACTCCATAACTCATCTTAATTTCGAAATTTTGATTGCTTATGCTGACCTTCACATCATTCCATAAATTTTCTATGGGATTGAGGTCTGGGCTTTGAGCCGGCCAATTCAAAATATTTATTTTTTCCTTTTTTAGCCAATCAATCACAACCTTTGCTGTGTGTTTTGGATCATTAGAGTGCATAAAAATTCACCTAATAGGCATGTTCTCAAATGCAAATGGTTCCATCTGGTTATTAAGAATATCTAAATACATATTTTTGTCCATTATTCCTGGTATACGAAAAATTGGCCCAAAGCCGTGCCAGGAAAAAGCTCCCCAAGTCATTAAATTCCCTCATCCATGCTTTAAGGATTTTTTTGTATACTTCAGATTCAACTCTTGGCGTTTGGGGCGCCGAACAAAAGTTTTTCCATCTGGTTCAACCCTATTAAATTTAGTTTTGTCAGTCCAGAGCACGTTCTTAAAAAATTTGTCTTCTTTATTCACATGGGCCCTTGCAAACGCTAACCGATCCTTTAAATTTTTTTTTGGTTAAGAGCGGCTTTCTTCGGCTAATGCGTCTATAAAGATTAGCTTCATGTAGTCTCCTAGATACTAGTTTTCTTGCAACATTTAGGTTCTTTTCTTCATTTATTTCCCTCATAATTTGCTTTGCTGTCTTGAAAGGATCAGCCTTACTTTTGCGAACTAAAGTCATTCAGAACAATAAATCAGTGGAAGCGCTGGTTTTACGTGTAGGATTGCGCGGCTTATTCTCGAAATTATTTTAACCATTTGATGTAACCAGCTTGAGTGCATTATAGACCATTTTTGGCGAAATTTTGAGAATATCCGCGATTTCAGATGATTTTTTGCTTATTCACTTAGTTCGTCAATTATAGACCTTTTTTGCGGAGTGCAATGTTTGCCACGACCCATTTTATTTAGAATCGGCGAAATTAACCGAATAAAACTCTACAATTTTTACAAACACCCGATATTTTTAAATTTTATTCACCATCTTACATGTGTGCTATTTATATGACCACAGCAGATCGTACATGCCTATACAGAAAGAGATGACCTGAGCAAATAAATGTAAGTAACCGTACATCTCTTCGGAGTTTTAAACAACGTCACACTGGAGTCTCAAAAAATAATAACTACAGTTAATATATGCATTATTAGGTTCAACCAAAACGTTTAAAAATAAGTTGACATTTGTGCTATTTATGTGTCCATGGTTGTATATATAATAATTCAACTCTACATTTTAATGACTTCAACCAAATTGACACCAATTGTTCGACTTCTATTTTTATTTTTTGATCAAAAATAAAGCTTTAAAATTTAGCAGTGGTATTTTTTATGAGCTAATGGTTTATATTTTCAAAAAAACTAATAGATCACTTTTCTCCAAAATTTGGGGATGGTTTCTATTGTGTGCAGTTTTGCTTACGATTTTACATTGTTTTCATTATTTTCGTAAACGACTGAGACAGTGACTAGAAGCAGTTGGTATAGCAATTAAAATTTTACTTCTACTGTTGTTTGGAAAAATAAAAGTAACATTTTTAAAATCATCTGTAATTTAAAGATATGAATTACGATGAAAATAGCTCCGCTGTTTTTTTAAATACTCAATTCTTTTTTGTCAAAAAGTTCAATAAAATAACTTAACAAAACTATTTCAGCAATACCGTTTGCTGTGTATTTATAATTTTTTCAAAAAAGATTCAAAATATTGAATGTTTCCTCAAAAACTTATATATTTTTTTTGTTGTAAAAATATTTTATATTAAAAATTGCATTTTAAATTGCCTTTTAATTACTAAAAATATATTAGCAAAAATTGTTAAAGTTTTACACAAAATATTAAATAACTGTTTGTGTCAGTAAAAAACAAGGGTTCCCCATTTGAGTATTTGTCGAAATGAGTTTTTTTATAAATGTTCTTTTTATATATTTTTAATAAAATAAAATAGTGTCGGATGCCAAATCCCAGGGTAACAAACAGCAACCCTAGACCGGTTGCACTGATGTGTAGCTGCATCCCTGGCGCAACCGCAGCCAACTGCAGTCGGTAAAAAGAAAAGAGAAGAAGAAGAACGGCAACGCAGCGCGGTGGTTTGATATTCTTGATAAAAATAGAATTTAATTAATTAATAGGCCCGGTCACATGATCAAATTTTTCATCCAACAAGTCATCAAAAAATTTGACCAACAGAAATATATATGGAATTTGACGAAAAATTTGACCACTCATCAAATTGTTGGTCAAATCGTTTGACGAAAATCAAAATATTTTGATTTTTCGGTTGTTTGACCAACGATTTGATGAAAAATTTGACGTGTGAACACTCGTCAAATTTTCTAGTGCGATTTCATCACTTAAAAAAGATTTCAACGCGAACACATCAATTCAAAATGCACGATGAAGAAGATATTTTGATAATATGAACACTCGCGTGGTCAAACTGTTTGACCAATATTTTGATGAAGAATTTGATATTGTGACCGCGAATTTGATAATGTGTAATGAAATGTACTTATTGATGTACTGTTGAGTTTCCTTCCGTTATTAAAAATAATTGTTAACATTAAAAGTTAGCTTTTAAATTGTGGCATTCTTGACAATTATCAGAAGTGGGATAATAATATCCAGTGAAAGAAGTGAAAATCAGCGGTCGTGTACCTGTGTATGTGTGTGTCGTTGCTTGGTGCTCCGCTGGGCACAAGCCGAACGCAAAGCGTATATGTATATGCGATATTAAAATCGTAACGGAAAAAAAATGGAAAGTAAATTCGAGAACAATGCAACGTTTTAAGTGCAAGTTAAAAGCAAGCTTAAAGTGGACGAGTTAAAACAAAAGTTGCGAGAACTCGGGTTACCATGTAGTGGCAACAAAGCACAGTTAGTTGAACGGATATACGAAAACGAACAAGAGCAATTTACGAGTGCAATTAATGATACTGTCGAACAACGTGTAAGACTTTTAGAGGATGCTATCGGAAATATGCGCGTGGTAACGGAAAATTTTAATAGTGGAGTGCCATTAAGTCAATCATCGCCGAACTGAAATTTAAGAGACGGGAATTGTTCTTCATTTTCAATGGCTGCGCCAGAACCGACGAATACGAGAATTATTGCGACGTCGATCAATTTTCCTACGGTTTCAAGTGCTGTACCATGGACGACATGTGTGAACCAGTTGACAACGACGCGTTCCGACGGAATTGGACGAAATGTACATTGGGGTACACCTGTGACGGTAGCTCAGACGAATTATAGAGACAGCCGCACTGGACTAATGTATACATGTCAACAGCCGATAATAACGCCGGTGCAAAGAATTGCACAACACGATTTTGTTCCACAACAGTATGCAGTTTCAAACGGATTTAATAGCGTGCATGATATTGTTGCGATCTTTCCGATCTTTGATCCAGTTGACAAGCGCATTTCATCAACGCAGTTTATTGCACGAATTAATCAACTTCAACGAGCATATGCATGGGATGACAGAGTTCTGTTGTTTGCTGTGCAGATGAAGCTGCAAGGAGTAGCAAAGCTGTGGATCGACGCAGGGCATGCGGTTTTTATTGACTGGCAACATTTTGTGCACGAATTTTTTAATCAATTTCCATCAACGATTAATGTTGCTGAAATACACATGCAATTAATGCAAATGCGCCGTGCGAATAGTAAAACAATTAAAGAATTTTACTTTAGAGTTTTGAGTGTCGGTCGTAATGGACATATTGATGAGCAATCGATAATTAAATATATTATAAACGGAATTAATGACATTGATTTAAAGAAAATATTATCTATTAATTATTTTGCAACGTGTACAGATTTATTGAAAGCGATAACGAGCTACTGTTCTTTTAACAATGTGTAGTGTGCACCGTCGGTTAAGCAAAATGTTCAATTGCCAGTGCCAGTGAAGAATAATTTAGTTAAAAAAGAGGATTTCAATCCCGTTTGTTATAACCGTCGGAAACAAGGGCATTTGTCGCGCGATTGCCCGGAACCACAACGACGAATTCGGTGTGCCAAATGTTCAAAAACGGGGCACACTACAGACGAGTGCAAAACACACATGTCAGGCAAAGCAAATTGTAACGATATCGCAGAAAATAAATTAAAATTTACTCTAAAAATCGTTTACGTGAATGAAATCGAAACTGAGGCCTTTGTTGATAGTGGCAGTGCGCGTACATTAATAAGAAAAACGTTTGCTAACCAGTGCGGTGCAGCTGAAAAGTGCTATGTTCGATTGAACGGTTTCGGTGGAGGATATTGTAAGTGTTTCGAAATATTAAAAGCTAAAAAAAAAATCGATGATTTAATATGTAAATTGGATTTGCTTATTGTCGACGACAAACAGATCTCATATGATCTATTATTGGGCAGAGATGTTTTGTGCTCAAACGGTAATCTTGTTATAATTGACGGGAAAATTGTTTTATACAGCAAAAATACGTTAACGTGATCGTCGTACATCTAAGTGATGGGGAATTCGCGGATCTAAATGAAATTTTAAAGCGTTACGAAAAACGATTTGCTACTGAGTTTCCAGGCCTTGGTAGGACAAACGCGATAAAAATGAAAATTAAGCTTTCAAGTGACATTCCGATTAATATGAAACCTTATAGACTTCCATTCGCTCGACGACCCGTGGTTAAAGATATAATAAATGATTTGTTACAAAAATAAATTATTCGCCCGTCAACCTCTCCATTCGCGTCACCAATTGTAGTGGTCGAGAACAAGAAAAAAGAATTCCGTATGTGCGTGGATTACCGGGAGTTGAATAAAAATACGATAAAGCAGTCGTTTCCGATGCCGATCATGGACGAAATATGTGCTCAATTGTCGGGTAATCGTTATTTCACTACGTTTAATTTCAAAATGGGCTACCATCAAATCGAGCTGGATGAACATTCGAAGCAGTACACGGTGTTTATAACAACTGAGGGGCATTACGAATATAACTGCATGCCATTCGGGCTTGTAAATGCTCCTGCAGTTTTTCAAGAGATGATGAACAAACTGATCGTTTTGGCGAAACCGCACGTTATAATTGCTTATCTAGACGACGTTATAATACCTAGCCAAACAGTGCAGGAGGGTTTGGAAAAACTAAATAAGTTCCTGGAAATCCTCGAAGAGAATAACCTGACATTGCGGTACGACAAATGCAAGTTCTTGGCCACCAATATTGATTTTCTGGGACATTCCGTAAGCAGCAAAGGCATAAGTCCCGGTCAACATAAAATCATGGCGATTCAGAAATACAAAACTCCATCGACAGCAACCGAAGTTCGTCGTTTCTTGGGCCTAACCGGATTTTTCCGTAAGTTTATTGAACATTATGCTATTATATCACGACCGTTGACGCAACTGACGACGAAAGCGGCTGCCCATAATTTCGAATGGAATCACCAACAACAAGCATTTGACGTTTTAATAGAAAGATTGAGAACCGCATCCGTACTGGTTCTATATGACTTTCTAGCAAAACATGAAGTACACACCGACGGGAGTAGCATTGGCTTAGCAGCAGTGTTGCTACAATCAACTCACGACGGTAAAACATGGAATGCTGTAATGTATTTCAGCCGACATTGCAATGACGAGGAATCACGTTACCACAGCTACGATCTGGAAGTTTTGGCTGTGGTAGAAGATTTGCAACTATTTCGAATTTATTTGTTAGGCAAGCCATTCAAATTGGCAACTGACTGTTCAGCGATAACCAGTATCAAGGCGAAAACACAACTTATTCAACGTATTGCTGGATGGTGGATGCGCTTAATGGAGTACGGTTTCGAATGTGTACATAGACCTGGTAGTCGAATGACCCATGTGGATGCTCTCAGTAGAATTCCTTCTACAAATAGCATTGACGCGACGGTAATGCAAGTAACGGTAGACACAAATGATTGGTTACTGACAATGCAGTTAAAAGATGAAAATACGTTTCATATCACTAGAGCTCTACAGGGCGAGCGCAAGTCAGACCAGGAAAAGCAACTCAAGAATGACTATCAGCTGCAAAATGGTCGACTCTATAGACGAACAGATGGCAAACTCTTGTACGTGGTACCAAAAGCGGTGCGTTGGCGAATCGTACGACAACATCATGACGAATCTGGACATTTTGGAATCGATAAGACGTCTGAACAAATTTTGAAGTATTTCTGGTTTCCTCGTGTGCGTAAGTTCGTAAAAGATTATATAGCACCCTGTGTGGAATGCTGCTACAACAAGGGAAAATGTGGAAAGTCGGAAGGTGCTCTATATGTTGATGCCCCGGAACCAATACCATTCCAGTTTCTTCATTTGGATCATCTGGGTCCTTTTGTCAAAAGCAAGCGAGGATATACCCATGTACTTGCCATGAGTGACGCTTTCTCAAAATTTCTTGTCGTTAAGCCCGTGCGGAGCACAAAAACGCTCCCTGTATTACAGATTTTAAATAATTTCACCGGTTATTTTGGACTTCCTAAAAGAATCGTGACCGATCGAGGTACAGCATTTATCTCGAAACAGTTTGCACAATATTGTGAAGCGAATGATATATGCCATATCAAAACTGCCGTTAGAACTACCCGTGCCAACGGGCAAGTCGAACGGGCTAACCAAACTATTCTAAACATCTTACGAACATCAACAGCTGTTGCTAGATAATGGGATGATCAACTTCGGAACCTCCAGTGGAACGTGAACTGCCAGAAGAATTCTAGTACCGGTTTCAGCCCGAACGAGCTGATCTTCGATTTCAAACTACGAGACATCGTTCAAAACAAAATGTTAGCTGCTGTACTGATAGACGACGACGATATTCAAATTTCCGAAAAACGTGCGAAGGCCCAAAAGCAAATACAAAAACAACGAGATCTATGGAAGCAGCGGTTCGATAAGAAACATAAGCCACCAATAGTTTACTCAGTGGATGACATAGTAGTTATTCAAAACGATTTGCAGTCGTCCGGAGAATCCAGAAAACTTGAACCTAGATTCCGTTGTCCTTACGTCGTGTCCAAGGTACTTGGAAAGGACCGATATCTTATAGAAGACGTTAATGGTATGCGGGTTACACAGAAAAAGTTTTGCTCTGTGTACTCGTCCGATAAGATGAAACCGTGGTGTGCACTACCATATGATCTGGAAGACTATTCCGATGATGATATCGATGGGGGTCGGGACGATGCCACTTCAGGAGAGGCCGAGCTGTCGGATGCCAAATCCCAGGGTAACGAACAGCAACCCTAGACCGGTTGCACTGATGTGTAGCTGCATCCCTGGCGCAACCGCAGCCAACTGCAGTTGGTAAAAAGAAAAGAGAAGAAGAACGGCAACGTAGCGGACAGCTCTTGACATTGAAAGCCGCAAGGGTTGCGTGAAAATTTTTGTGCTGAAAAGAAATTGAAAAGTTTTAATCTAATTGTATTTAACTTGTTAAACAGAAGACATTAAGGTGGATTATTAAATATTAATCTAAAGGAAAAGTATATCTCTACTAAAACTGTTTATATTGGATATAAGTGCTCTACAAAAAGCTAAGAGTTGCCGGGTGTTGGCTGCAGTTGCTCACGCCGGTACGGGGCTGAGGTTCCTGGTTTATTGTGCTACTGGTCTCAGGTCCGCGTAAATCAAGTCACAGAGTCGGGTGTAGCAGTTAAGACTGCGACTCGTAAACAAGGCGTTGGCGTGGTTCGAGCTGTGCGTACTGGTGGTTGATAAAGTGAGGTTATATTCCTCCAAAAGCGAGTGTTTTTTCTGTGAGAGCGGGATAGCTAATATGTCCCAAATAAATGCATGTGCGGAAAATGAAAAGAAGACTGATAAGTCAGCTACAGAAAATTCTGAAGCCTCTCCTAGCCACTAAAATGTTTAGTGAAAGGGAATCTGAAATTGCACAGAAATTGGTTGATATGCAATCAGAAGTACCACCACCACAGCGCAGCAAAGGTTGGCATAACTGGCAGAGTCAAATGACAGGAATTAATGATGTAGCCTGTTCGACGGAAACTATCGATAGTCAGATTTCGGTAGCAATGCATCATGATTGGCAGGAGGTTGCCAAGAGAACAAGAAGGTCTTCAAGTGGCAGCTTATCTGGAGAAAGTGGTGTTCCAGCCAAAAAAGTATCCAGCAACAGATTTGATATTCTCAACGAGCTTATACTCAAGGAAAAGGCGGCGAAAAAGACGAGGAACAATGTAGCAGCTATTCACAAAGAGCAAAAACAGGAGAGTGTGAATCTTCAAGCAATTGACGGAAATGGCAAGGAAAGTAATAGTGGACAGAACTCTGGAGCAAGCACAGGGAAAAAAAGGTAGGTTCTGTCCTCCAATTATTGTTAAAAATGTAGATGTTCGTAATCTTAGCAAGGACTTGAGAAACAAAAAAATTGTTTTTAAAGTCATTAATTCGGGGGAAAAAAGTAAAATTTTTGTAGAGGATAGGGAGGTCCATCGGGCTTTGCTCGAGAAGCTTCGAAGCAGCCCAGGTGTTCAAGCCTACTCTTTTACTCCTAAAGAGGACAGGAATATCAATTTGATATTAAGAGGCCTCTCGTCAGATTGGGAGGAGGAGGAAATTCTCGAGGAATTGCGTTCATTGATTCCTATCTTTATGAAATTTTTAGGACTGCAATAACATTTTGAGAGTGTTCCTGTGAAGTTTGGTGTTAATTGGAAAAGAGGTCGTTTCACCTTCCATACAACCCAAACTAGCTTTATCGTCCACAAACCAAAAAAATGCTATATATTAGACTGTTTTAATCGTATAAAACTGAAGTTTGGTTATTTTGTTCAGGTGGTGACTGTCCAAAAATGGGCGTGGCCACACTGTCTACGCCCACTTTTCAGAAGTAATTTTAATTCCTGAGATGTTTAAGTTTTGATACTGAATCTTTGTATGCAGATGCTATGGATCAAAGTGGCAGTCACTATGTATATACAACTGTTGTCACGCCCACTTTTACCGCTCACAAATCAGTAAAAATGCTTTATATCAGACGGCTTTTGCCGTAGAAGACTAGGATTTGGTAATTTAGTTTATATGATTTCTGCCGACTAATGTACAAAAAATGGGCATGGTCTTAGCATATATACGCCCACTTTATCGAAATCATGCTTATTCTTGATTTTTACACGTTTTGATAATGAATGTTGGTATGTAGGTGCTATGGGTCCAAGTGGCAGTCACCATGTATATATAAATGTTGTCACGCCCACTTTTGCCGCCCACAAATTAGTAAAAATGCTTTATATCAGACGGCTTTTACCGTAGCAGACTAAGATTTCGTAATTTGGTTCATGTGGTTACGGTCGGCAACTGTCCAAAAAGTGGGCGTGGTCTTAGCATTTATACGCCCATTTTTTCGAAATCATGCTTATTCCTGAGCTGTACACGTTTTGATAATAACACTTGATATGCAGGTGCTCTAAGGGGTAGTCAATATACAGGGTGTCAAGCAATTGAGTGCAACTATTTGCGGAGCTGAAAGGTTATGTCGAGCTGAGCAAAAAATCGCATGGGATGGGGGGTCTATTTTCACATTCGTAGGAGCTACAGGGTTAATTAATATTTCACAACTTTGATTCAAGTTATCTAGCAGAAAAACTAACTCCATGGATATACGAACAAACCCCACCAACTTAACCGTTACCGAGCTGTGATCGTGTGAAGACGAAATCAATCGGTTGAAACTACCAAATTTCAACTTTGAGTGCAAATTTCTCAGAATTTCGCGTAATAAATGTAATTTTTTTCTATTATCAATTTTGTAATTAATTTATTTTCCTTTTTAATGACACCAAAAACATAAACATATCTTTAAAAATAAAAAAAGTTGGGTGTACTAAAAAAATTATACTTATTAGAAAATAGTGATAAATAATGACATTACAATTATTTATGCAGTAGATAATATCATTGTTTTCTAATAAGTATAATATTTTTAGTACAGCAACCTTTTTTATTTTTTAAGATATGTTTATAATTTTGGTGTCATTGAAAAGAAAATTTAACAAATTACAAAATTGATTACAAAAAAAATTTCATTTATTACGCGAAATTCTGAGAAATTTGCACTCAAATCCAACCGATTGATTTCATCTTCACACGATCACAGCTCGGTAACGGTTAAGTTGGTGGGGTTTATTTACATGCCGTTAGAAAGGTGTTTTTATTCCGCTTCAAAAGAGCTATCAAAATAAGTTTTATGTAAGTTAGTTTTTCCGCTAGTAACAATAACGTAAGCCAAAGTCGTGAAATATTAATTGACCCTGTAGCTCCTAAGAATGTGAAAATAGACCCCCCTCCCATATGATTTTTTGCTCAGCTCGACATAACCTTTCAGCTCCGTAAATAGTTGCACTCAATTGCGGGACACCCTGTATATATATATTAAGGTGGTCTAAAATTATTTTTTTCAAAAATGTTATCCTCCTATCGGCTCAAGTTGTTCTCTATGGACTAGAAATAAGTTGTCAGAAAACCGTTTTGAAATAAAATTAATTTTGAGCTATCCCAAACGATAATGATTTTTATATTTTATATTCACTCGTAGCACATAATTTTATGATATAACAAACATCAAAACTACCGATCACGCTAAAACATAGCCGGCTTTGAAATTCAGCTGAAGCGCATTCGGATTTGAAAATTTAAATTGTCTGTTTTAATTGTCGAATAATTCAAAGAAGGCTTTGAAATTCTGCTTAAGCGTATTCTGATTTAAAAATTTAAATTTTCTGTTTTTTCTCAAATTATTCAAAACGTTTTTTTTATTTTTACAGAATTTATAAGCATTTTGCGCACATAAAGAAAACTATACAATAATTTCGTTGTGTTTTAATAACCGTAAATTTTATTATTATTTAAAATGGCAAGACGGAGTCAAACTCAAATTTATTTAATAAATCAGCCTATTTCTAAAATACCTACAACTCGTTTGCCATCAAATGGAGAGACTATGGGATTTTTTTTTTTCATTTGCATAAGGCAGAAAAAATCCTTTGAAAGTTTCATGTGCAAAAGTAATTAATGATATAATGCTGATTTGGAAAAAAGCCAATATACCAACAACCCGAAAAGATAATGCTTTAAATAAATTTACAAAACTATACAAGGAGTGGCTGTATTTATTTAAGCACAAGGCTAGACAAAGCGTTCTTCATTGTCAGCAAGAACATGGTTTTCGTCAAAAGATGTCAAATCTATTTGATATTGCTCATGAAGACGCAATAAAAATGATAACAATTGAAGAAAATCGGCAGTTTTTACTTGCACAACGGGAACCAGGAAGAAGAGGATTCATGGCATCAGAAGATATAAAATTCTAAACTAAGGAAAAGAGAAAGCTAGAACGCAATGAAAAGCAATTGCGTTATAAAGAAAAAGTTGCCAATTGTGATCAGGGAAATACTTGTTACCTTGGGATTTCAGATAGCGAAGAAGCTACAACTTGCGATGAAAGCTCTGAAGATGATTATGTCGCTAATAGTCAATCCAAAGTGGACAGTAACTATACTAAAAAATTAAAGCCCATTATAACACCAGAACTAGCATCCGCATTGGATAGAACAAAAATGAGTGACCGACATGCGATGCTCGTTATCGGAGCTACGGCAAAAAGTCTAGGTATAAACATAGATTCTTTAGCTTGTAGCCGTAGTTCGATAAAACTACATCGAGAAAAGTGTAGACGGGAAATGGCAAATTTCATAAAGGATTCATTTAAACCAAACTGTAAATTAACTGTACACTGGGATGGAAAGCTGATGATTGATCTAACTACACAGGAACATATAGACCGGCTTCCAATATTGGCTTCTGGAAAAGGAGACGAAAAATTACTGAGTGTAAAAAAATATTATCGTCAACTGGAGAAATGCAGGCCAATGCTGTTTTTGACTGTCTAGGCGAAAAAGAATGGAATATCAGTTGAAGCGTTGTTGCAATGTGTTTTGACACATCATCCAATACAGGAAGTCTGAATGGGGCTTGTGTGCTCCTGGAGCATAAGCAAATTGTTGCTGCTGCTGCATTTCAAACAGCTTTGCCCACTGCCACTTCTGGACCAGACGATTTTTGTGCGCTTCCGCGTCTATTGGCTAAAAATCAACCAATATGTTTTTAACACAGCAAGCATGTCATCATCTTTCAGAAACAAAACGTAACGACATCGTTGAATTTTGCCAAGGACTTCTCAACAGAAAGCAGTTTAGAGATGATTATCGAGAGCTGCTGGAATTGTCATTTATATATCTTGGTCGGAAACCATCCAGAGGAATTCGATTTATGGCTCCTGGTTCAACAAGCCATGCCCGATGGATATCGATACTCATTGAAAATGTTTATGTTTTCCCAAGAATTTGAATTATCTGATAGAGAAAAAAAAAACGCTTAGAAGAAATGAATATTTTTATAGTTACTATTTACATACAAATCTGGTTTGTGGCACCGCTAGTTATATGTGCTCCAAACAATGACTTGCAACTCGTAAAAAGTTTATTGCAGTATGATAATCCGTTGATATTGCAACAGTTTAGAAGATGTTGGGCTATTTATGGTACTTGTCAGATAAGTTAGTATGTCTCGGTCTGTTTGACAGCAATGTTTCCAACGATTCAAAACGTAAAATCGTAAATGCAATGATTAATTGTCCTTCTCCATGTGTTCGTGTAGTGCGGCCAAAAACTACTCAATCCGCCTTTAAGAATTTGCAGCTGCATAACTTAGCTAACCAAAATACGATTAAAATTTTTAAATAGTTTGGTGTGAAGGAGTTCTGGAAAATCGGCGTGACAGAATGGGAAAACTCGCAGAGCTACATAGAGGCAGAAAAGCTTTTTAAATCCCTAATAGTGATTAATGATGTCGCAGAAAGAGGAGTCGCACATATCAAGGCTTCAATTTTTGTTACAAGTAGTTTTCGAGCATCGAAAGACATATCCCACATGCAGCAAGAAGGCTCTAAAAGAAGTGAAGCTGGATTTTTAATTCTTAATAAAAATGTAATGTTAATGTAAAATAAAAAGTAATAAAAATGTAAATTAAAAAAAAAAACAAATATTACAAAAAAAAAATAAAAAATAACAAAATTTCCACATTTTTCATTCATTATCCAAATTTAGAATTGTCTTGGGATTACTGAAAAATAACACTAATTGTTTTTTTTTTGTTTTTTACACTGTTATTTAGGTTAGCTAGAATAAGTTTTAGCTATAGGAGCTAAACTTTAAAAAAAAATAAAATTTGTTCATACAATTTTAAACATAGTTGGGCACTTTGCTGTACCAGTAAAATTGCAGTAAAATAAATTTTTACTGATAATACAATTTTATTTGCATTACCAATAAAATTTTACTGATTACTGAAAAAAATTGCAGTAAAAATAAATTTTTACTGATTAATAAAAAAAAAATTGCAGTAAAAATAAATTTTTATGGTTACTGAAAAAAATTGCAGTAAAAATAAAATTTTACTGATTACTGGAAAAAGTTCAGTAAAAATAAATTTTTAATATAATTTTTACTGATTGCCGAAAACAACTGCAGTAAAAAATTCTTACTGATCATGAAATTAACCAAATAAATAAAATAAATCACTTAAAAAAATGCGACTAATTTTTTTTAATCAATTTTTTTATACTTACTATACGCTGTTAGCTTACCACTTATTTGTAAACCCCGACCGTTTGAACAACTTGGAAGATTTTATTCGAAAACAAAACCTGGATCATTCATAGAATCGTCACTACCGAAATGTGTTCAACCATATTATATTTCTTATTTATTGACACTTGGAATATTAGTTTTAACGATAATACGCGACCAACTATGACTCAATATTAGAGTTCACCTGCTTTATTCTATGATTAAGTGATTCAAAAGACTATTAGTCTTATATGTGAACATTGCCTCTAAATAAATAAATAAAATAAAATAAAAGATAACACAGTGATGGCAAATATCAAGTTGATTGACCTAAAACTCTTCCTCTGGTTAGAGTGCGTTGAATTTTCAGTTCTATTTGGAATTTTATCTGTTTGGAAAGTAATCAGTCAAATTAGACTGGTAATGCAAATTCAATTTCAGTAGGAAAGTTTTTTACTGCAATTTTTTTCAGTAATCAGTGAAAAATTATTTTTTACTGCAATTTTTTCAATAACCAGTAAAAATTTATTTTTACTGCAATTTCTTTCAGTAATCAGTAAAAATTTATTTTTACTGAAATTTTATTCAGTAAATCAGTACAAGTTTTTTTTTCTAAGAATTTACTGGTAATGCAAACTAAATTTAATTGTCAGTAGAAATTTACTGGTAATGAAAATTAAATTTAAGTATCAGTAAAAATTTACTGATTGTTATTTTTAATGTATTTAATATATACTGCACTGTGCCCATGTATGATTTTAAACTATCCTAATATATAAGTGTATATATAAATATATAAAGTTTGCCACGCCCACTTGTACCACCCACAAATTAATAGAACTTCCATAAATCAGGCGATTTTCATCGCTTAATACTAAAATTTGGTAATTATGTTCATACGCTCACTCTCGGCAGCTTTGCATTAAGGCGGTCTTCTCATTCAAAACCCGTTTTTTGGACCCTTTTTAAAAAATTCTTATTTGAAAACGCAAAGAATAATTGAAAACTTTTTTTATTTATTGTATTACAAAAGGTTCAAAGTAAATAAAAAATTTTTTTTTGCCTCCATACGTGGGCTGTTCAAAAAGTAATGAGACTTCAAAGTTGGTGGTAAAAAAAAAGGTGTCGTCACGGCGGCCACGATTCCGGGTCTCCGGAGCGTCTGAAATGAAAAAAAAACGGGGTTGTAATCAGTATAGATGTAATTCTCGGGTGAACCTCAAGCTTAATTTTGTGATTTTTTTGACAAAATGGCGGCCATTCAAAAAAAAAAATTTCAATTTCGGGTTTTTTTTTGTAGTTTAGTGTAAAAAAAAAATAGTAAAAAATTTTTTAAAATTATGGTCGAGGTTCACCCGAGAATGGTGACAATTCTGCGTCGATTCCACTTTGTTTCATGAAAATCGGTTCAGTTGAACTGGAGATATCATGGCCGCCAGTTCGAAAAACGTGGGTTCGAGATAAACGAGTTTAAAGTTTGAAGTAATTTTTTTGGGGGAAAAAAAAAAAATCAAAAATGTTTAAATGCAGTTTTAAAGAGCTGACAATTTTTACTTACAAATATTAGTCGGCGATGCCAGCTCCATACAGGCCACCTTCCTCTTTTTCGTAGAAACTGCTGTCTGCTGCCCTCTCTGCTCTGCGAGCCGTTCTGCCAGCTTTTGATGATGCCGCAGCTCGAGTGTCTGATCGGTTCAATCTGTCTTCATTGCGAGATAGTGCGTATTCGTATGCGTTTTAGCCAATCGCAATACCCATCAAACCCATAATTTTAAGTATGGGTATAAAACCGTCGTTGAAGAGGCACGTTGCAATGAAATTGGCCACTTCGATGATGCATGCGCCTGAGTTGATGTGTTTGGGCGAAAGTGACCAAAGAACAGAATTGTAGGACTCATTGGAATTCTGAGTTTCAGATCCAAGGCATCTTTCAAGCAAATTATCTGCCGACAGCGCTTCGTAAGCTGGTTTTATTACCTCCATCACCTTCTTGTCGAGAGGTGCATACGTGTGGTGAAAGCTATCTAACGTACCTTCAGCAGCTGCTTTCTGCAATGCGCACCAGCTTGACGCACCGGTGGGGCAATTTTGGTGTTGCGGTTTATCATCGGTGGAGCACTTATGGTAAAAAGTGGCCCAAATTTCCTTTTTCATATCCTCCACGGAGTCAGGATGACGGCGGATCGCAAGGCCATAATATGTGGTCAACTCGGATATTAATTTGTCGGTGAGCTTGCCCGCACCTTTGCCTCCAATGCCCTTATTTTCTTTTTTTATTTTTCGAAGTCGCGTGCCCATTCGCTTCTGCACATGCCCAATGCATTCTTTCTTTTCCACTATAGGGTCACCGTCATAGGGGTCGACATCTAATACACCTTTGAAGGTCTGCGAATCACCATCGCCGATATACTTTACATATTTTATGCCGTGTGTTTCAAACGACCTGGAGAACATCTCTATTACAGCGTCCACCTCCATTTTCCCAGAGCTTCCTTCATGGTTTATGGTGCATTCTTCGTCATGAGTATCAAGCCAAATTTGGTAAGCCTCTGGCTCTTCTTCCTTCTTGGCTTCCCAATATTTGCAGCTGTTACACAGACGAGATTTTACGACAGTGTCAACAATTTTTTTGGTATGCTTGGCAATCAAAGTTGTGACACCATAAAGGGAAGCAAAGCCACGCTTCTTCCAAGTCCCATCCCCCGACACAGTAAATAAAGTGGGATCGCACTCTGGATTCGCTTCGATCATAGCCTCTTTTTCTTCTCCAATAGCTTTTGAAATGACATGTTCGTACATGGCTTTTCCAGCAACCTCTCTGGACTCAAAAAATGCTTCAACCCCTAAAATAAGCAGAAATGTGTATTCGTATGTTTGTATGAATATGTGTGCAAACACGTTTTTACCTAACAATAAACATTTTCAACGGAATTCGGTGGTTACTTTATGCCGCTTCGTTCAAAAATGAGTCGAAAAAAAATAGCTCATTTTGACGAAGACCTTGCTTCACAAAAAAGGCTGTATCTTCTAAAGTATTTCGAAAAATCCTTTTAGGGGCATATTCACAACTACCCAAGCTATAAATAAATGCAAAAAAAAAAGTCGAAAAAAAAGTTGATCAATGAGATGACCCCCTTAAGAGAGTATATACCAAACTTATCTAACTTGAGCTATCCACTGAGAGAACTAATGAAAAATTCAGTTGTGTTTGAGTGGCTACCGGTCCATGAATAAAAAAGCACATTTTGAATGCTGCTATACTTAAGCCATTTAATAGTGCTGAGCCTATTATATTACAAACAGATGATTCTCAAGGTGGTATAGGGTGTTCGATTATGCAAAATAGAAGGCCAGTTGGTTTTGAGTCAAGAAGTTTAACTGACTCTGAAGTCAGATATGCACAGATTGAAAAAGAAATGCTGGCTGTTCGCTCGCAAAAAATTTTATAATTATATATTTGGAAGAAATGTCCAAATTATAACGGATCATAAGCCACTTTTGGGCATTATGAAAAAAGATTATTCAAAAATACCATCACCCAAATTGCTGAGAATGAAACTGAAACTTGAAAAGAATAAATTAGATTTTACTTACCTTCCAGGAAAATTTTTGTATTTAGCTGATTGGCTATCTCGAAGTTATTCTCAACATATAGATAAAGAAGACAAAATTAAAGGCTTAGAAGAAATGGTACATACTATTAATGTTAGTAATGAGAAAAAACTTTTATTTAGAGAGGAAACAAATAAAGATGTGATTTTAAAAGAAATTTGGCAATACTGCCAGAATGGGTGGCCTAAAGAAATATCGAAACTATCCAAAAATGTAAAATTTGTTTGGAAAAATAGAATGAATTTGTTCATAGAAGATGGATTAATATTTTTTGATCAAAGAATTTTTGTTCCACAAAGTCTTCAGAAAATGGTTCTAACTCAGCTTCATAAAGCACATCTAGGAATTGAAAAAACTAAGTGCAGAGCAAAGCAACTCTTATATTGGCCAAACATGAACAAAGACATAGAAACTATGGTTGCTAAATGTAATATCTGTCAAAAACATCGATCATCAAATATAAAAGAACCACTCTTAAATCATGAAATACCAAAAGCCCCGTATGAAAAATTAGGTATGGATGTAATGGAGGTTGGTGGAAAGAATTATCTTATAATAGGAGACTATTTCTCTAAATATTTAGATATAGTTCCGCTAGTAAAAAAAACTGCTACGGCTATTACCGAAAAGCTCAATATTATATTTTCAATACACGAATATCCACTAGAAATTATTGCAGATAATGTTCCATTTGGTTCTTTTGAATTTAAAGCGTGGTCAAAAAATTTAGATATTGTTATAACAACAGCAAGCCCACGATATCCTAAATCTAATGGATTCGCAGAGAGAATGGTACAAGTTGCAAAGAAACTGGTATTGAAATGTAATGCAGAGAAAAGCAACTTATGGCACGCATTGTTAGAATATAGAAACAGTCCAATTAAAAATTCAAATTTTTCACCAGTTCAGTTACTAATGGGCAGGCAAACTAGAACGTTAGTTCCTGGAAGGAAATATTTTTTAAAAACGCTGAATTAAGCGACAAAATAAAACCTATTTTAAGTCACAATAACATGATGAACAAACAAAATTATGATAAAAATGCTAAATTTAAACACGAATTTAAAATGGGGGAAAATATATGGGAAAAAGATGACAAGTCATGGGTTCCAGCAAAAGTTTTGGAAAAATATAGAACGCCTCGTTCATATTTAATAGAAAAAGATGGAAAAACTTATCGTAGAAATTCGTATTTTTTAAGAAAACATTAACTAAATCAACATTTAAATGTATTAAGTAAACAGTTATTATATTAATATTATATTATACATTACTGTATATAGTATAGTAAAAAAAAAAAAAAATATTGTATTTAACTTTAAGTACTTTATTACAAAAAAAAAAACATTTAGAATCATCTAAGCTCAAAAGGGGAAGATGTAGAGATTTTAATATAATAAAGTGTTACCCTGTATTTGAAACAGTACTTAATAGTACATAATTCTTGTTCTTGATACCTCATCATCATAGTCTCTAACTTGAAAACCTGCTTTTCATATTATTACTTAGTTACTAACCAAGCATATTAAAAGTGCAAGCATCAGTCAATAAATGTCTTTATAAGCCAACAACGTCTTTTAATAATACACCCTTCGCTTTGAAAGTTGGTCGAAAATTTATAATGAATCTGGCTCCTCTAAGGCATATGAACTTTTCATTGTTGCACTTCCTGAGCAATGGTTCAAATTGAGTTAGTCTGAAATTGAGAAATGTCAAATGAAATGCAGAAAAAAACTTGAAGTTTAGGTGTAGTACACATTCAACATCGGCCCTTAAAATTTAACCACCCTTTAAATAAATAAAAAAATTGAAAAAAAAATAAAAAAACTTTAAGCCTACGGAAAAGCTGTTGGGGGAATATTTCTAGCTGCATAATATTTTTAACCATCCTTTATAACTCAGAATTCTGCTTGAACGAACCCTACACAGTGCAATTTGCTTCGAGAAAAGAACAACTTCGTAGGCCTTTAGTTTTCACCCTTGTTTTGGGTAGATGGGTAGATAACAGAAGGTTAAGATTTAGACCTTGATAAAAAGTTGCGGCAAGAAAATTATGATTTTTAAAAAAAAAAAAAAACTGCTGCAGACTTCAAACAAAATTTAATCCTTGTTAAAAAATCTTCTTTAGCTGACCAAACGTAGTGAAGGTCAGTATTTTGTTTGACCATTTCTTTATTTAGCATTATAATGTTTATTGTGCTATGCTCCCGCTTGTTCCTGCTTTTAGTTTGTATTAAAGCCAAGCCAGAAAATTTTCTTTCTGCTGCTGCTGCAGAACTATGGGATAATATAAAAAATTGAAAAAAAAAACAGAGTTCTTCATAAGAAACTCATCTAATCAGTGAGTCTTATTTGAAAAATTTTTTTAATGTCTTCAATAATAAATTTACCAAAATCAACCAAATTGAAAAAAAAAATTTACCAAACTTCCAAAAGCCGATTTAGAGAAAAAAAAAATAACCACATTTGGTAGAATTCTACCAAAGCGGCAACGCTGTTCACGACCTTAATGTATTAGCCACTTTATTTTGATCGACAGCAATTTTTCTTGTCGGCAACTCGAGTTTTTGAGCGTTCGGAACGAGACGAGAGTGGACGAGTACAGACTACAGATGTGTTGCTCTCATTAATTAAAACAAACGTAACACTACAGAGAGCACTCGTCGCGTGAGCGGAACACAAACAAACAGAAACCGAAGCAATGTTATGCTTGAGTCGACAGAGAAGAGCGCAGCAGAATGAAATGAAGGAATAGTAATGTGAACAACAGCAGAACGCTTTGAATTATGCTGTGTTCTTTACGTTTCGTAGTTTCTACATTGCCTTGTGAAATAATAATAATTTAAAACGCCAAAAAAAGAGAATTTCTTATTTTTTATTTAAATCATATTAGGAGACTTGTTTATTTAGTATGAAAATGCATTTAAATTCCCGTTTTTAATAATAATATTTAATTAAAATAAAGTTATTGAAATAATTAAAACCAGTGCGCTGTGACCCACTAGTCAAAGGGTTACAGATGGGTCGCGACTCACATATTTGCAAAAATTTGGTACTTTGCACGTCGATAGTACTTAAAAAACATAGTTGCATATTTTTTTAATTTTTTATTATTTTATTCTTTTTTTTGCAAGTAATACACTGAAAAATTTTGAGGGCATATTTAATGACCTCGCATTGACGTTCTTTGCGGTGTAATTTTTTTTCGCCAGCCTTGCACGAAAAATTTAATTTTGTTTGGGCATTAAAAATTTCATTCACATTTTTCAAGTTTAGCACCACTATTTTTTTGGCCTTTTGAAAACTTTCATGTTGGAGAATCAACGCTTACTATTTTAAATGAGTTTCCAAAAACTGCCTACACAATTTGTACATACAAAAAAATGTAATTTTGAATTAAAAATGGGATTTTTGGTATTTTTTTTATATACGAAAATTTAAATTTTAGCTAGTGATATACCTCCGTCAGATTTTCCTTTATCAAGGAATAAAAAAACAATATATAAAAAAGAATTGAAAAAAAAATAAAAAAATAAAAAAAAACTTTAAGCATACGGAAAAGCTGTTGAGGGAATATTTCTAGGTGCATAATATTTGTTAGCTGAATATTTGTAGTACTAACTGTTTTGAAGATATCCTTTTTTTACTACATGTCCAAATGATAATTTTATGCAAAAAAAGTTAAAAAAATGCAACTATTTTTATTTTTTAAAGTACTATTGACGTTAAAAATGTGAAAAAAATCGGAATCGTCAAAAACGTCCGGTTTGACATGGGATCAATAGTATTCGACTTCACAGAAAAGAATATTTATTGTCAAATTCCATTTTTTTCTAATTTCTTTGTTATTTTCGGGGCATGATAGGAAAAGATGGGTCACTGGTAAAATGAAAATGGTTAAGAATAACTGCTGTAGAAAAAACATTATGGCTAACAAACTGCTTTCTATAAAAAATTCTTAAATTTGCAAAATATCACGTTTTGAAAACAAAAGTTTAATAATTTTTTATAATATGAAGAAACTATTTCATAAATATATTTTTTATATCAGATTAAAGGTGAAATTGTGCTTAATATTATGGTTTTTGTATAAATACTTTTATGTATAATATAAGCTGAGAAGTATAAGTTACCACAAACGCCATTTTGAAAGAAGAAAACAAATTTTTCAAACTAGTCCTGACATGCAAATATAAGTGGATAACTTTTAATAAAAACATCAACTTTCTTATATTTGTATCAGTTCTTTTGTACTGTCACCACAATATTTTTAATCTAATAATTTAATTAGTTATAATAAAATTTATTATAATAAAATTAAAATTTTATTTACTTACATCATTTATATCCATTATTTTATTAAAATTATAAATTTATTGACCAGAATTCTAAATACAACTCACAACTAAATAAAACTTATCACTTTAACACGGTTCTGCTGCGTTAGATGTGATTAATGCTTTTTCTTGCTGTTATCAATTGTTCTGTTTTTATAAAACAAACAACATTATGTTCTGTTAATGCAAGCGGCGAACATGTTCTATTTTTAAGTAACGAGTGCTTTCATCGTTCATTGTCGTGACATGGGTTGGTTACGCTCACTTGACTAACAGAGTTTTGTTAAGCTCTAAACTCTGCACTGTTGGCTCTGCTGTTGTAAGAATAACGAGTGCATTCGTGCAGAGGTTTATTACTAACAGATTCACCTTGTTGAAACTAAAGGATATCATTGATAGGAATTGATTTGAAAAAGTAACAGTTTTTTAAAACACGGAAAAAATTCGGGAAAAACACATATATGCAATTCACAAGGTGTTGTAAAGTTGTATGTTGTATTGTTGTAAGTGAAAGGATTTCTCATATTCTCCCTTATTAGTAAAGCGATTTTTTTTTAAAGTTTGGTTGTTTGTTTTGTTTATAGAAGTTGTATAATGTGTATAAAATTGGCACGTTCGGATCAGAAGTACGCCTACCTCCCATACAAAGTTATTTTTTGTACCTCACTTAAATAATAATGCCTTATAATTTCAATGACCTATTTCTTTTAAAGTAAAATCAATTTTAGAAAAAGTGAAAGAGTGAAATATTTAGTATGTGTGCCAAAAACGGTTGCAATCCGTTGTAAAATAAGCGAAATATTTAAACTTTAATATAGCTACATAATAAAAAAATATTTACGCACAACTAAGTATTTAAAATAAGCTTTCTTTCGAGGTCTATAAATCGAAAAGCTTTTGAAATATAGTTTACTAAGATATATTTTTAGAAGCAGTAATATGTGTAGATTATAAAACGCGAAAAAAAATCATTCCCCACAATTATTTGATTTGCTCCAATACGAGGGCTTTTGCTATGTTTTCCCCATTGTGCGCCGTCATGTATCGACGACCTATAAATTTGCAAATATTTATTTTGTGGTCAAAACAAACAGTGTTAATACTTCTGCTTTTCATACATTTTTAGAGAAAATTATGCAACCAATCGTGAAGCATTTTCTCCCGGTAGTTGTAAAAGGAAGTTTCAGTTTTTAAGATAAAGTTCAAAAACTTTTTGATTTTCAATGCAAAGTTGAATGCAAAATTGTTCATCAACCGTCAATATTCATGAGTGTAAAATAAAAAAATGAGATGTCTTCATCTGCTATCCTAAAAACTAAAACTCCATTTTACAACTCCCGGGAGAAAATGTTTCACGATTGGAGTGATAGTGTTTTGAAAATTCTTAAAAAATCTTTTTTTTTCAGATAAAAATGGCGTCTTCTTCACTTAAAGATCTTCCAAAGGTTGCTGTTAATCTTAAGAGTCAGTTGGAGGAGTTTAATATCGATAATTTAAGAAATGCTTGTACGCAAGAAAAAATCATTCTTCCCACAGCAGAAGGTATGTATATTTTTCTTAGATCTACTCTGATCTGATGTTAGTTAATAATATGATCAAGACTAATTTTTACTTTAGTTTATCCTTACCCCTTTAGTATTATACTAAGAGAAACTATAAATTAATTTTATTTATAGAAATTCATAGACAGCCTCCTACAAAAGCCTTAAGGCCGGCAATAAATTTAAAGGAGAATAAAAAAGAGTGATATTGAGGTGATGGTTTTTATTAGAAGAAATTTGTTTAGAGTTTTAAAATTTTCAAATTTGGTAAAATAAACATGTTTAATTAAAAATGTTCTTTATTTTTCAAAAACGAAGATGGCGCTGGCTACAACGATTTGATTTGATTTATTTGATTTATTGATTGATTTAAATATAATGGGCACACTAAGAGCTAAGCTCTTTTATAGTACAGCTTAAACATTGATCATTAAACAACTCAAATATAAAAGAATATATAATAAACTTAACTATAAGACAAATATCAGCTTAATCTAAATTTATACAAAAAATTACAAAATTTATTAAAAAAGAAAAAAATTAAAAAAAAAATTTAACTTAAACAGAATTAAATATGTTTAAAATTATGGTAAAGAGAGTAGAAGAATAAGAGATAGAGGAAAAAACTATAGAGTAGAGAAATAAGATAGAATAGATTGCCTAAATGGTCCTCTCCTTATGATTTCCCTAATCCTTCGTGGCAGAGCATTCCACAACCTAATAGCATTGATGAAAAAAAGGTGAGAAGATATTAGCGAGCTGTGCCTCGGAACTATTAAAACATGGCTTCTTCTGGACAAACAAAACTGGACTTTATCATACAGATAACCTGGTGTTTTATCATGAATTAACTTATGTAGATACATACAATTTCTAGCATTAAGATAAGCTGTCAAGTCACATCCAAGTATTGCATTTCGGAAACTAGACAGCCGATCAAATTTACGGAGGCCATAAACATAGCGCGTGGCATAATTAAATGCAAGTTGTATCTTTAGCATGGACGAAGAGTCCAGTTTACTATATACGACCTCAGAGTACGTTATCACAGGTAGAATTAGTTGTATAACCAACTTACGTTTGATGTTTACTGGAGTCACATTTGCAGATATTCTTAAGTTGCGCAAGATATAATAAACTTTTTTTACAATACTATTTACATGGTCGACACAGGAATGCGAAGAATTAACATAGAAGACAAGATTTACAATTTTCGACACAACAGTTAGCTTATTTGGACCAATAAACAAATCAGGGACATCATTAACACAAGTTTTAACTCTGCAAATGGGAAGCACATACGATTTAGACGAATTAAGTATAAGATCATTGCTATCGGCCCACACATTGATGCAGCAGAGGTCCTCATTCATTCTGCAACATAGGTCATCAATAAGTCCAGTACGTCTAGATAAATACAACTGAACGTCATCAGCATAAGCGTGAATAGATGCATATTTGCAAACAGAAAAAATGTCATTGATGAACATTGAAAATAGGTGGGGGCCAAGTATGGACCCTTGTGGAACACCACTTAAAACAGATTTATACCCAGATGACAATTGACCAACTTTAACTTTTTGATATCTATTACACAAATAACTGGACATAAGATTAACAGCACTGTCACAGAACCCAAACAAATAATTAAGCTTACTACATAAGAGTTGATGGTTAACGTTATCAAAAGCTTTGGAAAAATCTAGCAAACACAGAAGCGTCATAGAACCAGCATCATATTCCGGCCGTATATCGTCGATGACCTTAACCATAGCAGAGGAACACCCATGTCCTGACCTAAAACCTGATTGATAAGGGGAAGGAGATTATTATGAACTAAATAGTTGGTTATTTGTTGCGCCATAAGTTTCTCACAAACTTTAGCCAATGGCGATAAAATACTTATGGGCCTAAAATCATTGGCATTAGAAGGGTTTTGCTTTTTTGCTACTGGAAGAACGATGGCAACTTTCCAAAGATCAGGGAATGAAGACGACATTAAACAGAAATTAATAATGTGCGTTAAAGGGTGTATTATGTGCGGCAAAAATAGCTTAATAAACTCAAGAGGAATGCCATCCTCAGAGATAGCATTCGATTTGAGCTGTGATATACTTTTTCCGACATCTAGTTCAACAACAGGAGAAAAACTAAAAGATTGTTGCATCGCTCGAGTACTTACTGGGAGAATATTATTATTAGAAGGAAGGACATGATTAACAAAAAGAGTTATTAAGTATAACGGGATCTAAAGTGCATTCGGTATTATTTTTGCTGCAGACTCCAAGTTTTTTTAAGTTATTCCACAGTATTTTCGTCGGGAGAGAGAGTTCTAGTTTGGTCGAGAAATATCGCATTTTAGCCTGTCTCGTTAAACTAACAGCTACATTTCTCGCCAGTCTATAAATCTCCCAATTATAAGGGGACGGATTTTTCCGCCAAGTACTACGATATTTACTTCTTTTTCTTAATGCATCTAGAACATGTTGCGTGAACCAAGGACAGGACATATTTTTAACTTTACAATTACGTAACGGGACATGTTTATCAAAAAAAAATTTAATTGGTTCCATGAGAGACTTAAGCTTATCACTAATGTTGGTGTGAAACCAACAGTCATTAAATGACAACAGAGAAACATCACGAAATAGACACTGATAGTTAATATTCTTAAAGTCACGATTTGAAAAAGTATTAGGCACAATTAACCGAGATAGAATGACATTCAACGAACAAAAAATTAAATCATGGTCTGATACAAAATATACTTGACTAAAAAGCAAAATTACTGACGGATCAGATACAATAAAGTAGTCGAGAAGACTAGGGGTGGTGTCGTTTGAAAACCTTCTAGGTATTGTATCATTTAGAACTGATAAACCTAAGGACGATGTTTTTTCATACAATAGTTTTTTCTGTAAATTGTTAGTAAGAAGGTTAATATTAAAATCACCACACAGCAACATAAGGTCATATTCAACAATAACTCAAAAGATTTGCTGTAAAAGAAATCTTTTCGCACTGCGGGCACTCTGCTGGCTACTGGATTGACCCGAAAAAATATTTTTTAAGATCTTAAAACGTAATGAAAATATCTCTTAACTGGATGAGACAGAATTTAAAAAAAAGTTTTTTTAAGAATTTATACGTTTTTGGAACAAAAATTGAATTTTGTACTAATTTTTTGTTTTAAATTTTTGTTAAAAAAGAAGGCTATTTTAAAAATCAGTTTCATTCAGATTGGCTAAAATGTAATTAAAAACGTCCTTCCAAATATTGTCAGGATCGGTCAATAAGTTTATTCTTCTTTTGTACGTATTTTGTTTTGTTTTGCCTTTTTCAAGCTGGCGCCACAGAAGTAGTTTTTTTTTTTTAGTCATTAGTCATTAGTCAATTTTCAAAATTATTATTTTGACAAAAGTTAAATAAAGCTGAATAGCGTTGTATAAATTTTCAGGGATGCCGCGTTGAATTTTATGAGATTTTGCATTAGATTTTGATAAAATCTCGAGATTTTAAAATCTTGAACTTGTATGGAAAATCTAGGAGATTTTAATGTAGCTTTGACGAAATCACGCAAAATCGCAAGTTTTCGCACAGATGGAAACATGGTATAACTAAATTTGAAAGTTTTATTAAAAAATAATTTCTTTTTGTTTTAAAGTTCGTACAATTTTTTTTATTTTTTCATACAAAGTTGCTCATTTTCGCCAAAACATGCTACAGAAAAGTGGGAGTAAAGTCGTTATTATTGAGTTTCGGCAAACCAAATTTTGGAAACGTGTTGAAGAAGTGTTGATATTATACATATTAAAATTTGAAAAAAAAAATTTGTTTTATTTTTCGTTTTGAACTTTGTGAAATGTTATTATATTTCCATATAAAACTGCTCATTTTCGGCCAAACATGCTCCATAAAAGTGGGGGACGAGTCATTATTTTTGAGTTTCGGTAAACCAAATTTGGGAATGTGTTGAGGAAGTGTTGAGACATATTAAAATTTTTGAAAAACAAATACTTTTTACATGAAAAATAAATTGTGGCATATTTTAATTTATATTTAGTTTTTAGACTACATTTACATTTGTGAGCTTTATGTCAAGTACTTTCATAAAGCAACAGGTTGCCACAACAACAATGTTTTTTACAGAAAAACACCAGCAGACTAGACAGTTGTTTCGTTGGTCGCTACACCAATTCATTAGTAATCTTCTGTGGCTCATGCAGTCCATTAACTTTGAAAAACTAATAGACACAACTTCTGCCAAAACCAAAGCGGAATTGAAGTTGTGTACGTTTCAATTTCAATTGTGAAAAGAAGCAAACAAAGAGCGCAACAACAAGTCTTTGCAGAATTTTGTGCTAAGAAGTAGAAAAACATTTCTTTTTGCCTATGAAAACAAAGTCACCTTTTGAATTATACTTGTTCGTGTTAGTCGAAATCGAACACCTCAGTCATTTAGAGCCGGGATTTTCTGGCTTGGGTGGTTCACTTGTGTTTATGTTGCTGGGAAAAGTGGCCACTTTGGTATTTCTTGCTTGTGTATATTTTTTGTGACAAAAAAAAAATGGATTTGTTGAGTGATCACAAGCATGTGTGGTATGATTGTAAAAAACGACGCCAATATTCAATGTTGCCACGTATTCAGGTGGATATATATGATGACTTGGATTTTATTCGGTGTTTCCGTTTGAACACCGTCAGGGAAGTGGTTTCATTGATACAGGAGAAGTTGCTATTTACTGGCGAGCAAAGGTACTGTCTATTCTATGTTCCTTGTCGGCAAACAATTATTGTTGTTATTTTAATTATTTACATACGCATATCTCGATACATCACAGCAAGTTGGCCAAGTGTTGATCGTTCTTCGATTTTATTCATCTGGTTCATTTTAAATAGCTGTGGGCAAAGTTCGTATTAACTTATCATTGAGGAGTAAAATATCCCTCACACACCTCAACACAACTTAACAAAGGTTGATTAATATAGGTTAAGTCACTTAAGAGAAGCTCGGTCGAACTGTCAGAATGGATGAAAGGAAATCAAGAAAAAAAAAACTCTGAATCTGTACAATTTTCAGCTAACAGCTACTTTGACAGTTCGAGAAAAGGCGAAAAAAAGAGTGCTTTTCTCTCAAGTGACTTAACCTATATTAATGCATCTTGAACTCAACTCAGTGAATTTCGTTTTGTTTCTTTCATTGGAAATGAAAAACAAACAAGCGATCATTTGTTAATCTCCGAATGAGCGAGCGTATCGTTTATTTGCAATTCTTTTACGTTGCTGTTCACAGCTTGCGGTTTTGAAGAGCATTAGTCGATATGTGAGCTCGCTCTATTTTTTCCTCACTAAGATTTTTTGAAAATTAGGAAATCTTTTCAATGATAGTTATATGCAGTGAGTACTGAGTGAGTTTTATTTTCATATCATCAGTTTTTTATCATTCGTTTCTGTTGGTGTTTGTTTCTATTGAAGCATTTTTGTGGCCATTTGTGTGTTAACACTTGTTCGCGTGTTTTATTGAATGTTTTATTATTAAAAACGGGACAATTTTCAAATATTGACCAAAGTAAGTATGTATCATTTTGTTATGTTATTTAAAAATATATTTTTTTGATGACGTTCAATTTTAGTATTTTTTTTTTTTAATTTTTTATTTAATGAATAAATGAATTTTTGTTTATTTCTGAAAATGTGTTTTTTCTTTTAAATAAAGGAAAATTTTTGCATAACGTATGTGTTTCATTTCACTTAATATCAAATAGCAAAATGATAAGTATCAAAATACTTATCATTGATGAATTCAAATATTTTTTAGCTCAAATAAAGAGCACATCATTTGCAGAACTCGGGGGATAAAAACAGTGACGATATTCTCACAACGATGAGCGCTTTTTGTACATATGTCAAACATATGCCATATGTTTGAAGGTAGACATTACGACAATTTTCTTTTGATGGGCGGCTCCGCACAATGCTGCGTCTAGAACAAACTAGCTGGGCTAAATTGAATTTCGCGTTTGATAAAAATTACTGAATATTTAACCAACAAATATTCTCAAAGTCAGTAAATCACCAATTGTTTTTGTTTTATGTAAGCAAGTTAACGGTTATAGGCAGTGGAAGTGATAGAAGTGGGTTTGTTAAAATTATAATTGCTGCTCAGTTGAAATTGACTCCGGGTGAAAATAAGCGATTTTTTTTATTTGTTCACAATTTTAACAAATTTCTTTGATAGATTTCAAAGTTTTGGGTAAGTCATAATGAAATTTACATAAAAGTTAGAAAATAATTTTATTGGTTTCTAATAACAGTTTCACAAAGTTGAGTCTTAATAAAGCTCAATAAAAAAAAAAAAAAATGAAATGGCCATTGCAAACCTTGAAAGGACTTTGAGCGAGCTTCTAATGATCAATTGTGCTGTGTGTGTTGTGAAATGTTTGAACACAAATGATCGCGAACTGGACCTACCAGCTTTATGCCGAATCTGAACGGCTTATGTTCTCAAGAAGCCTTAAATGGCAGTATTTACTCTGAGGCTTGCCATTGTCTGCAGAGAGGTGACGGCCGAACAGAAAAATGAATTCAATTGAAAAAAAGTTTTCTGTCTCAGATGGGGGACTCGACCCTTAGTTCTCTGGCGTATGAGCCACACACTCTACCGACTACAATAAAGTTCAATATTCTATTTAAATTGCTCAGTTTTGGAGAGTATAACTTACTGTTACCCACCGGTTATCACCTTGTTGCTGTCAACGCATTTTGTTATCGGTGCAGAAGGCACAAAGGTGTCAGTTTATTTCTCATGAACATGGCAACAACAACATACTGGCGGTATTGCTTGTTATTTAAGCTGTTCGCTTGTTACCGTTTAAGTTATGGCATGCGTCATAGCTTAAACGGGTTTGTGCATTAATGCTGATACTGCACTTACATGCGTTGAAAACAGAAATTCAAGGATGTTGTATAGCACAAAAGGTAGTACCTACAAATATGCATTGGTTTATTTGTTTCGTTTGTGATTAATTCACAACAAGCTACATTTTTACTCTTTCTTATACCACTCTCTTTTCGCACACTTTCGCATTTATATTTTTTTGCGTGTTTTAAAGTACATACATCTTTTTGACAAATAAATGGTAACTGTTCTAAGAATGGGAAAAAATTTCCCAAAAATTAAGTAAGAAATTCAGTCTATTTAAGTTATTGAGCTTAAAATTTAATCTTTACGTACGTTCAGGAAGTCTCATTAAAAAAATATTAAAATTTCAACGTTTTGCTTAAAATTGCAAAAAAACACCTCTGGATATTGTGTTCAAAATATACAAGGATGTGCAAAATATTTCTTATAAACCATCTCGTGCTCGAAAAAAGTCTGCAATCGGCCCAGTAGGCAATTTTACCAATTTCTTTAAAAGTGGGCGTATATATATTTCGACCACGCTCAGTTTTGGTCCATTTGCCGACAGCAACTATACGAACTAAATTACAAAAAATAAGTTTATTACGACCAACACCGTCTGAAATATAGCATCTTTATTACTTTGTAAAAATTTAAATTTGTGGGTAAAAGAGCGGCTTTAAAAGATCTGCTAGGTGTTGAACAGTGCATAGCCAACCCTCTCCCGCCCCCCTCTAGAACAATTTTTTTATTGTTTTGATCCTATAAGTACAAAAACATAAAAAAATAATTTTGTCCAGCTATCTTTTTCTCGACGCAACACTGCTCCGGTTACAAAACCACCAAAAACATGGCCACTCCATATACTGAAGCACAAACACCATCTGAAAAGCTCTATAATGAGAGTCAGATACGGACGCGAGTAGTTGTTGAGCGATCGTATGGCGTGCTGCAACCGTTTGAGCACTGAACTGGCTAAACGACAAAAATTATAAAACAGCAGGATGCTACTGAGTTGCAAGTAGAATATGAGGCTCTGAAGGGTTTATATGGACCTGGATTTGATGTAGAATGGTTATTGGATTTGATTTTTCGTTGTAACTTCAATTCTGAGTTTTATTAAAAATGTTCTTATTATTTATACAAAATCTACCAGTATTTCTTAATCCTAAAATTTGCCAGTATTTGTTATGCTCCTCCCAATTATTTGGGTCATCGCCAATCAATTTTGTTGGTCGATGGAAAAAAATGTTTTACAATAACAACAAACATAAAAGAAAAAGAATCAACAATAAATGCATACTAAAGAGTCAACGTCTCTAATACCATATGATGCATGTGGCCTTCATGAAATGTCGTTGCCTCTAGCAATGTGATATAATCTATATGCATTCGCTTGCGCTAAGGTATTGTTGTTGTTGTAGAGTATGCGTTTATGCAAAGGCATAATTGTTATTGTGGCGTATAGCTTAGGTATATGCATTGCATGTGAGAAAAAGGGGATGAATTTAAATTACGCGAAGTGTGAATGACATTCGCGTATCAACAGAATTTTGGATGTGTAAGTGCTTGTCATTATTTGGGTTTATGTTACATCAAAAATTCTGTGTTACGTAAAATGCTTAGGTTATTGCAATTGATTATTATTTATTAGTTTTTTGTAGGTGGTCTGAATGAAATTATTGGAAAAATTTTGTTACGCGCCAAATTCCGCTCGCGTATCGGAGCTGAGGTTGGCCAACTCAGTGAAGGGGGCCGTTGGTGATATGATGTTAAATAAATTTTAATTGGGCGCCACGCGATTCATCCAACTCCAACAAGTTCTAGATATCGCGATCACTAGTAACTTTTGCGATTGAACAGCAAAACGAGATACTAATTTTTTTTTTACTTCATCAATTTAATATTTTTCTGTATTAAATACGTTCAGTAATTATAATTACAACCTTTATAATTCATAAATAACCTTAATACAGATTAAATTTTAGAGAACAATATAAATCTATTCACCAATTTTCTTTAGATCCTCTAAGAAAACAATCGATTATTTTCCCTAGGATTACACTGTTAGAATAATAAGTCAAGACCTTATCAATTTGTAGATGAATCAAAAAGGAGT